>CP092868.1:93806194-93871401 GCA_030710605.1 Cordylochernes scorpioides
ATTATTTTATCTATTAACCATACTGGTGTAATATTTATACTTGTTCACATTTACAGCTTCAGTATCATCATTTTATAAAAGGAAACATCTAAATGACACCACTGATGGCCCTAATTTGTCATTGCACCAATGGCAGTAGAAAATTTAAAAAAGAATCATACGTGTCTAAAATAGTTTCAATTTTTTTTTCACAAATACAGTAGAACCTCCATGAGAGGACACTCAGGACAGTTTTCATTGCCAAAATTACCATTTTTACTATTTAGCAACTCTCCAGTAAGAGGACACCTCTCCCTAAAGGACACTTTGGTTCTGCAATTAGGTGTCCTTTACAGGGAGGTTCTACTGTATATATTAGGTTTGTATTAGCAGGGTTTTCTGTATATTTATTTTCTATCACTGAACTGTGTCTCAAAGTGTGATGGAACCTTTAGTTAGTTACACTAGATTGATTGAAAGTTGTGAGAGGAGGAGAGCAGTCAAGTAGATGCTTCCATCATTGAACACCTCTGTAGCTTCCAGGCCAGGTTTTGTACATGTAGATATATAATACAATATAATGCGCATTGTGATTGTAAAACAACATTCGAAAATTATCCCGCATGTGTTTCTTTTCAACGAAAAATCAAAATTTATTTTAAGGAGAAATAACGATCATTTCTAACCTTAGGGATGAGGTATGAAAGAATGAATTGTGAAGAATAATGATAAACGGAAAAATAAAGTGTCCAGGGATGGAAATCGAACCCACAGTGTTCCGCTTACCTGGCAGATGCCATGTCCACTAGGCTACCCTGGACATATTTTTCCGTTCGTAAATAATACATAAAGTAATTTCTTTAATTAAAAAGGCATATATTGGATCAAAAAATAATTTATTTTACCAATATTTCAGTTGGCTGATACCTTTTATCAAGGTATTATAACATATTTAATGTGTGTCAACAGCAAACTCAGCGCCACACTTTATTGTTGACACACATTAAATATGCTATAGCATCTTGATAAAGGTTGGCGTTCAGCCAACTGAAATATTGGTAAAATAAATTATTTTTTTGATCCAATATATGCCTTTTTAATTAAAGATTTATTTATGGATTGCTCTATTTTCAAAATGTAGATATATGTACATAGAGGATTTAAAAGGTTAACATCTTTTTTTTTTTTTTTTTTACCAATAAAAAGTTTTTTGCTTCCTAATAAGTAATTTATTAAGGCCATTTTTACTTTTGGATTAAAACACCATAACGTTTTTGTCTTATAATTAATTTATGCCTAACAGGCTTTATCCTTACGGTTTGCGGAGAAGCATTGCTCGATGCAAATATTTATATGTGTAATTCTACCGTCCTAAAAGCTAATGTCCATAGTGTACTTGAATACCATTTCTAATATTCCACCCTTCACATATATAAACATAATCAGCCAATACAGTATTAGAGCTCTAAAAAGTGGTCTGATAGATTAGCGAAACCGCTGGGAGGGTTCACCACTGATGAGCCAAGCCCTCCTAATATTTTTTTATTGCAGTAAGGCCAGTAGAAATTTGATTTCGTGCTTAAATGTTTTATTTTCTTGAAATACTATATACTTATATTTGCTCTTTATTTTGGGTAGCCATCTGCGGCAATTGTAAGTTCAAAGGGTAGCTGTACTGTCATCTTGTTTTTTTTTTAAGGAGAAAGTCTAGCACACATGCCACCCATGACTTGAACTCAACCTCCCATGAGAGACCACCTCCAAGAGTAACCATGTTTTCTGGGCACAGGATACTAGATATATAATGTCACATACCTTAGTTGCCTGGGTCCAATATGTATGTGGCTGTGCAGGAAGGTGACGCCAAGAAGTTGATGGACTTCCTTAGGCTCAGCAAGGACCTCTATGGTGAGTGCCTTACTCCATACATTTCCTTTCCAGGGGGTCTAAACCATTGGTTTTCCACCACTACGACCCAGGATCGAATCCCGCATTAGACACTTTTTTCTAATAATTAAAAAAAAAAAAAGCTCCAATAGCCCCCGATTCTTGCAAAAGTTCACCCCAACCAGCGAATGTAAGTAACCAAACGGGGCTCTGGCACATTTGTAAGTGCAAATTCAAACTGCTTTTTCACATGTGTAGACATGTGGTGCACTTACAGTAAAAAGCAGTTGCCTTCTTCTATCCACCATAATTATTATGGCCTGTACCACGTTTTAACTTTTCCTATTTAGAAATAAGGGACTTTGTGTTTAATATTTAATTTAATTACAACAATGTGTGTTAACCATAAAAAAAAAAATATCTTATGCAAAATTAGAGAAAAGTACAGTGTTGCCTAACTATGAAGAAAAATCAAAGAAAAATTAAATATTTTACATAAATAGATACAAAGCATGTTACACAGTGTATTAGGGACAAATTAATAAAAAAAAAAAAAAAAAACATTTCCTTTCCACTCCAACTAGTGGTACTACTCTGATGGGGATAATAATTGACATGGGAGATAGCATTGTGAATGCTGGGAATCTCGGCCTATTGACTCTCACCATGTGTTTCCCAGGCTCTCTAACAAAGATTTGTTATTTTAGCACATCTGCTATCTTTTGGCACACTGTGTATGTGTGCTTTGGGTTTTTGATTTAATACAGTAAAACCTCCATGAGAGGACACTTGCGCTAGAGGACACTCTCTACAAAGGACAGTTTACATTCACAAAATTACCATTTTTACTATTTAGTAACTATACAGTAAGAGGACACCTCTCCCTAAAGGACACTTTGGCTTTGCAATTAGGTGTCCTTTACAGGGAGGTAGTTCGACTGTATTAGCCAAGAGGCAACAAATCCCAATAATCTTTGAGGTGGCAGAATTTCATCCAACCCTAGACCAGCTAGGTGTTATAGTATCATCAGAATGGGGCATGGAGTGAGATAAAATGGATTGATGAAGAGGAGAGTAAACTAATTGATGAAGGCTCTGAAAAAAATAAAGAGAAGAACTCATGTTAGAGGGGCTACCAGGAGCTGAGCATAGAAACTGAATCAATATATCAGTGAGGAAAGGTCCCATCTAATTTGGTCTTGTCACATTCCCTTCTCTTCAAGATCTTCTCCACGTAAGTCTATGTCATGTTTCCTTCTATTCATGTAAATCACTATTTGAAATCTGATGGCTGTGTGCTGCAGGCCAGTACCCTCTACCTTGGAACAACTCTGCCTTCCCCGGGGTTCTGCCAGCTCCCTCATTCCCTGTCTTGGTGAGAAGACACTAGCTAGTCCTTACAACATGGATTTACAATCAGGGGTTATTTATTCTATAAAAGTCGCTGAATAAAATATATCTATATTAGAAGCAGGATATCATTGCTAAGAAGAGCCCAAATGTAAAAGCGACAAGTTAATTTGTAGTAGAGCTTTCGGACTATAACATCCTTCAACTTACTACATATGTATATATCATTTTCCTCTAGTTTCTTGTATTCATGTTATAGCCTGTTGAAGAACATATTGTCTGAAAGCTTGTACTTATTCAATAAAGAAGCTTACCTTTGGTCTCTTCTTAGCTAAAACATTTCAGTTTATATATTGTATGTTATATGGGCATGTGGGACTTGGTATACTGTAAGTACATGCCATGTTGAAGGCAGTTCTTTGAATTATAATCCTCTGTATCAATTAGATTTATTAATCTAGTTGGACATCTTCACAGAGTACCTGTGATTGGGTGTCAAAGAAGTCCATCGAAGTACCAGTTCTGTAAGGTTCAGTCTGGAGTCCACTGAACAGTTTGTGACATCTCCTCTAGAATAATAACGGGATTGTGAAAATGGGAATTGTGAGAGTTCACCACTCTCTTGCCATGTGTTTCATTGTATAAAATACTTCTAGGTAGTTATATAGAAGGTGAGGTGTGAATAACAAGGTGGTCCCAAGTAGCCCAGTGTCTGACACAGAGTGTGTTGTTGCAGCCCCCTCCATCCACATCCTCCCCTCATTATGGTAATTGTTCTTATAATTATTTACTTTTTGTTGTTGTTACTCCATAGTTGGTTGGTAGTTAATAATCCAAGGGTGAAGTCCCTATTACTGGAATCATTGGGCTTGATGGTACCAACTTCAAACCTCTCTCAACTGCTGTTATGGGGAAGTGATCAGGCTCCCAACTGCTGTTAAGGGGAAGTGATCAGACTCCCAACTGCTCTGTTGTGGTGACCAGCTCCTGTCAACCGCTCTGTTGTGTGATGACAGAAGAAGACCGCAGCTGCTCCCCACCCCTCAACCTCTCCATGTCCAACAGCTGCAGGAGCTCCAGCCATACCTCTTCCCCCGCCCCCAGTGAGACTAGCAGTGAGCCAGAGATGCCCCTCTCCCTGTAGGTACCACATTGGCTGCACATCCACACATTGCACCCACATAAAGGCTATATTTAAACAACTCCACTGTAAGAGATGAAATAGTTTGTATGAAAATATTGCAGAACCAAATAAGTAAAGTATGCATGGTTTCTCAGTAGCAGTGGGGTGGTGATTGCCTAATTTAGTCTTTTGTGTTTTCTTTCTCAACCTATGTGGTTTGGACAATTCTAGACAATTAGTGAGGTAACAAATGGAATACCTGGCATGGCCATGGGAATCCTTCAATTGACTATACTGCTATTGACTGGAGTCTGTTGAAGTTACTCTTCACCAGTCACAAGAGAGAGTCATTGATGTACAAGTTCAGAACAGTATGGCCACAGTGTATATGATGGCCAGAGCACAAGTTGTGTTTTTAAGTGGGAAACAAGACCAAATAGGCCTTACATTTTTTCAGTAGCTTCATCCAAGCATAGTCATTGTGAAGTTTTGTCAAACGTCTCTCCATTCCAATAAACCACACAAACACTCTAAATAGCTAGGCCTAGATAAAATCCTGGTTCAAATAAAGTCAAAATTTGACCTCACAGCTGGTTTGTGGCAGGATCTCCAACACCAAGAGCAGCCGCAAGTACAAGAGGTAAGCAGTAACTGCTGGGGATTGTTTAGTTATATGTCTGGACATCCCCTAGATAGTTTTGTTCTTCTACTGATCTGCATTTAAGGGAGTTTCTTGCATTTCTTCACACAGCCATATCTTCTCCCTCATTTCCTTCCTGTTGATCTAAGGACTTTCTTCATCTTTACACTTTTTAATTTACATTTTTTCCTACACCACATAATAGTACCAAGAGCATTGTCCTCCTGAAGTGTGTGTGTTGGGTTAGCAGTCTTTAACTATTACCTACCATCACTATCGTGACGTGTACTATAGGGATGGATGATAAATCAAGATAAAACATTTTCACAGAGATATTACAACAAAACCTTCCATGAATGACTGCCTAAAACATGGAGGTGGTCTTATTGATTTTCCAAAAGTGGTTGTTCATCAGAGGGGCATTGCAGTAACGACTGTGTTGTGCACCAGGCCTGCCAACGAGGACGAGTGGAACAAGAGGCTAGAAGAGAGGCGCAAGGTCAATGCAGCCAGAGAAAGGTTAGCTCCACAATCCTCCATGTATGATCAGCAAGTTTAACACTCTCCCTCCTGTACAGAGTACGCAACAAGAACATGCGCGGGGCATACTCTCGGCTCAGGTCAGCCCTTCACCTCCCCTCTTCAGCCAAGCACATCACCACTCTATTCACAGCCCTGGAGACCCTGTCCAAGTGCACCTGCCGCAGTAAGTGGATTGAAACATTTCCTTTTAGCCTTAACTCAATTGAGGAATTCATTCTCAAGTCTACAGTATAGTAGGTTTGTTCAGAAATCTTAGAAACAGGGCTCTTACTATTACTTCATCCGCCCCCACTGGGGTTTCTTTCAGTTGTTACATGGCAGCAGCTAGCTCACAGATGTGCACTGCTGCAGGTGTGTCTGATGAAGGCTGCCTCAAGACTCCCCCCATGGACCAGACAGCCTACCTGGCCCGGCTCAGTCTGCTCATGAAGCAGGCACAGGAACAAAGCCAGCACAGCACGCGGGCCGCCAGGTTAGTTCACCTCGCCATCTCCCTCTGTTCTCCCTACAGCTAAGGTTCCTCAGCAGGCGACTCCCACTCCAAGGCCCTGATGAGGAGGTGGAGAAGGACCGCAGGTTCGCCAATGCTGCCAGGGAAAGGTAGGCTGGACTGTGGCTGGGTCAGCCAGGTTGGCTTAATGCTGCTGCTGCTGCAGGAAGAGAGTGAAGGAGCTAGTGATTGTGATACGTGAGCTGGGCCGCATCTGCCAAGCCTACTTTGACCAGAAAGGAACATTGGGACCTCGCACCTACCTGGACATCCTCATGATGACCGCCTCCATTGTGGATGCCTGCACCTGTAAAGGTAACAACACAGCTCTTTGTATGGCCGGCTCCACACTTTCTCTAATCCAATGTCCAAAGCCACTTCAAATTACAAGAGTCCCATCCAAGTATCCAGTGTAGCACTACTTTGACAATACATAGAGACACACTCTTCTCTTATTGTATATTCTACCAGCCTCTGGCAAGGTAGAAATTTGTTGGGATTCCTCTTTTTGGTGAATTTCTGCAATGTACAGCTCTCTATAAACAACTATTTAAAGCACAATTTTCTTTTTTAAATAAAAACTTTATACTCTCCTCACTGTGATGGATAAATTGGCTCCTCAGTGGTAGACCAGCACCAGTTTAATGTATCCTACTGCTCCATCTCAGGCTTATATCCCGCACTTGATGAAGGTACAATTATACATTAGAATCACAAGGTAACCAATTACCTTTTTTAAATCTTGTAGGTATTTAACACCTTGAACTTGATGGACATGAATTTGCATCCTTACCTACCAGGCATCAACCCCAAAGGATGCAAATTCACATCCTCGATATCTAAAAATAAATATAAAATTGTAGGCCACCGGCATGAATTTGTGTCTACTAGGATCTTGTCCCATACTTTCTTGTCTATCTATCGGTGGGTTGGGGGGATGTCAGCTACCCCCATTGTACCTGTAAAACATCATGTTCATCCGCCTGTTCAGCTCCCCCTGCCTATCTTTCTTTCTTATTTGTTCATTTTTCTTTGTTCACATGCTTTTTTTTTTTATCCCTTTCATATCAATTGCTGTTACCTGACATTCCAAAGTATCACCAGCAAACGTGTCTTCAACATTCTCCATATTTTGTAGTTCAGTCTGACATCATTATGTCTTATCGTAAAGGTAGAGGCTGCCTGGCTGGCATTCATACTTCTTCAAATTAGAGATACTTCAGCCAGTATGAATATTTTTATTATCTCAACGTTTCGACAAAAATCTTTTGTCCTCATCAGGAGCAAAATAAAAATTAAAGAATTTGGCAAGGCGTTAAAAATTATTTTAAGGTTGCAAAGCATTGAGAACACATTTTTATTTGCTCCTGATGAGGACAAAAGTTTTTTTGTCGAAATGTCGAGATAATAAAAAGAATTACTGGCCGAAGTATCTTTAATTTTAAGAACTATTGTGTCTTATTTAAAGTAAAACTTATATATTTTTAAAGCCTGCAGTTAAGTACAAATCTTAGAACCAATCCCACACATAGAATGTCTTTCATTTCCTAATACAAGTCCAATTGAACCTCTCTCTAAAGGACACCATCTAGTTGCAGAGTCTTTTAGTAAGAGGAAACTAGGAAGTTTTAATTAGTAATTGATAAGGCACAATTTGGATTATAAACCCTAGGTAATAAGACCAAATCCAAATAAATAATTAGCGTGTGACATTTCAGTAACAGCATTGTTATCTTCTTCAGACAAAAGTATTGAATGAGAAATTTTACCACAGCATGTTTTAAATAGCTACTGTTATCAAGTGTGTAAACAAGATAGCAGATAAGAAGATAGTTTTCTGAGAAACACAGAATATTATTCTTAGAATTAAAAGTGGGAAAAACCTACTTTTTTTTTTAGATATAATTAAAAGCATATCTATAAATATCATTGATATTTCCCCTTTCTTCCATTCTGTTAATTGTAGCACATTTCTTTTGAATGAAATAATAAATTAAAAAATGGAAAAAGTTAGTGGTGGTTAATGCCCCACATGTATCCGAAACAAGACAGAAAGTTTCTGGACCTCTGACTTTATATCTCAAATTAAGAATGGGCAGTAATAGGGGTCTGTCTCTATGTGAAGAGCAGCCTCAAATTAGGGACAAAGTCATACTGCTACTGAAAGTGGCCCAAATAGTCAACAGCACCCCATCATGGGCAGAACAATTGATTGTGTCAGATATTTCACCCGTGTGGTGTGTTTCCAGGTATGCCTGACAACTCTGCACCATCCGGGTCTTCTTCGCCTGCAAGTAAGTCTTCTGCAATCATTAAACTCTTGTTTCTGTTGTTGGACACCTTTTGGTTGGGTTTATTAGCTCTTCTTAGAGATAGTGGTAAAAAATACAGCTGATATGCAACTAAATGTTGCATTTTTATTGGGATTTTGTGGGGTTTTCATAATTTATCAAGATATTTTCGGCCAATATAATAGAACCTCTATGAGAGGACACTTGTGCTAGAGGATACCTCTCTAAAGGACAGTTTTTATTTGAAAAATTACCATTTTTACTATTTTGTAACTCTCCGGTAAGAGGATGCCTCTCCCTAAAGGACACTTTGGCTCTGCAATTAGGTGTCCATTACCCAAAAACCCAAATAAATTAATAGTGTGTGATGTTTCGGTAACAGCATTGTTACCATCATCAGACAAAAGAATAAATGAGAAAAAATATCACAGCATGTTCTTAAATAGTACTGGACCATCCCTGGACACTTTATTTTTCCGTTTATCATTACTCTTCTCATAATTCATCCTTTTATACTTCATCCCTAAGGATTAGAAATAGTCATTATCTCTCCTTAATATAAATTACAATTTTTCGTTCAAAAGAAACATTTGCGGTAAAATTGTCAAACATCGTTCTTAAATGGTACTGTTATCAAGTGTGTAAACAATATAGCAGAAAGAAAAAAAAAAGTTTTCTATTTTAACCTAAGACAAACTAAAATATTATTCTTAGAATTAGAAGTGGACACATTTTTTTTTAATAAAAGGCATTATATATTTTTAAAAAAATGTTACACCTCTAATTCTTTATGGATCATTAATGTAACAAAGCAATGTTCAAAGATTGAAGCCTCCATCAAACCCACCAGACAGCAGTGGTGTGAAGCTGAGCCAGTCAAATTTTATTATTTAAGATAACTACTTTCCAACTACTTGATAAATTTGGATTATAGATTAGAAACCTAAGGTAACTAGACCACATCCAAAAATAATAAATCCTATGTAATCATAATAAACCCTGAGTTCAGCTGACCTGGTTGATAGACCTCAGCAAGGGTCCCTCTCCAGGGATACGGAGAAGCTGCATCTGTACTCGTGTTAGAGTCGGTAGCAAAGGCTTCCATGTTAGGAACATACTCAAAATTCAGGCAAAGTCAGACTTTCACCAAAGTGTGCCTGGATCATGGTGCCATGATCAAATAAAGCTGCACTTCTACACCCCATTCTATGAGATCAGCTTGAGGAGCATGAACTCATGGAATTCATGTAATCTTTACACAAGGGGATAAGAAACAACAACAATAAATCCTATGTGACATTTCAGTGTTGTTATCTAACTCTGGTTGTTGCAGGGCTGGAGCACAGTGAGGACACCTCCTCCCAGAGGTCTAGGTCTCCTTTCTCAGGTATGTAGTCTGTGTAGTGTCTCCTCAATCCTTTCTTTACTTGGGACTCCCAGAGAGGACATACAATTATTTGTAGTTCCAAAATGTTTGGTGAAGATTTCTTTAAGCAATAATTATGGCAAAGAGTTTATTTTTATTTTGAGGTGCTGCAAGTTTTCAAGCAAAAACCTGCTCTCCAACTGGTAAATCCAAAAACAAATTAAGAGAGATGTTTGGATCAGAATATATTACAGCTAAATAATCTGATCCACACCTGATAACATCTCTGTTTGTTTGTTTTTGGATTTGCCTGTTGAAGCGCAAGTTTTGTTCGTAAAGCTTTCAACACCTCAAAATAAAGAAGCAGCTTACCCTAATTTTTGCCAATTTGAATATTTATAAGTAACACTATGGCTCACATAAATTGATGCTTACCAACTAGAACACCCCAGATTTCTATAATGAGGGGAGTTCCGATATAAAGAGCCCCTAGTGTGTGTAGCTACTGGAGCCTTTTATATCACCTTTTGTGCATCTTGAGCAATGGTAACAACTTGTCATCTTGGTTTCAACACAGAGTGGCCAATGTACCAGAAATATAGGAACAAGTTCAAATAGTAGCTCTTTACTATAGAGTTTTATTTTTTTTTATAAAAAAAAAAATAATAAGGCACAATTTGGATTATAGATTATAAACACAAGGTAATAGGACCAAATTCAAATAAATAAATAGTGTGTGACCTTTCAGTAACAGCGTTGTTACCATCTTCAGACAAAAGTACTGAAAGAAGAAAAAGAGATAGAATATGGTTTTACGGGCTACACACACACCAACCAAAATGTGAGTTTTGAGTCCAAAAATAATGTAGCAAACAGACAGCTGCAATACACTATAGCAAAGTACCAAGGTGCTGCACGCCACCAAGGTTGTTCAAAAAAGGTTAGATTCCCCAGGCCAGAGAAGATAAAAGAAAGACAGGTGTTGATTAGATAAGAAGATTTGATAAAGCGGGAATGATTCAGCAAGTGCTGGGAAAAGATAGATTTTCTTTTTGTAAAAATAAAAATATAAAAAGGAAAATGAGAAAGATTGAATGAGAAAAATACCACAGCATGTTTCAAATAGTTACTGTTATCAAGTGTGTAAACAAGATAGCAGATAAAAAGATAGTTTTCTAAGAACCCTAAAATATTAATCTTAAAATAAGAAGTGGAAAAACCCCAATTTTTTTTCCTTTATTAGATATAATTAAAAGCATATCTTGTTTACACCATGTTTTAATTTTTGGTATTTAAGATTTAGAATACATTTATAATTTAAATATTTTTATTCAATTAAGATTAAAATTACACAAGCATAACATTTAAATATATATCCTGCCTAACAATTCTCTATACTCTCTAACTAACATTAAACGATCTATTTACAGCCTTTTTGGTCACTGGTCCAATATATTTATTTTCACAGACCAAATTATAAGATAAATTCAAAGATGAAAAATATGCAAAATAAATGAACAATTATATACATCATTTTATATTTATTTAAAACAAATGAACAATATATATACATCATTTTATATTTATCTAAAACAAATGAACAATATATATACATCATTTTATATTTATCTAAAACAAATGAACAATATATATACATCAATTCCCCCTTCTTAGGCTTGGCCCCCCTTATTTATCTATTTACTCTCCATATCTCTACGGACATCTGCGCTCCCTCTGAGGATACCTGGGGGTTGTAATACTTTTCTCCTCCGAGATTGGAGTTGGCACACGTTCAGCCTCATTCATAATAGTGGGATGTGATTTACCAGGCAACATTTTTCTAATGTAGTTTTGATGAACCTTTTTTATACTGTCACCTTGTTTTATTAAATAAACATTCCTTCCTAGTATTTTAATTATCTTTCCTGTATACCAAGAGGGATGCCCATTAGTAATCCACCTAAACTTCACAGTCTCATCCACTTTAAATTTACCGCTAACATATTGACTATTGAATTTGGAGGCTTTTACATCAAGATGGCATTTGATACCTTTAATAGGGTCAGATTTGCATTCAAAAATGGACCCGTAATCATTTAAAAGTGAATCTATACTAAAAGAGTCCAATTTATGCAAATAATTGAATGAGATATTGAAAAGATTAAGGAAATCTCTTCCTAAGAGAAATTTAGTACAATTTAAATTAGTTATTAGTATTTCAATGGTTCTAGAAACATTTCTTAATTTTATATCAAATTTAGCCTTGCCTAAAATAGGTATTTTAGAGCCACGATAGCCGGTCAAGACTGTATTACATTTATTTAATTTAACATTTTTGAAATATTTAAAGTACAAATATTTAGTTAATGTAGTTATGGCTGCTCCAGTATCAATTTCAGCCAATAATTTTATGTCATTTACATATACAGTTTCAATCAAGGGAGGATGCAAATTTATATTATTCAATGATAAATTATTTTGAGATCCCGAAGGATTATTATCATTAACATGCTTTTTAAATTTATTAAAAGTATTTTTGGGATTTCTGGGCAATTTACGGGCAGAACTATCTTTTTTATAACATATAGTAGAAATATGCCCTACTCTACCACAAACTCTACAATTAGCTGATTTAAAAAAACAATTATAGTGTAGATGGTTGGTCTTACCACAGTGTTTGCAGGGATTATTGATGGCATGAAGATGCTGTGGGGACAGATGGGCATCTTCGGATCTCTTGAGGTTGTGTAGGTCATTATCTGCAGACTCCGCAGACAGCGCGATGTCTAACGCTCCCTCAAAAGTCAATCCTTCTTCCTGTAGTAGCTTCTTTTGGGTTGGTGTATCAATGATGCCCGCCACAAATCTGTCTCGCAGGGATTCTTGCAGAACATCTCCAAAGTTACACCTTTGAGCCTGTTCCTTAAGGCGTATTATGTATTTAGATATTGTTTCGCCTGATTTCTGATCCATTTTCTGGAATACAAATCTTTCATATATTATATTGATCTTAGGATTGAAATGTTTTAATAAGATCCTGCATAAATTATCAAAGGGAACTTGATCAATTTCCTCCGGAAAAACCAAATTTCGCAAGATTCCGAAATATTTAGGCCCGATGCATGATATCAGAAATGGCGTCTTAAAGTCTTCTTTTGTTTTAGAAATTAGCATGAATTGCTTCAATCGATAAATATAATTTTCTACATTCTCTAGATTTTCGTCGAATCTTTCAAACATACTTGAAGACATTTTTTTAAAAGTATAATTTCTTTTCACTATTTAAATTCTTTTTTCTTTACAAAATTTGCTTTTCCTCGTCGCCAGTTGTTTTAATGCTTGGTATTTAAGATTTAGAATACATTTATAATTTAAATATTTTTATTCAATTAAGATTAAAATTACACAAGCATAACATTTAAATATATATCCTGCCTAACAATTCTCTATACTCTCTAACTAACATTAAACGATCTATTTACAGCCTTTTTGGTCACTGGTCCAATATATTTATTTTCACAGACCAAATTATAAGATAAATTCAAAGATGAAAAATATGCAAAATAAATGAACAATTATATACATCATTTTATATTTATTTAAAACAAATGAACAATATATATACATCATTTTATATTTATCTAAAACAAATGAACAATATATATACATCATTTTATATTTATCTAAAACAAATGAACAATATATATACATCACACCATTTTATAACAATAACTATTAAAAACATGCTGTGATATTGAGTACTTTTGTTTGAAGATGGTAACAACTCTGTTACCGAAATGTGACACACTAATTATTAATTTGGATTTAGTCTTATTACCTTGTTTTTGACATGTTTGTTGAGTTATGGTCTCTCATTGGAGGTAGGACATTTGGGATTCTTCAAGGTAGGTTGGGTTACACCCACAGATAAATGGTCATATTATTGTTAGTTGGAATTAGTTCCATATTTTCTCATTAAGTACTTTTGTGTGAAGATGGTAACAACGCTGTTACCGAAATGTCACACACTATTTATATATTTGGATTTGGTCTTATTACCTTGTGTTTATAATCCAAATTGTGCCTTATTACGGTGATGACAGGTACAAAGGTTGTTGACTGTCTGGTCTCAGCGCTAAGCATTGATGAAAGTTGTGCCTGGGTGTCATGATCAACAAAAGCTTCACCCCATTCCATGAGATCAGATGTTGATCTGCATGCTGCAGCATGAACTCATGGAATTCGTGCATTCTTTACACAAGGAGACAAGAAACAACAAAAAGCATAATGCTTCAATGGCCCCCGATTCTTGCAAAAGTCCAACCCCATCAGCAAGTACAAGTAGCCAAACAGGGCTCTGGCAAATTTCTAAGTGCAAAGTCGAAGTGCTTTTCACATGTATAGACATGTGGTGCACTTACAGTAAAAGCAGTCGCCTACTTCTACTCACCATGATTATCATGGCCAGTACCACGTGTTGTTGTTGATGTTTCTTATCCCCTTGTGTAAAGATTACACGAATTCCACGAGTTCATGCTCCTTGAGCTGTTTTATGATAAGCCGCAGCCTCTCCCAAAGGTTGTCAAAAACCTTGTTTATAATCTACTAGCTGAATGACCCGGGCAACGCCCGTGTTTTACCCGATTGAATGTTTTGATTCAAATACTATTTGTTACAATTATAAATTGGCGCCTTAAATAAATGCATATGTTAGTTAATAACTATTACCTATGTGCTTTATCTGTCTATGTACTGTTGGCTTCCGTAGGCGTCTCTTACTGGGAAAAAGAAAGAGAGGATTCCATTTGGTTATTTACTAATATATGCATTTATTTAAGGAGCGACCCGCTCCAACACAATAGTTACAAAAACCAAAAAGCGAGTGGGGGGGGGCATGATGGGGGGGGGGGGGGGGGGGCAAAGGTGGCGTGATCGTAGCCAACCAATAGGAGAGCGCCATTCCAAAAAAAAAAGCAAACGGTGACAGAGATGAAAACTGAAGAATTGATGACGCTCGTAACTGTATATAGAATAATCCAAATTGTGCATTATCATGGAAATATCAGGTACAAAGGACTGTCTGTCACTAAACATTGAAGGACTGTTGAGTGTGCCAATGGAGACCTGTGCTGTTCCAGAACAAGACGAGAACAAGATGGCCTTGGAGCTGGACCAAGACGACCTGGACGAGGGTATCTCTGAAGATGAGAGTTGATGCAATTGTTTCAAAAGTGTAATAATTATTTTATTTATTCCCCCCACACCAAAATACTCAAAAACACCGGGTGCCTTATTTTTTAAAAAGAAACATTTGTAAATACAAATTTGTTGGATGGCATTATTATTTATTATTACCTGCAATTTTTTAAAAAAATTATATTTTTAATTTATGTTTATAAGGAATTTTTTTTCCTTGTTTTTAATTTTTACCCATTTTAAAAATGCTCATTTTAAAAAAAATTTAAACTTTTTTTTTTTATGAGCATGTTTGGAGCTCAAATAAAGGTGACATTTTTATCTCCTTTTTTTTAACCCTTGTTATTTTACTGTCTTTCTCTCAGCCTACACACATCCCAGTATCCCTTGGCAGAACTGACAGGGTGCATCCCCAGGTGGGAGATAGGGGAATGACCTTAAGATATGAAGGCCAGCTGTGAAACAATCTGAATAACTGACGAATAAGCAGTTGTGGACCAACAGTAGCATTGTTAAAAAAGGAGAAAGACCTCTTTAAAAATCCTGAGTTCAACTGACCCAGTTGATAGATATCAGCAAGAGTCCCTCTCCAGGGATACGGAGGAGCTGCATCTGTACTCATGTTAGAGTTGGCAGCAAAGGCCTCCATGTTAGGAACGGCCTCAAATTACAGGCAAAGTCAGACTTTCACCAAAGTGTGCCATGGTGCTATGATCAAAGAAAGCTACACCCCATTCCATGAGATTGACTTCATGTAATATTTACACAAGGGGATAAGAGACAACAACACTCCCAGAATTGGACCCTAGTTGGTGGCTTATAGTGGAAATACTGTTGGGAATCATTAAAATATAGCTCTATCAAAAATGAAGCATCATATAAACACAACTTTAATAGGTTGAATCCCTCATTGACTACATGAAAGCCTTGTAGATGGCTTCATGTGACTTTCAGAATTTGCAAAAGCTTGTCATCAAGCAAGGCTCTTCCGCAAATATGTATGTATAGGTAAAAAATAGTACAAATGTGATATTGTACTGGGATAAGGTGAATAAATTAAGAAAAAGGTATTTCCTGGTACAACTGAGAGTTGCAATTGAAATTAATAATTAAAAATCAATGAATAGTTGATATTTATTCCAATAGATGGTGCAAGCCATCAGCAACTCTCAGTTGCACGATAAGAAGATGCCTTTTTCTTAACGTATGTATATGTAATTCTACTGTCCACAAACTTATGTCTATAGTTTTTTTAAATACCATAATTCCACCCTTCAGTGTTATAATAAAAAAAAACTAGATATTCATCCAATACCTGCTCTGTCTGAGGAAAGACGAAAACTAAATGATAAAACGGGGCAACTTTGTCCTTCATTTCCGGCACTAATTAATGAAATATCAAAAAATAGGTATATAGCGATGGCGATATTTGGATTCCACAAGACTATATCCCGGAAAAAGGCCACACAGTGTTCTCTCCATCCATTGTGAACTGGCGAATCCTGTATAGGGCGAGAGGCCCTAAATAAAGGCATTTTGTTGTTGTTGTTGATATTCATCCAATACAGTATTAGAGCTCTTAAAAAGCGTTATTGTAGATTAAATTGGTGAAATCGCTGGGAGGGTTCTCTACTGATGAGCTAAGCCTTCCCAATAAATATTGATTGCAGTAAGGACAGTTGAAATTGTTTGCAGATGAAGCATTCATGCTTTAAGGTTTTATTTCTTTTCTACTCTACAGTTAACAAATAATTTGCTATTGGGATGGGAGAGCTTGGCAGTGGTGACCAGTTCACTCTATTGTACCTGGCTGCTCTGCAGTCTATTCTTTCTCATGGAACACTGATGTGTGAGTCCCAATATCATCGCAGTAGTGGAAGTGTTTGGGGGGTCAGTGGAAGGGTGGTCCCTTGGTTTTTGACCACTACGAGCCAAGATCGAATACCGAATTTGGCACTTTTTTCTAATAATAATAAAAAAAATGCTCCAATGGCCCCCGATTCTTTCAAAAGTCCAACCCCACTAGCGAGAGCAAGTAACCAAACGGGGTTCTGGCACATTTGCAAGTGCAAAAGTCGAACTGCTTTTAACATGTGGTGCATTTACAGTAAAAGGAGTTGCTAACTACCCACCATGAGTATCATGGCCTGTACCACATGTACTTGGGATAAATTGAAAAAAAAGAAAAAAAGGATATCGTTTTCAACTGAATAATTAGGTGAAAAATAGTACAAAAGTGTTATTGTATTGGGATCTCAGGTGGATAAATTAGGAGAAATGCAGCTCCTGATTGTGCAGCTAAAAGTTACTGATGGCTTGCACCATCTGTCGAAATAAATATCAACTAATTGTTTAATTATTCCAGAATTGACCAAATACCCTTTCTTGATTAATCAAGAAAATCTAACCACATACACATTGTGGTGTGAGCTGTACCTCAGCGACCAAAAAGTTTGTTTTTGGGGTATCCTGAAAAATCATTAAACAGGTATTTAGGCTGGAAGGGTGTGAGTATACCAAACAATGTGAAAAAGAGCACAAAAATGAATTTTACTGGGATCAGGTGGATAAATAGGTAAAAAAAAAAAAAGGGCATTTCCTTGGACGACAGCCCGAAACACGTACTAAGTGTTTAGCTTTTCTTGATTAATCAAAAAAGGGTATTTGACCAATTCTGGAATAATCAATGATTAGTTGATATTTATTCCAACAAACCATCAACTTTTATTTGCACGATTAGGAGATGCTTTTTTTCTAATTTATTCACCTGATCCCCCAGTAGAATTTCACTTTTATACTATTTGTGAGAATTGTTTCAACATTTGTGCATATTACAAAACTATTTTAGAGGCGTAATATTCTTTTTAAAATAAAACAATTTCTACTGTCCTTACAGCGATGGAAAAATTAAAGGGAGGGCCTGGCTCATCAGTGGTGAACCCTCCCAGCGGTTTCGCCAGTTTAATCTACCATACCGCTGTTATATTGCATTTTTGGAACTTCCTTTTATAGTTGACTGTTGTAAGAGCCAGGCCCTCCCTTTAATTTTTCCATCGCAGTAAGGACAGTAGAAATTGTTTTATTTTAAAAAGAATATTACGCCTCTAAAATAGTTTTGTAATTTGATAACAGATGGCGCGCTAGTGCATCGTAATATAATTTGTGCATATATAATCAATTTAAAATACAAGTTAAAAAGATCAAATCTAAATAAATGAATTTATTTATTTAGATTTGGTCTTATTACCTTGTGTTTATAATCTAAATTGTGCCAATTTAATATGATTGCTAGATCATATATAGTGTAAGGGTTCATTAACTTTCCCAAAATGTAGCTTGGCAGCTCCAGAACACATTTTGGCTTGCATTAGATGTACTAAATAGGACCTTTGTCCGCTGCTTATCATAAAACAGATCGAGGAGCAGGAACTCATGGAATTTGTGTAATCTTTACAGAAGGGGATAAGAAGGGTTCATCAATACCACGGAGTTAATAATGAAGCTTGTGATATCTAACCACTTTGAGAATATCAGGAACTGATTGCTAGGTTGTTGTTGTTTCTTATCCCCTTGTGTAAAGATTACACGAATTCCATGAGTTCCAATCATTTCCATGATTGCTAGGTAATTGCTATGAGAAGTTTATACACAATGGTTGCTATTGTTTCTCTATAAGGATTTCCCCAATTAGAGAGACTGAATATTTAGTTCCTATTATGGCATAACTGTGTTGTTTATTATCACATTGTGTAAATATTACACGAGTTCCATGAGTTCATGCTCCTCGAGCTTTTATAAGAAGCAGCAGCCTCTCCCAAAGGTCCTGTTTAGTGCATGTGTGTTTTTATGTTTAGACATGTGGTATACTTACAGTAAAAGTAGTCACCAACTTCTACCCACCATGATTATCATGGCCTGTACCACGTGTACTAGGGATAATAATATACAGTAGAGCCTCCCTTTAGTGGTCAACCCGTTTGCCGACACCTCTCTACAAAGAACAATTTTCATTTACAAAATTACCATTTTAACTATTTAGCAACTCTCCGGTAAGAGGACACCTCTCCCTAAAAGACACTTTGGCTCTGCAATTAGGTGTCCTTTACAGGGAGGTAGTTCTACTGTATAGTGATATTAGAGAAGAATTTGCTAATTAGGACCAATTTTTGCTTCCACAGCAAGTCTATTGTTGTAGTGCAGAGAATATTTACCTGTTTTTAATAGAAGTTCAAGAAGACTTACTTTTTATTTCACAAAATATTAAAGATTAGGAAAAAATATGCTTACCTATTTGAACCTCATCATCTCTCTACCATTATCCTTGATTACAGTGAACTAACTAAAAACTATATAAACATAAAGTATGCAATAACTTTTCCTGCAATAATTAAATTTACATATAATCAATTCATAAAACAAATTAAATTTTCTTAAATAATATATTTACATATTTTCTCTTAACTTCAATAAGATGATCACTCCATGTTAAGAACGGCCTCAAATTACAGGCAAAGTCAGACTTTCATCAAAGTGTGCCTGGATCATGATCAATGCATCCCATTCTATGAATAAACTCATGGAATTAGTGTAATCTTCACACAAGGGAAAAGAAACAACAAGATAATCACATACAACATTTGATTTGGAATACCATGTGGTTTCCCAGCAAGTCCCAATAAATTGTTATGATGCTTTCAGCCATTGTTGTTTGCGTGTACAAGGCTACTAAGTAACAATAAAAAATACAGGTTACCTCGGCACACTTTATTATCAGTAACTACTAGTAGAATTGAGGATTAGATACACTTGCCTCTAATATCTGTCACCAGAAGGATCTTCTTCGACAACAGTTGGCTCCTGTCCAAGTTGTTCAAGATTCTCTGGTACCATCTTCCAGGCTTGCAGAGACAACTTGCTACTTCTTGCACCGCTGATGTCACCAGACTGTCTGTTCTCCCCATCTGTCTCTTTGTCAGCTGACACCCTTCTTTGATCTCACCACCCCCCAGTAGTACTTCCTTGTCTATCACCATTGGCTCTTGTGGAAATGTCACAATATATAGAGTTGGTTTAAGTATCAATATTGAATTTTATTATTCGAATTAATAGGTTTTGACTGCTGTAAGTGCACTACACATGTAGAGAGCAAGTTATCCCTTTGTGCAAAGATAATTCCAAGAGTTCATGCTCCTTGAGCTGGAACGGGGTGTAGGGATGCAGCTTTCATTGATCATGGCACCACGATCCAGGCACACTTTGGTGAAAGTCTGACTTGGCCTGTAATTTGAGAGGCCTTTGCTGCCGAATCTAACATGAGTACAGACGCAGCTCCTACGTATCCCCGTAGAGTCCTTTGCTGAGGTCCATCAACCAGGTCAGTTGAACTTAGGAGTTTTAAAGTGGTCTTTCTCCTCTTTAACAATACTGCTGTTGGTCCGCGACTGCTTATTCATCAGAGTTATTCTGCTTGTTTCGCAGCTGGCCTTCATATCTGAAGGTCGTTCCCATATCCGCCACCTAGGGAAATGCCCTGCAGCAGTCAGCTCTGCTGAGGGGTAGAAAGCAGATTAATATTGCAGTTACAATATTGCATTTGTTAGTGGGGTTGGACAGTCAGACACTATGGAATTAGTTAAGAACTGATAGACCTGATTGTCAGCAGCATGTAAACACAACTAAAATGTACGTAGGGTAAAAAATGACTGTACGTAGGGTAAAAAATGACTAAAATTAAAAATATTTTATTTAAAATCTGTCTCTCTACACAGTGCTCCCCGCAACGGTACAAAATAGAAGTGTGAGTAAGATGATGAGTGGGTCAACAAAACAAGAGCGGGAGGGGGGGAAATAAATAAATAAATGTCAAATTCTAATACAACAACAAGGTCAGTCAAAGTAGGAGTGGTAAGCCAGGCCGACTGCACTGGTAGCGAACCACAGAGAGCACAGCCACCAGGTGCCGTAGCCCAGCACGCCGCGGTACACCGCCGGGGAGAACACCTGGCGCAGGTTGGCCAGGGCTAGGGACAGCTGCTGGCTGCTCTGGACTATGGAGTCATTGGCTGCCAGGTCCAGGGGAGCGGAGATGGTGGGCAGGACTGCCGGGACTGCGGCCTGCTGCTGGAGCCAGGTGTAGTCCCCTGGACACACAACTCTGTTGTGGTTTCTTATCCCCTTGTGTACACAAACTCCATGAGTTCATGCTCCTCAAGCTATTTTATTATAAGCAGCTGCCTCTCCCAAAGGTCCTGTTTAGTGCATCTAATGCAAGCCCAATGTGTTCTGGAGCTGCAGATAAGAAACACAAGGTAATAATAGGGAACAAATTGGATTAAAGATTATAAACACAAGGTAATAAGACCAAATCCAAAAAAACAAAAAATAAATAAATAGTGTGTGACATTTTGCTAACAGCGTTGTTACCATCTTCAGACAAAAGTACTTCAGTGATATGTTAACAAGGTAATATTTATTTATTTTTGGATTTGGTCTCATTACCTTGTATTTTATTGTCTCCTAACACACACACCAGAGAGTGTAATTCCCCTGGTAGAAGGAACCCACCGAGTGTCTTCAGCATGAGGGTGGAGAAGAGCAGCAGCAGCAGGGGCAGGATGTACTGCAGGGCAGCCACACACAGGTAGTAGAACACACGGGCCACCTGAGACAACATGTGTCAAGCCGTCGTGTGGGACCCAGTGAGGAGTACATCGGAGAGAGGCAAAGACCACCAGAGTGGAGTCGACCTCCGTGAGAACTGTCCCTCGATCATCAAATCCAGGTGATTTTGAACTCTTTTTAGTAGGTAATAAAGCACAATTTGGATTATAGATTATAGCTACAAGAAAATAAGACCTAATCTAAATAAATTAATAGTGTGTGACATTTCAGTAACAGCATTGTTACCAAAATGTCACACACTATTAAACTATATTTTATTTTATTTATATAAAATCACTATTAGGGTATCAAGCTCGTAGAGCTTGTTGATGGTGTCTGCTGGGGATGAGTAGAGCTCATCAATGGATGAGTCAATACAGTCAATAATGTGGTGTGGGGTTGCAGGCTGAGAATTGTACTTAGTTTGATATCAGAATAAAACGTTTATGGAGATAAGTATCTTTATTTTGATCTTCTCAAGCTTTCGGGCTTGTCTGCCCTTCTACAGGAGAAACAATATATCAAGAAAATATAACGCCGCCTGATGCTAAAACTATTATCATAATAGTTTTAGCATCAGGCGGCGTTATATTTTCTTGATATATTGTTTCTCCTGTAGAAGGGCAGACAAGCCCGAAAGCTTGAGAAGATCAAAATAAAGATACTTATCTCCATAAACGTTTTATTCTGATATCAAATATCCAAAGGAGATTTAAATTGATTCAATTGTACTTAGTACATAGTGGAAAAACTTTGCAACCATTCTGGAAAGTCATTGTCCGTAGATGACCAGACTTAAGTCTGGAAATCAAAGACTGTTTTTCTCTTGGGAGGACACACACAGAACCAGTGCTTTTCCCTCCTGCTCTGTACCAGTCATGTGCAGCATTAGATTTCCATTCCTGCAGGCATTGGGTTTTGATGGTACGGAGGAGGTCTCTTTCATCTAGTTGGGTGGTAGATTCCCTGGCCTCAGGGTGGCCAAGAGTTCCAGATTTTACCGGAGTCTGCTAGCTCATTTCCAGGAATCCCAAAATGAGCTGGAAGCCATTGCACTGTGACAGAGCTGTTGGCTGGGAGTCGGTTTACAGATTTAACTTTACTAGTGATGACAAAGATTGAGCCATTGTGGCTCATTTGGATCAAATCGCTTGTAGAGATGTTTAATAAAGTTGAAACATTTATCTTTAAAAAAGGGGACATTCACTCGGGAAAAGTGTAAAACAAAGTGAATCAATCCTCTAGGTGGGGTACTCACAGTGCGCTGCAGGTCAATGTTGGAGATACGACCAGCCTCCTTCTGTAGCCGGCCCACTTTCTCCGGGGCCAGGTTGAGGTGGGCCTGGAGGTAGGGCCGGAGGAGGGCCAGCCGGAGCAGAGCCACTGCCACCAGGAGCCAGAGCCGCAAGGAGTCGAACCCTGCCTCAGTCAAACTGCAGTACGGTTGGTCAGTGACGACTACTGTACAACAACAAGCACTTACAGGGGGTGGGACATGCCAGGCCACACCTGCACACAGAAGTAGTCCCGGGCCACAGGCTTGAACCACAGCATGGACACCAGCAGCGGGGCCACAAAGTTGATGTTGAGGACAGTGCTGCACAGACACATTCGTTGCAGGCTGCCATCCCAACTTTATACTTTATTATGGGAGAGATATACAACTTTTAATTTTATAATTATTCTACTGCAAATCAATAACATACCATCTATATACAGTTAAACCTGTCTATAGCGCCCCCTTTAAATAGCGCCTTCCTCTCTATAGCGCCTGATTTTAAATACATAGTACGATGCGATTTACATTAGAAGTGACCCGCATAGAGCACCCCCTCTCTATAGCACCCTATTTTGGTGAATCCCAAGAGGGGGCGCGCTATAGACAGGTTTAACTGTATAACAAATGAAAACATTAAGATGCAAATGTTTCTTTTCACAAATATTTTCAAACTTCTACTGTCCTTATCATAGTGAATGCTGATATTTTATTTGTAACTCCAAAGGGGTTTTGAAATAAAGTTAAATTTTTGTATTTCTTTGAGGTCATAATTCCAAAATCAAGTCTTCCAACACACTCGATCAAGCAACAAACAACAGATATTCATGCCATTTATGTATATAGATGGGGTTCGGTGGAAGGATGATCTGAACAGTTGGTTTTTGACTGCTACGACCCGGGATCGAATCCTACATTGGGTACTTTTTTTCTGATAAAAAAAAAAAAAAAATGTTCCAATGGCCCCCAATTCTTGCAAAAGTCCAACCCCACCAGCGAAAACAAGTAACCAAACAGGTCTCTGGCACATTTGTAAGTCAAAAGTTGAACTGCTTTTAACAGGTGTAGACATGTGATGCACTTACAGTAAAAGCAGTTGCTAACTACCCACCATGATTATCACAACATGTACCATGTGTACTAGGGATAATTTTTTTTAAAATGGCACACTTGTAAAGTGCAAAAGTTGAAATGCTTTCTACCTGTGGAGCTATGTGGTGACTTTCATTAAAAAACAGTCATTAACTACCCACCATCATGGTGTACTAAGTCCCTACAACCACTGAACAGAAGAGTCCTCTCACAACAGTAACCATAGTGATGTTCTTCAGGGGAACTTTGGAGAAAGTCTATTTAATAATTGGAGTAGCTTCAAGGAAAATTTTGGCTCTGAATACAACTCAAATCATACTACAATATCACCTCTTTCCCAAACCAAAGTCCCAGGCCACTGTTGAACAAAAAACTCCCTCCATTCCACCAATTTGCATCTTCCCCCTGTGGTGAATCTCCCCCCAAAACCACAATGGAATGGGGATAATTTGTTAACAATTTTCATCCCAAGTACAAATGGCAGAGACTGGCAACACTTGTTGCCAGGATCCACAGTGCCTGAATGCACTTACAGGGTGCCAAGCCAAAGCTCTGTTTTTTAAAATTTTCCCTAGTACATGTGGTACAGTCCATGATAATCATGGTGGGTAGAAGTTGGCAACTGCTTTTACTGTAATGTCTACACATGTGAAAAGCAGTTCGACTTTTGCACTTACAAATGTGCCAGAGGACCATTTGTTTACTTGCACTAGCTGGTGGGGTTGGACTTTTGCAAGAATTGGGAGCCATTCAAGCACTCTTTTTTTTTTAATTAGAAAAAAAGTGTCAATTGTGAGATTTGGTCCCGGGCCGTAGCGGTTGAAAACCAATGGTTTAAACCACCCTTCCACCGACTCCCATGCTCTGTTTGTTTACTTGGTGGTGATGCACAAGCAAGTATTGGGCCGGCCATTGAAGCAATAGCTAACTCATCAACAATCCTCTGGCAGACATTGAATGACTTACGCCAGCAGGGGGCTCTCCTGGCAGTACTTGAGAGCTGCGATGTGCATGCGGGCAAACCTCAGGCCGGGGAAGGTGAGCAGGGATCCCATGACTCCGCTCCACAGGGCCAGGGAGAGCTTGCACATCAGCTGGGAGGCCGGCCCACTGCACGGCACCAACACATTGAAACACACCCAGAACTACGTTGAGATAACCTTGATGATATGGCAGGCTGCCTGGCTGGCTTTCATATTTCTTTAAAAAATATACTCTTCGGCCAGTTAAAGTTTAATTTTCTCAACGTTTCAACAAAATCTTTTGTCTTCGTCAGGTGAAATAAATAAAAATAAAGCATTTGGCAAGTGTTAAAAATGTAAAAAAATTTCTCCTTGATGATATGGTACAATTTGGATTATAGATTAGGAATAAAAGGTAATGCAGTAGAACTACCTCCCTGCAAAGGACTCCTAATTACAGAGCCAAAGTGTCCTTTAGGGAGAGGTGTCCTCTTACCGTAGAGTTGTTAAATAATAAAAATGGTAATTTTGCAAATGAAAACTGTCCTTTGTAGAGAAGTGTCCGCTAAAGGGAGGTTCTACTGTATTTGATATTTATTCTGGCGGAGGTCATCACTACTAGGAGATGACTTAATTTAAAAGGTCATCAAACAAGGTTAGAGAATCAGGAGACATCTCCTGTTGATGCAACGAAAAGTCGCTGATGCCATCTATAGGAATAAATATCAACTGATTGTTCCGGAACTGGCCAAATACCATTTCCTGATTAATCAAGAAAAGCTAACCAACCATGTGCACGTTTCAGGCTGTTGGCCATCATCAGAGTGGTGCAAGCCGTACCTCAACAACCAAAAAAAAAAAAATCTGTTCTCTGAGGCTTCCTGAAAAACCAAGGAATGGAAGGCCAGAAGGACATGTACAGCTTGCACCACAATGATGAGGACCAATAGCCTGAAACGCGTACACGGTCAATTTTTCTTGAGTAAACAAGCAAGTGGTATTGGCCAATTCTTGAATACTTAAAAATCAATTAATTGATATTTATTCTGACAGATGGCATAAACTATCATCAAATTTTAGTTGCATAAACAGGAGATGCATTTCCTAATTTATCTAACCTGATCCCAGTATAATTTCACCTTTGATCAATTTTCAAGCAAATGCTACATAGATCTTTATTGAATCTCTTTACATATACATAGATGTTTTAATGAAGAAACTCATCTCCTGTAGCATTTGCTTTAAAATTGATGAAAGTTTTATATTACTTCTCTAATTTAAATGAAGAAATAGTACAAAAGTGAAATTGTCAGGTCAGATAAAGAACACATCTCCAGAAACCTGTAGCATTTGCTTGATTAATATCCAGATTTAAATCACTTGATATCAATTTTGGCAACAGGTTTACCATAGTGAGCAACAAGAGAAAAACAAAAACCTCAGTTTTAGAGGCATGTTCCAGCCTCTGTGGTAGAAACACCAGAGGGGCAGGAGTAATGTAAAGACTACAGTAGTTATACATACGTGCTGCTGATGCCCTGGGTCTGGAGGAATTGCCTGGCACTGGAGTTGAAGCTGTCGAAGGCTGGATCCACCACCACACATGTGAAAGCCATGTTAAGATAGGTGAGCAGCTGAAGCAAACTGAGGTAGGTACAGTAAAACCTCCATGAGAGGACACTCGCACTAGACGACACCTCTCTATAAAAGACATTTTTCATTTGCAAAATTTCCATGTTCACTATTTAGCAACTCTTTGGTAAGAAGATACTTCATCCTAAAGGGTAATTTGGCTCTGCAATTAGGTGTCCTTTACAGAGAGGTTCTACTGTACCACAGTAAGACACTTCCAACCTTCAGCTTAGTTCAACTCCAATTTCCAGTTGGAAGTCAACCTGGATTGTGCCATACAGCTGATTCTCCTTGACAGACTGGATTTAAGCCTAAGACTTTCCTGTCCTCATTACTACTATCTAGTTGATAATTACTCTGATAAAACACTAAAATGGATTTAAAACCTATAATTTCTCTAATTTCCTTGTTCTCAGTCTAAAATCCAGAAGGGACTGTACATTATGAGAAAACTTACTTTCACAACAAAGGCATCACACAGCCTGCAAAGAACTAGGACAATAGATCAATCTTGGAGGCACACCAATCTAAGGGCAGAGATTCACTTGAAAAGAAAATAATACCAGAAGAGTAAAAAGGTGCATTCCTGGCAATACCAAACTGGTTGTCTCCATGGTGTTCCCCAGGTCAAGTCAGAGATCCATAGGGATGTCTGACAAGAGAAGGGCAAACCTGCACTTGTATCATAAACAAGAGGTAAACCTCAAGTGATCCACAATGGGACAACTTCTAAGAAGATCAAGAAACTAGTTACGGCCTTCAATTTAGAGTAAAACCCTCATAGCCATCTGAAGAGCAGCAGCCTCTGCGAGTTTTGGTAAAATTGTAAATAACTTGATCTGACCTAACCGAATCTCCAATAAGAGACTGAAATAAAGTAAAACTTCTGTGTATAGGACACCGAGTTGCAGAATCCTTTAGTGTCCTCTTACATGAGAGTTTCTAATTAGTAAAAATGTTAAATTTTAGAAAAGGTCCATTTCAGAGAGGTGTCCAACAGTTACCTGGCTCCAGGCCCAGCTCCAGGACGTTCTCATCCACCACCAGCACCACCATAGCCAGGAAGAGGAACAAGAAGCCGGCACTGAGACACAGGGACCTCTCCCCGGTGGCCTCCTGGGACCTGAAGTAGAGGGAGGTGAGGGAGAGCAGGACCTTGCTGGACCTCAGGTTAAGGACTTCTCACTGGAGGGTGACACTTTTATAAAACATTTGCTTCAATGGCTCCAGAATCTTGCACAGTGCACAAACTAGGCTTTTTTTGGCAAGCTTGAGTAGCCTGTTTAAGGACTTCATAGACAGAAAGACCGCACAAATAAATAAACTCATCACCGTTAGCTTTGATTCCTTCTTTGAAATGGTGATTCCTGCTCTTGTAAACTTGTAAGTGCAAATTATAATTCCAAATAAAATTAGCTTTCTACCGTCTTCTTTGTGATGAAAAAATATAGAGGCTCGGTCCCTCAGTCGTGAACCCTCCAAGTGGTTTCCCCAATATTGGAGCGGCATATTGAATTGGCGGAACCACCAGGAGAGTTGGCCATTGATGAGAGTCAAGCCCTCCCAATATTTATCCATCACAGTAAGGAAGGAAGTTTATTTTATTACAAAAATAAAAATTTGTGCGTAATGGTTTCATTTCTTATATTGGGGGGATCAAATCTGACTGCCTCCTCCTAGAAGGCCCTCTCCCTGGATACCCAACCAAATCATGGAGACTCCTTATACTGGGAAATAAATCAGAGTTCTTGGTCAGAGCACAGGTGTAAACTTCTGGTGATGGTAGTTGTGATAACATCATTATCAGCCTGTTGGTGTGTCCTCAATGATATCAACAATGATGATGTCAAATCAGTCTGTCAGCAAAGCTTATTATCAGTTTGACAATGGCCATTCATATTTATGAAGGAAGGGAACAAGTTGCAGAGTGCTAACAAGAGTTAGTGGATATGCTGGGGACATGTCCTTAGTGAATGTGTTGGGGACATGTCCTTAGTGCATGTGCTGGGCACATGCCCTTAGTGGAGGTGCTGAGGACATGTCCTTAGTGAATGTGCTGAGGACATGTCCTTAGTGCATGTGCTGGGCACATGTCCTTAGTGCATGTGCTGGGCACATGTCCTTAGTGGAGGTGCTGAGGACATGTCCTTAGTGGAGGTGCTGAGGACATGTCCTTAGTGGAGGTGCTGAGGACATGTCCTTAGTGGATATGCTGGAAAGGACTACACAAATTCCTTTAACTACCTAGCTGTACGGGGTGAGAATTGGTGGGGGGGAAATGAACCCCTGCAGAGGAAAATGTACTAGATCATATTTGGGTGGCCGAGTGTTTGCTGAGACAAGGATACAGTGCCAGCAGCACCACCAGGGCCAGCCACACTAGAGACAGATTCAGCTCCGGGGAGGAGGGTGGGGCCAGCCACTGCCATGCCTCAGTGAGCAGGTACACCCCGAGTGCCCCCACAGCCAGGTCCACCAATCGCTGCCACTCCGAGGAGAACTGCAGCTGGCAGAGGTCAAACTCGTGCACTGCCGCCCCCTCCAGCTCAGGGCACATCTGCTTGGGCAGCAGGAACTGTCCGGAGGCCGGGACATCGTTGGTATGTCTGCACACCCTCTCTCTGGTTTAATATCTGGTCATCTAACCCTTTACCTGATGAGCTCAGAGTCCAAAAAGTACAATGACCTAAGCCAAGGTTATCACAAAGCATGAAATCATTATAACTAAAAAATATACATTTAAAGAAAAGAACAGTAAACAGTACAATTGTACTGAATTTTATTGTTAAGTTTCCAAAACTGGGAAAGAGAGAGATTTGTTCTATTCAACAAAACTTTGAAACAAAAAAAGTATCTCCCTAATTTGAATATTTATTAAACAATTTCATCTATTCTCTATTTACACAAATAAACAATTTGAAAATTTTGCAACAATAGTAAAGATTTCTATAAATTTAAAATATATATACACACACACACAAGAATGTGTCCTCTACTAGCAATATCTATTATACAGTAGAACCTCTATAAGAAAACACTCCTGTTAGAGGACACCTTTCTATAAAGGACAGTTTTTATTGACAAAATAACTCTTTTTACTAATTCGCAACTCTCCAGAAGAGGACAACTCTCTGTAAAGGACACTTTGACTCGGCAACTAAGTGTCCTTTACAGGGAGGTTCTATGGTATATATAAAATGAATACATATCCCATAATACAATGGGAAAGATTCCATTGTTTGTCCACTAGAGAGAATACATTTTAAATGCCAATTTTGCCCTTTGTTTAGAGGTGGCACGAGTATCTATCATAGAATCAGCAGTGATATAAAACAACTGCAATAAAACCACACATGAGGAATTAACAAAGAAATTCAAGAACAACGAGAGTTCAAAAGAACTGGCAGTTGGAGTTCAACATCATGACTAGTCACCTTTGGCAGATTCTGGAGTCCAGAACTGTGTGCAGAATGGATTTTCCATGGTAATCATAGAAGAGAATCACCATGGTGACACCTAGCCGATATTGGCTCTTAAAGCCAATTATTGAGGCAAACACAACCTAATAAGACCAAATCTAAATAAATAAATAGTGTGTGACATTTCAGTGTAACAGCATTGTTATCATCTTCAGACAAAAGTAGTGAGTGAGAAAAAAATATCACAGCATGTTTTAAATAGTTACTGTGTGTATACAAGTTTATATACAACATATACAAATGATATCTACTATACTTGATGACAGTAACTATTTAAAACATGCTGTGGTATTTTTTCTCAATTTTGGGCTTGAAAATAATACACTTTGGTTAGTAGCCCGTAAAACCATATTTTCTTTTTTCTCATTCAGTACTTTTATTTGAAGATGGTAACAATGCTGTTACTAAAATGTCACACAAAATTTATTTATTTAGATTTGGTCTTATTACCTTGTGTTTATAATCTATAATCCAAATTGTGCCTTATCATAATTAATGAGGCACTTTATTCAAAGGAATAGATAGGACAACCACAAACAAGATGTGATGAGCTAGAGAGACTTGAGTGTTCCCTGTTGTTCCCTGCCAGGCAATAGATGGACACCGGCAGGCAATAGATGGAGTTAGACACCGGCAATAGATGGAGTTAGACACCGGCAATAGATGGACATCGGCAGAAACAAAAAGAGAGAAAACAAGAGACTGCCTGCCGACATTTGGCTAGTTGGGACAATTTCTTTCCACCAGAAAAATTCTATTACACATATTCAAAATTTCCAACAATGATGTCGTAAAGAGCAGAAATAGCACCATTCAGGACTATTCTGTGGGAAAATGGAGCAATGGTTTAGGTGGGGGGAAGGATTCTAAGAGTGGCATTCTATCAATATACACCAATTAATTTATCTAAACACAAACCATGGATTTATGTGTTTGTTGGATCAACCTTGATTGTTGTTATTGGATCAATCAAGATTGTTTTTGTTGGATCAATTGTGAGTGTTGTTATTGGATCAATCAAGATTGTTTTTGTTGGATCAATTGTGATTGTTGTTATTGGATCAATCAATATTGTTTTTGTTGGATCAATTGTGATTGTTGTTATTGGATCAATCAAGATTGTTTTTGTTGGATCAATTGTGAGTGTTGTTATTGGATCAATCAAGATTGTTTTTGTTGGATCAATTGTGATTGTTGTTATTGGATCAATCAATATTGTTTTTGTTGGATCAATTGTGATTGTTGTTATTGGATCAATCAAGATTGTTTTTGTTGGATCAATTGTGATTGTTGTTATTGGATCAATCAATATTGTTTTTGTTGGATCAATTGTGATTGTTGTTATTGGATCAATCAAGATTGTTTTTGTTGGATCAATTGTGATTGTTGTTATTGGATCAATCAATATTGTTTTTGTTGGATCAATTGTGATTGTTGTTATTGGATCAATCAAGATTGTTTTTGTTGGATCAATTGTGATTGTTGTTATTGGATCAATCAATATTGTTTTTGTTGGATCAATTGTGATTGTTGTTATTGGATCAATCAAGATTGTTTTTGTTGGATCAATTGTGATTGTTGTTATTGGATCAATCAAGATTGTTTTTGTTGGATCAATTGTGATTTTTGTTAGGTCAATCGTGATTGTTGCTGTTGGAGATCAACCTTTATTGTTGTTTTTGGATCAACCATGATTGTTTTATTGTTATTGGATCAACCAAAGACTTATTATTGGATAAACCAAAGATTGTCATTGTTGTATCGACTAAGGTTTTTGTTGTTGAATCAAAAACAAGTTGAGATGTTGTTGGGTCAACCAAAGAGCCACCACAACACTGTGCCTACAATACGATGCACATAGGTGGATTGTGGCTGAATTCTTGCAGAGAACTGGAAGCAACCAATGTCCACAACTCACCTGGCTCCTTTCTTCCCCCTGGACTTGTTGTTGCCAGAGGCAGGAGGCCGGTTGGATATCCCGGCGACATTCTTCAGCTCGGCATCCGTCGGATGGAGATATCGGATGAGCCTGAGACACATTGGCTTGGTGAGCACAAAGCGGATAGATTCCCTCACAATTCTTATTTCTCATAATGCTTCCAGAAAATAAGACCTAATCCAAATAAATAGTGTGATGTTTCAGTAACAGCGCTGTTACTATCATCTCAGTCAAAAGAATTAAAAAAAAAAAGATTAATAATAATAAAAAAAGAATAAACATTTTTTTTATTCTTTTGTCTGATGACAGTAATAACACGGTTACCAAAATGTCACATACTATTAATTTATTTGGATTAGGTCTTGTAGCTATAATCTAGAATCCAAATATGTATCATTTTCATAATGCTAACACAGAGCAATCATTACGTGGATTTAGTTTCCCTACTGTATTGTTGTAGTTGCTCTGCAGAGTTGTGACAGTGCAACATTGGTAGTTTCATGTCACAATAATAGAGAGCACAACCTTTCTACAAACTGATCTCAAGTCCAACTAATCCACACATTCTCCTCAACTGTTGCCCCATACTTAGGAAGCTCTAAACACAAGGTAATAAGAACAAATAAATAAATAGTGTGTGAGGTTTCGGTAACAACACTATTACCAAACCGTCACACACTATTTATTTATTTGGTCTTATTACCTTGTGTTTATAATCTATAATCGAAATCGTGCCTTATCATTAGGAAGCTCTACTTGTCAGAAAGGATGGAACATCTTCAATTTTTTAAGTAGGTTATGATGTCTTATACAGTTGAACCTCTCTGTAAACGACACCTATTGGCAGAGCCAGTGTTCTTACTGGAGAGTTGCTAATTAGAAAAAAAAAAAAAAAAGTTGGTTAATTTGGTGATGAAACTGCCCTTTATATAGAGATATCCTCAGGCAAGAGGGTATCTCTCACTAATGTATTAAGTTATGGATATAAAATGTCACATCACAAGGGCAACAGATAAAAACTTGATAAAACACAATAATATACAGTAGAACCTCAATGAGAGAACACTCACGCTAGAAGACATCACAAAGGATAGTTTTATTGCCAAAATTACCATTTTTGCTATTTAGAAGCTCTCAGGTAAGATTATACCTCTCCCTAAAGGACATTTTAGCTCTGCCACTAGGTGTAGTGTAATATACAGTCTCTCTTAATTCAATACCACAAGGGATCAGTTGAATTAAAGTCAGTTAGATGATTTCATCACAACATCCGCTGCTAGAGGACATTTTTGGAGGAAATAACCAAATACAGTAAAACCCCACTGAAGCAAACTCCTCCTTATAACAAACCTGAAATAATCCCCATTTTTTATTTTTATAATACAAATGATAAGGCAGCACAATTTGGATTATAGATTATAAACACAAGGTAATAAGACCAAAGCACTTTTGTCTGAAGATGGTAACAACGATGTTACCAAAACGTCACACACTATTTATTTGGATTTGGTCTTATTACCTTGTGATTTCATAATACAGTCAACTATGGCTATAACGAACCAGGACTATAGTGAACCACTAGTTCAGCCCGATTGGGGTTTGCTATAGAAGGGTTTTACTGTATATATACAGTTAAACCTGTTTATAGCGCCCCCTCTTGGGATTCACCAAAATAGGGTGCTATAGACAGGTTACTTTTAATGTAGAATGTTTACATTTTAATGTTTAAAATTGGGCGCTATAGAGATTTTATAAAATACCATTGGGTCTTTTTGACGTGACAACGTCTTAAATTAGGTTGCGGCTGGGAGTCACTTATGAAAAAGTGTAACGCCCGGTAACGTTACGATGAGTCACCGAACGAGAGAATTAGGCGCATTGAATCGGCGCATGCTTGTCTCTGTCTTTGTCTTTCTCGAACGTTCTTGGCGTTGGAAAAACAAGAAAGCGTCATAATACAAGTTCACACGTGTGGTTAAAGTATCGTCAGCTGTGTCTGTAGTGAAAATGTGGAGTGCTTAGATTCGTCATTTACAACAACTACAACAATAAAGGTAAATAATTGTACACTGATATTTCATTATCGTAAACTATGATTGATTGATTAATTGTTAGATTGACACAAAAGTTGAGAAACTGAGTTTATAGGTTATGTCATACTATTGATAAATGTTGATAGTGTTAAGTAAATTATTAGTTTAAAATTAATTAATTATTATTTTACAAATTTTAAATAGTTTCAAATTTATTTAGCAAAAATTTGAACCTTCGATCTGAATAAGTGTTTTGATATTCAAATTGATTCTTTAAAATTAAAAATTCATCCATTCAATTTCAAATGTTCAACAGGAATCACCACTCTCAAAACAATGGAAACGGTGCCTTCAACTTCCAGTACTTCAATGGAGACGGAGGATATCGTGCCGTCAACGTCTGCAGTACCTTTCGTTGTTCCACACACCACCTCTACCGCCAGAACGAATGCTCAGCGACAACGTGAGTACAGACTACGAAAAGCATTGACCAGAACTCCTGAACAAGTAAGAGCCTTTGCAAAAGCGGCTGCGGAGAGGCAACGCAGGTTCAAGCTACGTAAATCTGCTAACATAGCCCTCACCAGCGGTACGTCAGAGTCACCTGCTTCAACGTCTTGTTCTGTGGTGGAGAGAACAAGCGTTCCTGTCGTGGCGGAGAGAACGAGCGTTCCCCTAACTAACGCTCAACGGCAACGTGCATTCCGACAACGTAGAGCAGCATCTTCTCGGACTGATGTACAACCGACTACTTCTTCAAGCCAAACAGCAATACAACTGGAACAATCCACCTGGTATACCAAATGGTCATCGTCAATACGGAGATTTCAATCTACTTTCCTGGACAACGATTTTGGCCATGCTTGCTCGGTTTGTGACAGATTGTGGTTCAAGAATGACCTTAAAACCATCACTGCACTACAACTGAAGGTAATCTCGGATTGGTACGTTAAGGAAAATCGGCAGCTACGCAAGGAGGATTATACAAAGTCTTGCAACACCTGTAGACAATCACTGAATAAGCGTAAGCTTCCTACTCTCGCAAAGGTCAACGGCTTCTCATATCCTGACATACCTCCAGGTCTACCGCCTCTGGATCCTATCAGTGAACGTTTGGTCTCACCGCGCCTTCCATTTATGCAAGTCCTATCATCGTCCTATCCTCAACAAAATCACTCAAATAGGAATTAGTTAAGTTTAAGTTTACATGTACAATGTTTTAGTAAACAAAATATATTTCTATAGTTAAAATTTGTGCAATTCTTATTTTCATTCAATTCCTTGTTCCTATTGTGCAATTTAATTATATTCATATCAATAAATATTCTACCGTTGTCACGTAAAATCTTCGCCCGTAAAACCGACTTTACAGGCAACCATTGTTTTTTTTTTTTACTTATTTTTTTCAGGATGTTTCATGATTAACTTTTATAGAGAGAGAGATTTGAGATTTAAAAACATTTTATTGACCTCATACATAAGTCACTGGTAGTAGTATATAATAATTATAAAAAGAGGGATAAAGTAAAATATATACAGTTATGTACAGTCAAGGAGATTCCCCCAACGACGGAGAGTTCTCCTCCAGACAGTAAGTTACGTTCTCCCCTCATCTCAAGGCTCAGAAAGAACCTGTGTATGGATGACTTGGCAGACGCGAGGATGGCGAGGGCGTCGTCATCCAGCCCTTGACCGAAGAGCCAGCCCTGCAGGTCGGGTGGTTGCTGTATGATGTTGAAGGCCTCCCATATGAGGGGCCTGATGGAGCTGCAGGACCAATAGCGGTGGGCCAACGTCAGGTCGCTAGAGCCACAGGCGATACAGGTCTCTCGAGCAGAGGCCGGATGTGCAGGATGGGGAAGAGCGTGCAGGGCCAGCTGTACTGCAATGTCGGCATTGTGCCCTGAAAAGACGCAACATCGAAGCGATGGCCAGCCGACGGTGAGAGGAATATTGACAAAGTCTTGCCAACGGTACAGAAGCTGGGCGATGGGCAGGGTTGCCAGGCGTGGTCGCTCAAGTGTACGGCGGATGGTGCGGGTAGTTACGCGCATGAGCGGAGTCACTGTTCCGCGCAGCACCACAGCTTCACCTAGGTTGTCCGCCCGGTGGGACCCTAGGAGGTTTTCTTCAATCAGCCTATTGCAGAAGTTGGCCAACGCTGTGGCGTCTGCAAGAGCGCAATGGGTCGGACGAGTGAGCTGTGACACAGGGCCATCGAAGTCCCCGATACGTGCTCCTATCCACCGTGCAGCGGCTAGGAGGTCAGGTGGCCGGAGGAACCTGCATCCTCCGATTATGGCGAGGTCCCTCAGCTGTTGTGTTGGAACTATCCGGTGGTCCAGGGCTAGGAAGTCTGAAACTTCTTCTCATATCTTCATGAGTTTACGACGTCGAGGTGGAAGCCATGTCCCGGATGGAAGGGGAGTTAACTAGGCCCCACTATCAGTGAGCCAAGAGTAGGCGTTGAGACTTCCATGAAGCGAAGCTTGGACACCTTTCATACACGCCAGTCTCAGCTGCGTGCCGACGTCGAGGAGGCCGAAGCCACCCAGGGAGACAGGACGTGCTAGAACACCTCCCGGCAGCCAGGCGGTACGCTCAGTTCCCCAGACGAAACGCACCAGTCGAGCTTGGAGCTTAGAGATGGTGGAGTCGGTAGGCAGGTATCCGTGAAGATGGTGTACCACGGAGGAGAGCACCAGGGAGTTTGCAGCTCTTGCCCTCCCAACGAGAGAGAGGCTGCGGACAAAGGGGGGCCATCTTGCTGCGGCCGTCTCCATCAGTTCGACCAGATGGTTCTCCTGGACTGATGTTCCATATCCTGTAGTCACTAGACAGCCCAGCACCTTCAATTGGGCTGTTGACCAGCAAATGTCCAGAGGGGAATCGACCCGGTTTCTCCAAGCACCACACCACAGACCTTTGCACTTGCTGTAGTTTATTTTTACTCCTGATGCAAGACGGAATTCGTCGAATATATTTTTGACGAGTTTAAATTGCTCATCATTCCGTATGAGTAAGTTGATGTCGTCAGCATAGGCCAGGACGTTGCCTTGGCCGAGTACCTGCTCTAGACGACGTAGGAGTGCCCCTGTCGCAATGCTGAACAAGGCGGCACTGGCGGCGCAGCCCTGTTTGACTCCGTACAGCAGGTGGAAAGGTCGTGTGTAGTACTTGTTTACTCTGACTGTAGCGTCTGCCCTGGCGTAGAGTACGAGGAGCCAACCGATGAAGGCTGGCGGCAGCCAAAGAGACACCAGTAGAGAAATCAAGAAACTCCGGCCCAAGGTGTCGAAGGCAGACTCAAGGTCTGTGGAGATTACAGCTAGCGGTGTGTTGTTCCTTGAGGCTGCGGCGACCTCGTCAGACACGCGAGCTATATTCCAAGAGGAGGACCGTCTCCGAACAGCGTAAGTCTGGCACTCCAGCACTAGGCGAGGAAGATGAGGTAGAAGTCGCCCGAGGAGAACGCTGCTGAGGACCCGATAGTCTGACGTTGGAATGGAGATGGGTCTGTAGCCGTTGAAGCCCGGACCACCGTGCGACTTGGGTATGAGACAAATGGAGTTCCGTCGTGATGAAGAAGGTAATTCCCCACAAATCCACGACGCCTCGAAGAGACGTTGGAGCGCACCAACAAAGAACTCATCGAAGGCCATCATCAGTACGCAGGGTATTTCATCCCATCCAGGAGCTCTTTCGAGTGGTAGGCGGCGGATGGCTGCGGTAATCTCCTCCAAAGAAATCTCGTTCCTGTGTAGGGGATCACTGTTTTCTATGATGATGGGGGTCGTTACCTCACGCAGGAAATCTGCGGCAATGTAAGGATCGCAGGACGGGCGAGAGAAACTTTCCCGGAAGGTTGTGAAAATAGAGAGAGTGAGATAGATAGATAAAATTTCAATAAATCATTTTTGAACAAAGGAAAAAATCACAAATAATACTTTAAGCTGAGTCAAAAATGAAATGGGAGGAAAGTGAATAAATTTAGAAAATAAGAAAAATAAAAAATATATATATATAAAAAAATACAGTAGAACCTCCCTGTAAAGGACACCTAATTGCAGAGGCAAAGTATCCTTTAAGGAGAGGTGTCCTCTTACCAGAGATTTGCTAAATAGTAAAAATGGTAATTTTACAAATGTAAACTGTCCTTTACAGAGAGTTGTCCTCTAATGGAGGTTCTATTGTATATAATATGAATAAATCTTTTATATCTGTTTGCTTTTAGGCTAGAACATGGTTGTCTCATCTGTATGTCAAATGGCAGAACATTACATCTAAGACATCTCATTGTTTACGACAGTGACTAGTGGCTGCTTAAGTTAGGCCTAAATGATCCAGGAGGAAAATAAAAATCATATGCGATGTCAGTACCGATATTTGTGATATATTGTAACACTTTTAAGCATGGTACACCTAGGCTAACTACAGCCGCTGTGCCCAGCATGCCAAAGTATTGTATTTTTAGCAATAAGTTTATATTTAAACAAGAATTATCTGAACGTGCCAAATTTGATTTTTTTAAAATCAGTTAAATTATTGATGGTGTCAAATTATGGGCCTGACGAGACCCAGAACTTAAGGACCTTCCTGGACTGGACCATGAGCCCAGCATTAGACTGTGCCTTGGTGACCATAACGTACCAGGATAGAGCACACTATCAAATAAACCCACTGTGCCTTGGTGACCATAACGTACCAGGATAGAGCACACTATCAAATAAACCCACTGTGCCTTGGTGACCATAACGTACCAGGATAGAGCACACTATCAAATAAACCCACTGAGCCCAGCATTAGACTGTGCCTTGGTGACCATAACGTACCAGGATAGAGCACACTATCAAATAAACCCACTGTGCCTTGGTGACCATAACGTACCAGGATAGAGCACACTATCAAATAAACCCACTGAGCCCAGCATTAGACTGTGCCTTGGTGACCATAACGTACCAGGATAGAGCACACTATCAAATAAACCCACTGTGCCTTGGTGACCATAACGTACCAGGATAGAGCACACTATCAAATAAACCCACTGTGCCTTGGTGACCATAACGTACCAGGATAGAGCACACTATCAAATAAACCCACTGAGCCCAGCATTAGACTGTGCCTTGGTGACCATAACGTACCAGGATAGAGCACACTATCAAATAAACCCACTGAGCCCAGCATTAGACTGTGCCTTGGTGACCATAACGTACCAGGATAGAGCACACTATCAAATAAACCCACTGAGCCCAGCATTAGACTGTGCCTTGGTGACCATAACGTGCCAGGATAGAGCACACTATCAAATAAACCCACTGTGCCTTGGTGACCATAACGTACCAGGATAGAGCACACTATCAAATAAACCCACTGAGCCCAGCATTAGACTGTGCCTTGGTGACCATAACGTACCAGGATAGAGCACACTATCAAATAAACCCACTGAGCCCAGCATTAGACTGTGCCTTGGTGACCATAACGTGCCAGGATAGAGCACACTATCAAATAAACCCACTGTGCCTTGGTGACCATAACGTACCAGGATAGAGCACACTATCAAATAAACTGAGCTGAGCCTTACATTCCTGCCTCAGTCTTATCAATATTTTAGAAGTGATGTGTTCCAGTGAAAGTTTGCTATACTGGGGTGTTCGTGGCTTGAATGTTCAGTAAAAGATACTAAGAAGCACTTTGCCACTTGTTTTGAATTGTTTTATTGTCTTTGGTTTTAGAGTTATATGTAGCTACCACATGAATTTAGAATACATGAAATTGACTTAGATTTTGATACTAGTGGTAGAGAGAGAGAGAAAACAAAAAAAAAAAACTATTAATTAACCAAACTAGAAATTTACATACATGTTGCTTGCTTTAAAATTTACATATTAAAGATTTATATTGTACAATTGAATTTAGAAGATTTTGACTTAATTTTCATATATAAAATTGAATTTAAAGAAATTATTAACTATAGGATCCAACATACTCCCCCGGCTGGGAAGAGATGACCAGAAAATAAAAAAAATAAATAAATAAATAAAAAATAAAAATAAAAAAGAGTTCCAATAGTATAGATGCTGGACTAATTGATTCCGACTATGTAGCTAAGATTACAATTCTCATTGTTTGAAAGGCAATGGAATCAGCTTTGTAATGGGTCTCTTGAAGACTCCTTTTGAAGTCTTTATCTGGACTACCCTGACATTCTTGTCCTCTCCTGGAAATATCTCCTGAATCCTAGCCAAAGGCCAGCGAAGTGGAGATATTTGAGCCTCTTTGAGGTAGACCAGTTGACCTATTTGGATATTGTCTTGTTTGATTCGCCATTTACCACGGCCTTGGAGGTTGCTCAGATATTCCTTGGACCATCTTGACCAGAATGAGTTTTTTAGGTTTTGAATCAGCTTCCATCTTGTCTGTAAGTTTAAGACTTCAGAGTTTGAGGTTGGAATTTCTGAAAACGAAGATCCGATTAAGAAATGAGCTGGTGTCAAGGCCTCATAATCATTGGGATCACTACTTAGAGGGGCCAGTGGTCTTGAATTTAGGCAAGATTCAATCTGAATAATCAAGGTGTTCATTTCTTCATAATTCAGGGTTGTTGATTTAAAGGTTCGGACCAAGTGTGATTTTACACTTTTGATTCCGGCTTCCCAAAGGCCACCAAAGTGAGGTCCACCTGGGGGGATGAAATGCCAAGTGATTAATTCCTCTGTAACCAATCTTTGCACTGACTGAGAGTTCAATAATTGAAACTGAGTGCGGAAAAAATTGGATGCTCCTTTAAAATTGGTAGCATTATCTGAGTAAATGTCAGAGGGCTTCCCTCTTCTGGCCATGAATCTTCTCAACGAGGCCATGAATGAATCAGTTGATAAACTTGTTGTCAACTCTAAATGAATGGCCTTAGTAGTAAAGCAAATGAATAGTACAATGTAAGATTTGCTTATTGTTTTAGATCTGCCCAGGCTACTCTTTATTGAGAATGGTCCTGTAAGATCAATGCCAGTCTTTGAGAATGGCCTTGATGGGATGATTCTCTCCGGAGGTAGATTTCCCATGATTTGATGAATGGTAGTAGATTTAAATTTTAAACAATTCAGACATTTTTTAATGGTTTTTTTGACTGCATCTCTTGCTCCCAAAATCCAATAATTTTTTCTGAGTATTGACAATACAAGTTGAGGTCCTGCATGTAGGTATTTCCTGTGAATATCATCGATTATAAGATTGGTGATGTGGTGATTCTTCGGTAGTAAGAGAGGGAATTTTTGATTTTCATTTAAATAGGAATACTTGAGTCTACCTCCAACTCTTAGAAGTCCTTGAGTGTCTAAAAAGGGATTTAGAGAAGTTAGCTTGTTGGACAGAGGTAGTTGCTTGTTTGACTTCAGTAATTTTATTTCCGTGCAGAATTCAACTTGCTGGATTGATTTGACTAAGACTTGAATTGCCTTTGTTAATTCTCTTGTTGTCAAAGGTCCTTTCTGACGAATTGGATCAAAGAGGAGGCAATTGTAGTAGAATCTCCAACACCAAGCTGTTATTCGGATCAATTTAGTCATTGTGGAATACCTTTCAATGAATTCTAGATTTAACATAGTTTCTGAATTTTGAATTAAGGTTGTTTGATCCAACACTTGACCCTCACCGACTTCTTCTTGAATGATATTGAGATTTACTTGGGTTGGTGAAGAAGGAATATATCGAACATTATTTTCTTGAAGCCAAATAGGACCCCGCCACCAAATTCTATGATTGACCAAGTCTTGAGGCATGATTCCTCTTGATGCGCAATCAGCTGGATTATCTTGACTGGATACATGGAACCAATCAGTGATTTGAGTCAAATTTTGAATTGACGACACTCTGTTCGAAACAAAGGCTTTCCATCTGCTGGCATCTGATCTTATCCAATCTATGCAGATTTGTGAATCAGTCCATAAAAAGGTTTTGTCAGGTTGAAAAGGAAATGATTCAAGAATGACTTGATTCAGTTGAGCCAAAAGCAATGCTGCACTTAGTTCAAGTCTTGGAATTGTAATGGTCTTTAATGGTGCAACCTTAGTTTTTGAGGTTATCAGATTGATTTTGATCTTTTGATTTTTGAATCTAGTTTTCAAGTAAAAAACTGCTGAATAAGCATTAAGGGATGCATCACAAAATCCATGTAGTTGTAATTCTTCTATTTCAGAAGATGAACTGTTCAGGTATCTTGGTATTTTGATTTCCTTTAGGCACGATAGTTGAGTTTGGAATTTATTCCAATTTGACTTTATATCTGATTCAATTGGTTCATCCCATGAAGTTTTCCTCTTCCAAAGCTGTTGTATCATAATCTTCAGCAGAACAGTCGTGGGGGAAAGGAGACCAAGTGGATCATAAATTTTGGCTATAGCAGACAGAAGCTGTCTTTTAGTTGTTACTTCAAAATTCAGTGGAGTGACTTGAACATTGAAGGTATCTTGAATTTTGTTCCAGACTAGTCCTAGAAGTTTGATTGAAGAATCCTCTTCAAGCAATTTTGAGTTAGTGTCATTGATTATTTCCTGTGAAAGAGAGGAAAGAACCTCTTTGTTATTAGAGGACCATTTTCTTAGTTTGAATCCTCCCTTGTTCAATAAGGATGATAATTCCGCAACCAAAGACTTAGCTTCTTGAATTGAATATGCACCTGAAATAAGATCATCAACATAGAAATCCCTAAAGACTATTGATGAAGCAGAAGGGAATTTAGAACTCTCATCCTCAGCCAATTTTTGAATAGTTCTGATTGCCAGAAAAGGGGCGCTTGCAGTGCCATAAGTAACTGTTAACAGTCTATATTCCAGTAGTGGATCTTCTGGATTTTCTCTCCACAAAATTCTATGATAATCTCTATCATCTGAATTCAGCCTAATCTGTCTGAACATTTTCTCTATGTCTGCTGTGATTGCAATAGGAAATGTTCTGAATCTGAGTAAAATGTTGAATAAATTCTGCTGAAGCCTTGGACCCACATGCAGAAAATCATTTAAAGAAAGATTGTTTGTACTTCTGGATGAAGCATCAAACACAACTCTGATTTTAGTTGTTGTGCTCTGTTCTCTTAGGACTCCATGATGTGGTAAATAAAAACATTGGTTGGAAGGTTTTTTCAACTCCTTGAGTGGTATCAACTCCATATGATTCAGCTCCATGTACTCCCTCATAAAGTTGATGTATTGAGATTTGAGACTTGGATTAGCCTGTAGCCTTTTTTCCAAATTAAAAAACCTTCTCAATGCTTGAGATCTTGAATCACCTAAATTGGGTGTTGATTTAAAAGGGAGATTGACTGAATATCTGCCCTCAATGTCTCTTTTGATGTTTGACTTGAATAATATCTCACAGGCATTCTTTGTACCCAACTGGGCCTTAGAAATTGGGACATCTTCAAGTTCCCAGAATTTTCTTATGCTGGAATCAAGTTCAGTGGTACAGTGATTGATTACCGAAGTATTCGACTTAATAGTTGAATGGATTCTCCCAGAAACAAGCCAACCTAACTTGGTATTAAGTGCTATAGGATGGTGCTTTAAATCTGTTTTATGACCTAGAATTATTTCTACAAAGGTATCTGCACCCAAAATTAGGTCTATGGGCTTGGTGACATAGAATTCTGGGTCTGCCAAGAGCAAATTTTCTAAATGAGGAAAGTCTGCTGACTGAATTTGGAAGTTTGGAAGGTCTGCAGTTACCCTCCCAACCACAAATGCTCTGGCAGAAAATAATTGATCATTATGATGTGGGGTGAACTCTATTTCAACCTGCGATGTTGTCCTGTTGACAACAATGTCACCTACACCTTTTAGTGTATAAGAATTTTTCCTTTTTTCAAGTCCCAACTTGTGGCAACATTGTTCTGAAATTAGGCTTATTTGGGACCCATTGTCCACTAATGCTCTACATAGCACAAATGAGCCATCCTTCGCCTTGACTTTAATAAGGGCTGTTGACAGTAGAATATTTGTTTCCGTTTCCAAAGGCATCGCATTACAGATGGTATTTGTTGAAATCAACATCTCTTGAGAGGTTGTTGGTTGTGAAATGGATGGTTCAGAGTTGTATTGATGCAGAAGAGTATGATGGTTCTGCTTGCAGTTTTTACATCTTGATGTGATGAGACATTTGGATATCTCATGATTTGCTCTAAGGCAATTTTGACAAAGTTTATGTTTTTTAACTAATTCCCATTTTTTAGGCAAGGGAAGATTTATGAATCTATGGCAGTCATTTAGTTTATGAATTTGATGACATAAAATACAATTTTGACCTTTGTTGACATAAAGGCCATGAGCCATCATATTTTTGCTAGAGGTTTTTTGTTCCTGGAACAAAGGAATTCTCATACCTTGCAGGCTTCTAGCATGTTTTTCTAAAAAATTCACAAAGTTTTCAAATGTTGGATATTCTTCATTTGGAAGGGTTAATTCCCATTCTTTCCTGAGGGCTTCACCAATTCTTTTTTCAAAAAAATTGATCAGGATCAGATCTGTTAATGTGTTTTTCTCAAGTCCTAGCACTGAGAGATTTCTAATGCCTTCATTGCAAACATCAAGGATTTCATAGAGAGAACCAGCCGAAATAGATTTTAATGGCCTTATGGAGAATATTTTGTTGATTTGTGAAAAAGCCAATTCTCTTCTGTTATTAAATCTATTGCATAAGGTATCCCATGCTTGCTGGTAGTTTTTGTCAGAAATGGGAAAACCCCGAATCAACTTTTCCGCAGGACCCTTAACAGATGCATTTAGATATTGAAATTTTTGTATTTCAGTTAGTGTTTGATTTGAATTAATGGTGGAGTTAAATATTTCTCTAAAACTAAGCCAATTGGCTGAATCACCATTGAAAATGGGTAAATTTATCTTAGGTAAATTAACATTGGATTCGGGCAGTTGTTTATCACTATGAGTATTTTCTTTGGTTTCAATCAAAGATAAAGCCTCTTCAATAGACACCAACATATTAAAAATATCCTTCTTGGCCTTTGAATAATCGCCATATTGTGTATCATCTAACTCTGATTCTAATAATGTGTTGATAACTTGATTTAGGCTAATTTTCCTTTCATTAACTTCTTGTTGGAATAGCTTTAATCTATGTATGTTTTTGGATTCTACAATAGCTTCATTCTCTGATTCCAGATCCTTTATTTCCTGAATAATAAAGTTGAATTTGTGCCGAATTTTAACTTCAGATTTGGGCATGACTTTATTTTAAGAATTTTAAATTTTCAAATGGCTTACCTTAATTTTTTAAAGTATCCGGCTCGAGGGACCATAATGTTCGTGGCTTGAATGTTCAGTAAAAGATACTAAGAAGCACTTTGCCACTTGTTTTGAATTGTTTTATTGTCTTTGGTTTTAGAGTTATATGTAGCTACCACATGAATTTAGAATACATGAAATTGACTTAGATTTTGATACTAGTGGTAGAGAGAGAGAGAAAACAAAAAAAAAAACTATTAATTAACCAAACTAGAAATTTACATACATGTTGCTTGCTTTAAAATTTACATATTAAAGATTTATATTGTACAATTGAATTTAGAAGATTTTGACTTAATTTTCATATATAAAATTGAATTTAAAGAAATTATTAACTATAGGATCCAACAGGGGATTACTACACAAGGAAAAGTTGAACCTCTAAGTTCTAACAACACCACTTGGGAACCAAGATCCTATATTTTTTTATAACATACAGTTCTTCTTCTTTCTTATCTCCACTCAATCATATCAGGATATCAAGCTTGTAAAGCTTGAGACTTTTTAGGTGTCTGCTGGGGATGAGTAGATCTCATCAATGGATGAGTCAATACGGTCAATAATGTGGTTTGGGGTTGCAGGTTGACACTTAGTACATAGTGGGGAAACCTTGCAACCATACAGTTAAAAGAATTGAGAAAGATGTAGGTCCAACCCCTCCAGCGAGTGCAAGTAACCAAATGGGGCTCTGGCAAATTTATAAGTGCAAAGTCAAACTGCTTTTCACATGTATAGACATGTGGTGCACTTACAGTAAAAGCAGTTGCTAAATACCCACCATGATTATCATGGCCACGTGTACTAGGAATAAGCAAATAGAACAACTGACTTGTTGGTGAGGAGCCAGGTCCCAAGAGAGAAGTGGGTGGAGAACTTGTGCAGCACAGTGGCCACTATCATAGAGATGGCAAACTGGGCCCCGAAGATGGCCTGCACAACACAACTTGTGGGTTGCAAGGACATCTCAACAGTACAACTTTGTTACAATAGGCTTTACACAAATTTGTGAATCACACATAAAAATAAATAGATTCACGGGGGTCGGTGGAAGGATGGTCTAAACCGTTGGTTTTCGACCGCTACGACCCGGGTTCGATTCCCGCATTGGGTACTTTTTTTCTGATTATATAAAAAAAATGCTCCAATGGCCCCTGATTCTTGCAAAAGTCCAACCCTACCCGCGAGTGCAAGTAACCAAATGGGGCTCTGGTACATTTGTAAGTGCAAAGTTGAACTGCTTTTCACATGTGTAGACATGTGGTGCACTTACAGTAAAAGCAGTCGCCTACTTCTACCCACCATGATTATCATGGCCTGTACCACGTGTACTAGGGATAAGCAAAAAAAAAAAAAAGATTCACAAGGCAGCACATATAGACGCTTCCAAAAAAACTGCAAAAAATAGTTTCTTATACAATAGAACCTCCATGAGAGAACACTCCCGCTATAGGACACTACAAAGGACGGTTTTCATTCGCAAAATTATCATTTTTACTATTTAACAACTCTACGGTAAGAGGACACCTCTCCCTAAAGAACATTTTGGATCTGCAATTAGGTGTCCTTTACAGGGAGGTTCTACTGTATTTAAATAAAATTACACTTCTCTTTAATTCAACACCCCAAGGAAAAACAGAATTTTCAGTTGAATTGAAGTCTGTGTTGAATAGTGGGATAAATTAAACACAGTATGTCCTTTTACCAGAGAGAGTTGCTAAATGTTATTTTTGCCAATGAAAACTCCTTTATAGAGAGGTGTCCTTCTCAGGGAGGTTCTACTGCATGCTGATAGGGATTGGAAAAAAGAATTAAAGAGGTTATACCGCATAAATCTATTATGAATTACATGAATTTTTGACAACACAATTTATCATTTAGCTTTAGTAACAATAAAAAAACTAAAAAAATTTCAGGACTTTGTTGTCATTCCAGACCCATTCAATAAAGAGAGTCTACTACAGTAGTTTCTCATAGGAGAGAGACCATCAAAAACCCTCTCTTAAAGATGCTCTCTCATAAGAGACTGTTGAAAGACTTAGCCAGTCTCAGAAAAGAGACCAACTCCAGGAGAGACTGGGTCATGGGTGATTCTACTGTACAAAGTATGTAAATAAGGCACAAATTGGATTATTCTATATACAGTTACGAGCGTCATCATCTCTGTCACTGTTTGCTTTTTTTTTTAGAATGGCGCTCTCCTATTGGTTGGCTACGATCACGTGGCTACGATGGCGCCGCCACTACGCGAGACACTTTGTTTTTGACTTTGCCCCCCCCACTCGCTTTTTGTAACTATTGTGTTGGAGCGGGTCGCTCCTTAAATAAATGCATATATTAGTTAATTACTAAATGCAATCCTCTCTTTCTTTTTCCCAGTAAGAGACGCCTACGGAAGCCAACAGTACATAGACAGATAAAGCACATAGGCTATAGTTATTAACTAATATATGCATTTATTTAAGGTGCCAATTTATAATTGTAACAAATAGTATTTGAATCAAAACATTCAATTGGGTAAAACACGGGTGTTGCCCGGGTCATTCGGCTAGTAGATTATAAACACAAGGTGATAAGACAGAATCCGAATAAATAATTGTAGGTGACGTTTTGGCAACAATGCTGTTAGCAAAACGTCAGACACTAATTATTTATTTGGATTTGGTCTAAAAAATGAAATCACTCACTATATTTTTGATTGCTATGCTCTGAAAGAAGAAAGAAGAACCCTTATGCTCAAAACTGGGCAACTCTGTGCTTCACTTCCATCAATAATTGACAATATGACCCAGAATAAGTATATTGCTACGGCGTTTTATGGTTTCCACAAGTCCATATCTCAGAAGAAGGCCAAGTGACACTCACTCCTCACTTTCTTACTGCTACTCTTTTTGTGTTGTTTTTCTTGTTTCCCTCTTTCTCTTTCTTGTTTTTTTTTTCTTTTTCTTCTGTATATATCGTTATTTCCTTTGTCTCACTTATTTGTTCTTATGCATACCTCTGGTGAATCCTGTATAGGGTCAGTGACCCTGAATAAAGGCTTTTTGTTGTTGTTGTATTTGGTTGGTCACCTTGTGTTATTTATATGTAGATTTTTCAACCTATTACTTATGAATGAAATCATACTTTATTCAGAACAACAGAAAGGAATTGTTCCCCCTTATACATATATTTTAAATTATCCCTAGTACACGTGGTACAGGCCATGATAATCATGGTGGGTAGTTAGCGACTGCTTTTACTGTAAGCACACCACATGTCTACACATGTGAAAAGCAGTTTGACTTTGCACTTACAAATGTGCCAGAGCTCTGTTTGGTTACTTGCACTCGCTGGTGGGGTTAGACTTTTGCAAGAATCGGGGGCCATTTGCGCATTTTTTTTTTTTAAATCAGAAAAAAGTGTCCAATGCGGGAATCAAACCCGTGTCGTAGTGGTCGAAAACCAAACAGTTTAACCTGCCTTCCTCCGACTTCCTCCCTTATCTCTGAACAGTGAAAGGCAGGCTACTGTTGCCAATAGGTGTACTTCATGAGACCTTCTCAATATAAGCGCTGTTCAGAAAAAAATCTGTATTTGTACTTTTCCTATCATTTTGAGAGGAAAGGTGTCTCTCTTCTTTCCTACAATTGTCTTTGATAAGGCAGCACAATTTGGATTATAAATTATAAACACTAAAAATCCATAAAAATAAATAAATTCCACTTCTAATTCTAAGAATATTATTTTAGGGTTCTAAGAAAACTATCTTCTTCTTATCTGCTATCTTGTTTACACACTTGATAACTATTTAAAACATGCTGTGGTATAATTTCTTATTCTTGGGCTCGAAAATCATACACTTTGTTAGTAGCTCCGTAAACACAACACAAACAAACAAAACAGTAAAACATATTTCCTCTCTCTATTTTCTCATTCAGCACTTTTGTCTGAAGATGGTAACAATGCTGTTACCGAAACGTCACACACTATTTGGATTTGGTCTTATTACCTTGTGTTTAGAGAGAATTAAAAAAAAAAAAGAACTATCAATATTTTCCATTGTGTGGATTGTGGGCCACATTATTTTTGAATTAAAAAGACTTCTTTAAATAGACTTCTGGAATATTTTGGAGGACAACATACTTAGTAACTCCCCCCTACCTGGCCTCAATATTTAGGTTGGTTGTTTGGGTGGTCAGTTTTACAGTTTAGGCTAATTCAGAGTTGGTGGACAAGCGATACAGTAGAACAACCTCCATGAGAGGACACCTCTCTATAAAAGACAGCTTTCATTTTCAAAATAACCATTTTTACTATTTAGTAGCTCTCCTGAAAGAAGTCCCCTCTCCCTAAAGAACACTTTGACTCTGCGGTGTTCTTTACTTAGGCTCTACTGTATAAACTGTCCATTACCCGGGATCGAATCCTGCATTTAGAACTTTTTTTTATGAAGAAAAAAATTGATTCAATGAAAAGCCAGATTCTCACTCCAACCACTTTCTACATGTGTAGACATGTGTCACTACCCACCATGGCCTGTACTGTGGATAAACATTAGATAATAACACCAAATAAATAGTGTGTTTACCTTGTATTTATAATCCATTATCATGTACTATGGATAATAATAATTTCAAAAGTGTAATTCTAGTTAAAAGAGGTGCTCCATAGAATATAATGTGTGAAATATACAGTAAAACTCCGCTGAAATGAACCTAGTGAACCTTCCCTTATAAGGAAATAATCCTATTTTATATGTTACAGTGAACTATGTAACAAACCATGGCTATACATTGGGGTTCTCTATAGAGGAGTTTTACTCTATATCTTACTATATATATTACAAGGTGATATGATCAAATTTAAATAAATAAATAGTGTAAGAAATTTCAGTAACAGCGTTGTTATTTGGTCCTATTACCTTATACAGTAAAACCCCTCTATAGTGAACCCCAATGGGACAGAGCTTTTGGTTCACTATAGCCACGGTTCACTATAGCCACGGTTTGGCTATTTTTTTTTACTTTTCAAAAATTTTAGACTGTATAATTAAAAAACAGCCATACACACAAGTAGAGGCTGCCTCTTAATAGTGGTCACTTTATTTTAATTCCCTTAATTGACTAATTTCCTTATATTAATACTGAATAATAATAGAAATCATTAGATAATAGGTTCTTCTTATGATTAACATACATGTACCTCTATGTCTAAGTTAAAAATCAAGACAAATCCTAGGCAAAGTTTTATTAAATATCTATTCAAAGATATGAAATGATTTTAAAACATCATTATCACATTATATAATACAATTTTTACTTGAAAAAATGGCTCTAATACCTTGTTGTTTCAAAGCATTCTTCCAAGCATTGCACCATTCAAATAAAGTTAGTGTTTTTCTTCCATTTCATGTTTCCCCATATTCTTCTAGGTCTAGATTTCGTTTTTTTTTAACCTGCCATGCAAAACATTGCTGACTTTAAAATCACCATAGTTAATGGCATAAAAATAATTTTGTTTCATCACGGGACCGTTTATTTGGACTTTTTTTTTTTTAGCCCTAAAACGTACGATCGCGATCGCGGCAAAAGTTGAAGTTGATTCCTCTTTGTAACAATTTTTAATAACTTTATATTTTATCTTTTATAATAGAAAAGTTATATTCTCTTATTTTAATATGTTCTTAACATTTTGCCTATGTTGTTTCACTTTGAAAAGTTCTGAAAATGGCCTTTTTTTTTTTTTAAGAAATAATGCTTTTGTTTTTAAAATGCCTTTGTTTTCTTCATTTTGGAAGCCATTTGCATTTTTTATATTTCAAATTTAATGGATACAAAGATATTCTAATTAATAAAAAGTATAATGTGTAAAAATTTATACAACATACAGCAAAAATAAAGTGCAAAAATCAAACAAACAATGCCGCTAAATTTATTGTTTTGAAATCGCGATCCGCGAGCTTTAAACATGCTCAAAATTTTGTTTTTTAATTTTTTTTTTGAAATTACAATTCTAAGTTCGTTATAAGCATAGTATTTTTAATAGATTTTATCATTTTGGGACCCAAAATAGGTTCGTTATAGGGGTAGTTCGTTATTCTAAAAATCGCAAAGTTCGTTATAACGATGGTATTTTCAATGGAATGGAATTGGGAATCGGCGTGGGTTCGTTATAAGGGAAGGTTCGTTATATCCAGGGTTCGTTATAGCGGGGTTTTACTGTAGTTCTAATCTATCTTCCAAATTGTGACTTATCATATATAAATATTGAAATATATATATACAGTAAAACCTCTATGGGAGGACACACGCGCTAGAGGCACTTCTCTACAAAGGACAGTTTTCATTTGTAAAATTACCATTTTTACTATTTAGCAACTCTCTGGTAAGAGGACACCTCTCCCTAAAGGACACTTTGGCTCTGCAATTAGGTTTACAGGGAGGTAATTCTACTGTATAATTACAGGTTAGATTAAGTTGGGTTTAGGTTAAAACATTCACAGAAAAACAACAATCCATTCTAGACTACATTGGTTCAAATAGAAAGAAGATCTTCCTGAACCTTGAAGAGGTCTTGAGGAAGCTAGATGTGCACAACCTCTTCTTCTTCTTTCTTATCTCAAAGCCATGATAATCATGGTGGGTAGTTAGCGCCTGCTTTTACTGTAAGCGCACTATATGTCTACACATGTGAAAAGCAGTTCGACTTTGCATTTACAAATATGCCAGAGCCCCGTTTAGTTACTTGCACTCGCTGGTGGGGTTGGACTTTGCAAGAATCGGGGGCCATTGGAGCATTTTTTTTTAAACAGAAAAAAAAAAGTCTAATGTGGGAATTGAACCCGGGTCATAGTGGTTGAAAACCAAACGGTTTAACCAGTCTTCCACCGACTCCCCCTTCCTGAATCTTGAAGAGGTCTTGAGGAAGCTAGATGTGCACAACCTGAGATCCAAGAACAGGGGTAAAACTAGGATCATTAACTCCACGTAAACACAGAAATCTATAGGCTACGTGTAGCAACCAGTCTTCAATATTGCCCACTTCAAGTAAGAAGTGAGAAAGTGGCCACAAAATCCATTAATAACCATAAATTTTTGTTTTATTATCTACTATTTGATAAACCTATTTAGAAAATTTGCTTTTAACAAACCATTTCTACACACAAAATTAGTTTTAATAATTTTTATATATGAAATTTGAAATAAACATACACATTCAAGGCTACTGTATTTATATATTATGGAAGGATTTAACAAATAATTAAATTTTTAAAGTGTTATGGTATTGGCATCTGTTCCCCTGTTGGGAGAATAGTTGAAAGAAAATTTATCAGATATATATTTCTTTAAAGTTTACTTTCAGTTCTTGGCAGAGTCCTTTATGTAATTAGAACAAATTTAATACTTGAATATAAAATATGACTTGTCGGTCTTTACAGCAATTTTATTCGTGCCAAATATAAAAGTAAAATATGATGCATCGTTTATTTAATTTCAATTTATTGAGTGCGCGTGCCTTTGAATTCAATTAGGCTAAAGGTGCATTACAGAAAAGTTGCGTGAAAAAAGAAATTGTATATAATAGCCCTTGAGTATTATGAATATTTTAAATTTCCATTGAATTTATGGCCTCACCATTGTGTCGTTGTATCGCAATTTCTCTAAATCCTTTGAAGAACAAAAATAAATAAACAACGAAATTTAAAACCAGCTTTATCTTAAAAATACATTTTGCAAAGAGCAAAATAGAGACAAAAATGGTCAAAATAGTTTCTTGATTATTTACTATTTTTAATTACTATATATATATATATTGTATTTGTCATTGAAATATTTTAAAGCCCCAAAAAACTTCAATTTTTAAATTAGGAAAATTAATTTATGTTATATGTAAGTAAAATAAATTTATAAATAAGTGTCTAACAGACAGCTATTATTTTTTCAATTATCCTTTCTATTCACAGGTCACTTGCAAACTTAAATACTATGACACTCATATTGATGATAACAATAGTAACTCTCGCAGCGTAACATATTTTAATTATAAAGACTTATGATGTGAAGATGATGTATTCCCGTTTTTAGACAAATGGGAATGGAGCATGTAAGATGTGACTTAGTAAAAATTTTCTTACTTAAATGTGTAAGTGTGACATTTCAGTAACAGTGTCGTTACCATTTTTTTGGAATAGCGTGTGATATAGAGGTAAACAATGTAGAGCTTGAGCATCTAAAATTATAACTGGGAAAATGAAATAACATACAGTATGGGGGATAGATGTATTCCTGAGATTACATAGTGCCAGAGTACACCAAGTTTTGCTTCCAAGCTACCGTGGGAGAAGTCCCTGAGAGGTGCAGATATGGGGGGGGGGGGGGGGCTGTTGACAGATCCCTTCCTGGAATGTATAGAGCGTCGGGCGTCCTGACGCTAACAAGGTCTCTGGTATGTGAAAATTCTAACGGCCCAGGGGTATCAACTTCCCTTTTGAAGAAAGGAGATAATGATGGGGCCTGGGGGGGGGGGGGGGGGGGGGGGTGTGTCAACTATCTTTTTAAGAGACTTCTGGAATAATGTCCTTTCTTGACTTTATCCGCGAAATCTAGTACGACTTTATTCTTTTACTATTCTCCCTCAATACACTTGTCTGGCACCGATCTCTTCTAAAATTATCCATAGTCATTTTGTGGCATATACTGTGTAACACACACACACATCCATGAAATCATTATTAAATTAGATAATCTATAAAAGACACCTTCTGGAGATTTAGCAACCCATTGAAGACGCTGGGAACTATTTCAGAGAGGGAAATTATAGCGATAGATCTCTATAATTTCTACAGATCAATTGTAAATAGATTCATACACAAAAGATATAGTGAGGAAAGTTTAGGACAGATGTGTAAAGAGATTCCTCATTAAACTAAGGCTCACGTGTACTTGGGAAAAAGGAGGGAAATGTTGAATTATTCTTGTTCCTACAATAAATTGAATAATCTATAAAGTAATGGTCGGCTCTCCCATCAAAATAGACGCTGGAATTGATCGCCGTCTATTGGCCGTCTCTACAGACTAACGGACTCGGGTCAGTGACAAGCCCATATAGTCTCAAATTCTCTGAGATCCTCCAACAACTTTAAGGGATCTCAGATAAAGATGAGCATGTTATTATTAGAAACTATAAACCTGAATATAAGACCAAATTAACATTTTTTTATAGAAGTATAATATGTTGAAATTATTATTTCAAAATTAGATATCAAGGAAGCACCAGGTTCAGATTTTATTAGTAATAAAATCTGATTAAACATGCAGGTACACTTTTAATCCCGATTTTTATAACAAAGATTCAACAAAATGCGTTGAATTAGGTTACTATCTGAATGTATGGAAAGACTCTATTTGTAAAGATTATACTAAAACCTAACAAAATAAGCTATGAGACAAGCAGAGTCTATAGACTTATACTATTTACATTGACATTTGTAATATATTTAAAACAAAAGGGTTTCAATAACATCATGAAGAGAACAATCTGATGAGTATAAGGCAACATGGGTCTCACTAAAATTAAATCAACGAATAGTATAATGGTAGGTACGATGAAGAACATGCTGAAACACAGACAGGAGAACTGACCTCTTTGATCACAGTGGGTATGACAGGTACTTTCGACAATGTATGTTGGCCAGCAATTATTAGAAGACTTGATTTTTTAGTAGTATTCCCTCAAAATAGGTAAGAATCATACAATATTTCATTTAAACAGTGAAAGAAGGGCAAATCCCTCATATGGAAATACAAATATTACTAAATCTAACAAAGAGATACCCTCAAGGCAGCCCTAATAAAGTCATATTTGCATCTGTTACTGTATTAAAGCATCACAGCAAAGGTACAGTACACAACTCCATTCCATCAGAGTCGGTAGTTCTATATTCCAATACAATTTGTAATAATAATGAGATGTGGGGGTAGCACCATAAAACAAAAGAATGAAATATGTATGAGAAGAAAAAAAATTCTCCATATAAGTTATATACTAGATATTTATTCAAAATAAATAAATTTTGGGAACATTTCTATACTGGCGAGATATGCTATTTACATAGTGATCTAGATAGAGGTGACTTGAAGTTACAAATTTGCCTTTATAAAGGGGAAAGCCTAGATCTCCATCTATTCTGGCGGGACAAAATATAAGAACCCTATCATTCCTTTTAAGTTACTTAAAGCCCTTTAGGGCCCATGCGAAATCTAAGTTAGTTTCTGCTCGAAAAGGGGGGGTGCTAAGCCATAATGGCAAAGAGGCTTACCTTCTCTCGAAAGCGCCGGCAAGGTCTGGTCTCCTCCTTTCTGCGTCTCGAGCCGACTGTCGGCTGTCCTTCTGACTGAGCGACTCTGGTTGAATCTCTCCCTTTAGCAAAGAAAAACCCTCTTTTATCCTTGCCTCTCTCCATTTTCATTCGCTGCTCGCGCCAAAGTTTCTATTGGTTGGCATTTTCATTCGTCGAAAGAAAACACGCACGTGATCATGACCACGCCTCCAATTTACCGTGTTGCCGCGAGAGAAAAGAAAAAAAAAACATTGTAGATTGAAAAACTATTAATTCCTTTAGGAAATTAAATAATATATATATTCCGAGTGTTAAAAAAAATTATTGATTCAAATGTTTATATGACAAATTGTTTTCTTTTGGTCACCTCTATCTAAATCTTAAATGAGGGGCATATATGTACATATGGTACAGCAGCTTCCAGCACGGATGTCTCTGGATGTCACTGGTGTCTTCTCCACCAGGCATCAGCTTTCGGCATGGAAGTCTGGTGTCATCAAGTGTCTAGGTTTCTGGGCAAAAAGGTAGTCTATAAGTCTAAATGGGAGGGAAGCCATGTATCCAGTTGAAGTTGATCATACATCTTCTGTTGGGGTATAAAAACGTACCCCAACAATCCTTCCCCTGCCAAGTAATGGACAAATGCGTTTGTGCTACTCATTATTCATCTGCCTTTCATCAGTTACTATGAAAGCAGGCCCATTTCTAGCAAAATGCATTTTCCATTACTAGGTGAAGCCCAGATGTACCGAAACCTATAGGGAAAATCAGGCTAATCAAAATGATGGTATGTCATTCTATATGTTTATTATTCTGAGTATTAGTGGGCATCGTGCATCCTGGCAAAGGGTTTCTTTTTATGTGTTATTATTCTGTCAGCACACTGTTATCAACATAGGCCATTGGGGATAGTCATATCATATGTATGGAAGTAAGCAAGGTCATCTGTCTTACCATTCATGGGTATATATACCATCCTTCCACTTTCTTCTTTGGCCTTGAGGAGCAGGCCATCCTTGTGGTAAGTCCTCTCACCCCATCCTTGCCTCTTGAGGTGCTGGACTCATTGCTACCTTCTTTCTGCTAACAATACAGTTAGAGCATTTCCCTATTTCATATTATATATAAAAAATTGGGCGCCAAGAAGTCGTTTAGAAATAACTGACTAGTCCAACTCCTAAAACATGCCAGCATCTTTATTTAAGTACCAATCAAGACATTCGTGTGGTATAGTTATATATATACAATCAAAGGAAAGGATAATTATAGTTAGCTGAAAGAAATATCTCGGTACATAATGATTAGCCTATGACATGATGACTTTTGCTAAAATAAAAAAAATACAGAAAACAAATTATGAAAATAATTATTAAATAAGGCACGAAATATGTGATGATAAAATGAATCCTTCCATGTTATATGATGAGTATAATATATATATTGAAGTAAACATATCATGTAGATAGTGATTAAATATGTTAAGATATAAGTGATAAAAATCATCCCATGATAGATGACAAAAGAAAACTACTACAATATTATATATGATGACAAAATATATATACATATACAAGTAAGGCGGATAAAAGACAATAAGGATAAAATAGATCATACCTTGAGGGAAGAATAAGCCATGACAACATGTTAAAAAAAAATCGCATCATGGTAGGTAAATATTAATAATATCATGAATATCAAAAGAAAATTGTTGAAATATGTAATATATGATTATAATATAATATATAAAATAAAATGAAGTATAATATATATAATATAAAAATAATAACATATTGAATAAGGAGATGCAAACATAATATATATTTGTGCGTTGAAGGTTCAAGGTTTAGTATTTCAGTTAAGCTTTCAATCTTATCCAGTCTGGAATCACGAGTTGGTCACTGGGTAATATCCGTCTATCCCGATCTTACTGGAGGGTGGGTTCTCTCTTGTGTGTTAGATTCCTCAAACTACAATACTCCCTCAATCCAGATGGGAACGTCATTTAGAATCTTGGTCAAATGGAACATAGCCCAGACTTCTATTAACTACACAGTCCATTTAAATCTAGGGTGACAATCTCACCTATCTTTGTTCTTTAGCTGGGCATTGTTGTTAACCTCTACTATACATTGTTTATCTTATCTATAGAATGTGTACTCATATTTTTGACTAACAAATTCACTTAAAAAAAATTAACCCTGAAAATAATTATGATGATTAACAACCTAGGTCTAACTTATACTCTGTGATACATCTTCCCACTTGAGTTCTTAATATCACTCTGAAAATTTGACTCTACGTCCAAATAAGATAAAAATAAAATAAACTCATTGCTCTAGGCCATTTTGTTGCTAAAACAGAAATTGATAAACGATCTTCCCTAAAAAAAAAAATTCTTCCTTTTTAAAATCTGGAACGCTATATTGGCTTGTTCTGGCAATCTGCTTCAAAAGTTCATTTAGGTGTCCTACTAATTTAAAAAATTATCTTATCTTATAATGAGTTACTCTTGTAAAAAAAAATTCTACTTACTGATATTTAGACTTAAATTCGTTCTAACTAAACGTATGGTAGACTAATAGTCTTTAATTAGGTGATTAACTTTTGCTAGCCTGGAGCGATATAAAACGCAAAGAATCTGGACAGCCCATCTGTCACTTTACTAATTGGTACCTAAAATCTGTAGACGGAATCACCTCGTCTAATCATAACTTGTTTCTTACATGCTCAATTGTTAACCCTCATTAGAAAAAAACCCTTTAGACTTTGACTTAGAGACAAGGAGTTATAGGGAATTCGATTTCTTTACCCACCACATATTCTAAGCTCGTCCATCGGGGATTGGTTCCAGGCTGCGCAATATATAGAAGAGCATCCAACGTGCCGATCCTTCCCAACCTCCCGTCTGAATCACCCTCATCTCAGCCACGCTTAAAGCGTCGTAAACTACGATGTCAGATCGGTTATCCGAGGTTTGTCGCTGTACACTTAGCTTGCGACATCGGCAACTAATTCCCCCCACCTAGCACAAAGTTCACCTGATACCTCTTCGTTCCCTCTGAAGAGGAGGGGACTTGCAGGCTTTTGGCCTGACCGTGACCTCCCACAATCCCCCAGTCTGAGAATCGAGACATGGTCATTGCCTACGACTCTTAGAATTCAAGTTGGTATAATGAAATAGAGTAATTGATTACCCTAATAAAAGAAATCATACTTATACTCCTTTAAAAGGAGACCTAACGAAGTGGAGCGAATACCTTCCTATTGATAGAGTTGTACAGTCCTGTGAGGCTATCGATCCTAACAAATAAAGAAATCAAAATTGAAATCGAGCCTATTGAGTTCCCTGACCCTATTCTAATGTACCTTTGGTCTAACAGTATAATTGTTCCTATCCTTGACACATTCACTAAGATTTCCCATTCATACATTTCATTCGCATCTTGCACATAAACTAAAGCTAGAAACTACTATAGTAGCCAAAGCACTTCAACCGTCAATGTCAACTTTACCCTAACAATAGCTAATCTCCAGGACTAATGTGAAATCAAATAAAATTACTTAATTAAAACTAATTAGGGACTAAAGCCCTATTTACTCAAATAAATTGCCTCATACAAACTCTATATATCAATTATCTACACATAGATAAATATTATTTATAATTAAACAGATAAATAAATCAAACTATGTTGATTGTCAACAATCAAATCTGAAATCTAACCTAACATTTTAACTGTGTGTCTAACAGTTTGAAAAATCTTCTTATCTTGACACTTGGTGTCTAAACAAACGAATCATCCAATTAGCACTTAAATGGAGCGAACTGAACTTCAAGCATTTACCTCATTACCAAACATGATAGACCTACAAGCGTGCGCCAACCCTACTTCCCATATAAGATTATTGGCATTCTTCTTTCTCTGCTATTCAGCTAAACTCTTTCTTTGGAATTATAGGGCTTTCATTACCCAACCCGTTCTGGAGATTAACAACAGAGATCACTTGCTATCCTAACATATCGACTCTTAGACCACAACTTGCTACTAATACAGAATAGCCTCTTCAATAAAAAAGAAAAACTGAAAACTCCTTAGAATCACAATCTAGGGCCTTTAACTCGCATTCTAACACTTAATATTATGATCAAAATTTAACTAAACTCTAGTACACATTCTATTAGTTTTACTCATTGGCATCCTGGGCACGATCTACACCCAGTGGGCTTCTTGGCCCTGGTCGAACGGCGTATTTCAGGGCCGCCAATATTGCCACCAATTGCCCTATTCACTACCTCTAGCGGGTTTCCTAAGATTGCCGTCTCTCGTGGTTCCTCTGGTTCTACAGTTCTATGGGAATATATAGGATACGTTGGATGTACCCAGTGATCCTCATCATCAATGACACCATCTAATTGTTCTAGTACGTTTTCGTCCCCCGTAGGGTAAGTCTTTACCGGGGCATGATAGGCCTTCATTCTGTCTATGTGGATCTTATCTAAGCTCCCCGTCTCCAAATCCTTCAAAAGGTAAACAGTGTCGCCCGTCCTTTGTAGTACCTCATGTGGTCCTCTGTACCTTGGCTCAAATTTATGACGTCCTTTCGTCTCATGCATTCTCTTTACCAAAGCTAGATCCCCTGTCTCAAAGGTCCTTAACTCTCTAGCTTCAAACTCAGCCCTGGCTTCTTCTTGCTCCTTCAAGTAAGTTTGCCTCACCATCTCTCTCGCTTTTTCAACCTCCTCCACCAATTCCCGCTCATAGAAGGCCGCCATTTCGGTAATTGAATCTTCGCATACAGGATTAAGCTCCTCTTCCTGGAAAGGTTGTGGAAGCCTCAGCTCATGTCCGAAGACCAGTTTCGCTGGAGTAAACCCAGTACTAGAATGTACAGTGGTCCTGATAGCGAAGGCTACCATTGGTAAGGTGGTATCCCAATTGTTCCCCGCTGTACACCTGCGTAGAGATTCTATTACCGTCCTATTGAGCCTTTCTACGGCGCCATTACTCTGAGGTCTCCAGGCTGTGGTATTTACTGCCCCAACCCCCATAGCCTTGCAAACTCCCTTAAATAAGCAACTCATGAATGCTGAACCTCAGTCAGAGAGTATCGTTTTTGGTACTCCAAAGGTAGTGATTATCCTCTCCAACAAGGCCCTAACCACTGTATTGGCACACTGGTCCTTAGTAGGAATCAGAATTGGGAACTTAGTAAATAGATCCACAATAGTCAAAATACTCGAATAACCTCTTGGGGTTGTTTCCAATGGTCCTATGAAGTCGAGAGCTAGGTGCTCAAAGGGTTTTTCGGGTCTAAAGTGGGGAGCACTAGCGGCTTTGGTTACGCCTTGATTCGATAGCTGACAGCTCTCGCATCTGCGTATATATTTCCGGACTTGAGTCCTCATACCAGGCCAGTAATAGTCACCCTTCAGCCTTCTCATAACCTTTCTAACTCCGAAATGACCTCCAGTAGGGATGTCATGATGATAGCTGATCACTGTTTCCCTAAAACCTGTAGGAACCACCTTCACCCAGGTACCCTTTTCATTCTTTGTAACGAGGTAATTGTCTTGTAGCCTATACTCTCGGCTATTATACCTTTCTATACTTCCCGATTTTAGTTTCAATAACCTATTTATTACTGGGGCCCATCCTTTCTCTTGAAGCAAGCCTTCTCATATCTGATTACTATTTAATAAGGGGGGCCGATGGTCTCTTACCACCGCGGGCCACCACCCTCCTATCTTGTGATAGGTTTGGATCATCCTCGCACGGGAACCTACTAAGGAAGTCGGCTACCGTGTTTTCCTTCCCCGGGACATAAATGAATGTAACGTTGAAGTCTTGGATGATCTCTGCCCACCTAGACAGTCGGGCGTTCTTATAATCAGACCCCTTATTATAAGTAATCGGTTTATGGTCAGTATGTACTTCTACCCTACTGCCCGCCAGGAGGTGTTTAAAGTGTTGTAGGGACAACACTACTGCATAAGCCTCCTTTTCTATTGTAGAATAGAGGATCTCAGGACCAGTCAGTCTCTTGCTATAATAAGCAATTGGCCTCACTGTCCCATTGACCTCCTGTTGGAGGCAAGCGCCTACCGCTATTCCACTGGCGTCAGTGTTCAGGATGAAAGGTATCCCAATTGTTGGGTGAATTAGTAGTGGCTCGCTGGTCAATATACCCTTCACCGTCTCAAAGGCTGACTGCTCTATCATACCCCAAGCAAATCTATGTCCCTTCCTTAATAGGTTGCTCAGTGGAGCCAGGACCTCACCTGCGTTGGGAATAAAGCGTCGGTAGTAGTTAACTGTACCCAATAGACTTCTGACTGCCTTGATGTTATGAGGTCGTTTCAAATCCCTGAGAGCGGCGACATTATCCCACATGGGTTTGATCCCATTTTGGTCGATTACATGACCCAGGTACTCTACTGAGTCCCTGAAGAGATAGCTCTTCCCGTATTTGGCCTTCAAACCGAACTTACTCAGGCGTTCGAGTACAGCGGCGAGGTCCGCTACATGCTGCTAGTGAGAGTCGCTGTAGACAATGACGTCATCGATGTACAGGCGAACGCATTTGAACAAGTCACCCAGGACCAAGTTCATAACCCACTGGAAGACCTGTGCTGAGTTTTTAGTTCCTTGTGGCAAACGCGTGAAGCGGTATCTCCCCCAGGGCAAAGAGAAGGTAAAATAATCTCTGTCACTCTCCGGGATGTGAATCTGGAAGAATCCAGAAGTCAGGTCTAATGTGCTGAAGACTTTTGCACCCGCAAATGCGCGCAGATTGTCTTCAACACGGGGTATCGGGAACGGGACGAATTCAGTTGCCTCATTGATCATACGTAGATCCATGGTGATGCGAACACTACCATCAGTTTTGGCAACCGGGAAAAGAGGGGAATTCCACAGAGAGGTGCTCCCTTCTATTATCCCTACTTCCTCCAGTTCGTCTACTAACGTTTTCACCTTTGAGACTAATCTGTTCGGTATCGGATATTGCCTCCTATATACTGGTTTGCTAGTCAGCATCCTCAGTTTAGGGGCTGTGATGGTGGAGCCATTCCCCATATCTCTTATGTCCCTACAGAAACAATGGCTGAAAGCCCTGAAAATATCTTCGCTTGTGTGGATTTCGTTTAAGGGTATCCTGGGTGGTTGAGGAGACATTTCTATCGTTTGTAATGAGGAAAGAAAGGCCGACTTGGTCGGATCTTCTTTCCTTTCGTAATCGGATCTAATACTCCCGTCGTAGCTGAGGTGTAGTTTTAGAGCTCGGAAACCTGGTAATCCGAGTATGCCATCAAGTCCTATTTCCCCCATGTGGCAATACTTGAAGGTCGTCCTTACCTCCCTAATGGGCTTACCGTTTACCATTGCCCTTATCTCTAACACCTCACTCCCTAATGACCTTAAAGATCTTCCTGTTATACCCTTAAGGTAAGTTGGTTTGCTTAATCCCTCAGTGCATAAATCTAAATTATCGATATTTACAATATTGGCCTCTGAGCCCGAGTCTATGATAAATTTTAGAGTTCTTTCACTCAGAGACCTCCCCTTATTTAATATATATACATTTATGGCAGGCAAACTGGCCGCAAATCCCCCTCCTGCCTTGAGGCAGGCCGGACCTAGTTTTTTCTCTGTGTCTGCTGGCAATCCCTGATGAGGTGCCCTGGTTCACCGCACCTGTAACACTTGGGTGGTGGCCTCCTTACATCTTGTTTCTTATACTCCACTCCAGGGTTTTCCTCCCTTTCACCGTTAGGGTTTCTCCTTTCTTGTCTAGGTGGAGGTGGATCCTGCTGTTGCCTGGATGGTTGTTGTGCAGGTCTCCTTTGCCAGTTCCTGAAGGGAGCTCCCCTCCTGTTATCTTCGGTGTTATCTCCGTAATCCCTTCTTCCTGTGGGGTGTGATGGCCACCTTCCTCCTCTGTTACTTGTACTATTGGTACTCCCTCTTTGTCTTCTAAGGGCTGTATTCTCGATTTCTAGTGCCTCCATCTTCTTCTCCAGCTCGGCCAATTTGTTGCTCATGTCACCCAGCCTCTGACCGTTCCTGTCGGCGCTGGAGCGCTGCGCCTCCCTGTAGTCCTCCTCTCTTTGTTCCAGCCACTGTAGCTTGGCGACCAGGGTCTCCCAGGGTTCGCCTTGATAGAGGTGAGCCTTCTCCCACAGGCTGGGGCAGAGTCCGTCGATGAAGACCTCTGCGACCTCCGAGATGCCTATCTTCAGGCCATCCGACTCTGCTCCTGCCGCAATGTCGCTCACCCGCGCGGCGAAGTCCCGGACCTTCTCCCCGGCTCCCTGTCTACAGGAGAAGAACTGGCTCCTCATCTCCCTTGTGGAGACTCTCTTTCGAAAGCGTCTTTCTAGACTCTCCTTCAGCTCTTCGTACCCAAGACGGATTTGCTGGGATTGTAAGGCGAACTCCCTCGCAGCCCCCCGGAGGTGGTTATCCAGGAGGATTCTTTTTCTGGCGTCGTCCAGGGCCCTTAGGTCGTAGACGAGCTCAAAGTCCTTTATGAATTTTGTGAAGGGGACTATGCCCTTCCCTTCAAACTTCTCCAGGTTGTACAGCATGGAGGGCAACTGAGCTTGGCTAGCTGCGGCATTCTCTTTATCAGCAGGCATGGTCCTCAGTTGTTGGATCTACGGGAACATGCATTAGATTCCATCTCAACCGTAACGGTAGTATTATGCCCCATAGTGGTGGGCAAAGTGGGGAATACGAAGTGAAAAGGGGGGGGGAAGAGAGATTTTCTTTACTATGGTGTATTAACACTAAAACAATGTTGTGACAACACTTTAAAATGACAACAAAAAAAAAAAGGAAACTTAACGATGATCCTTTAACACTAAAGCACATATTGTGACTAAAATAAAAAAAACTCCTTAAAATCATCATAACTTTAGGACAAAATTGTAGCATAAAATAAAAAGTAAGCTGAAAATTCTTTAAAATTCATCATGATACTAAGACAAACTGTAGCTTAAAATAAAAAAAAATACATAAGGAGGACTGAAAAACTCTTTAAGTCGCATCCTAACATTAAAACAAAGTGTTGTTAAAAAAAAACTGAGTAACTCTTTAAATTTATATTATGAATATACAATTGTTGAATATCTAGAAATTTCTCCTATCAATTTACCTAATCCCTTAACACTTGCATGTGTCCATTGTCACTTAGCGGCTGTTATTAGAAATTTCCCTCTTTTATTTATACAGTATGAGGCATAGTAATTAAAGGCTGCATTTCCATGAGTTCGATTCTCTCACAACATGCTGAAACGAAATCAAATGTGGTTATAGATCACTGTCTATGGGGTAACAGGTGCATATTGGACTGGGAAATGACAAAGTTATTTCGCCCTTTATGATACCAATTGTAACAGAGTTTTCTGTTGAGTTATGATGATACACTGTGAATCTGGTAGGGGAATTACTTTGTAGGACTTTGTTGCATATCAGAGGTTTTGTTTGTTCCTGGGTTAGAAATTTTATATTATTCCTTATTACTGTCAGTCTGATAATTACATTCCCGGCTCATGAGATATAGGTGTGCAACTTGTATAATTCACTGTGGAAATATATATGTGGACATTTAAGAATTTACAGAAGTATATCTAATATGGAGTCGTCACCTCAGCTCGAT
>CP092868.1:93871501-93900077 GCA_030710605.1 Cordylochernes scorpioides
GTTGATCCAATAACAATAAAACAATCATGGTTGATCCAATAACAACAATAAAGGTTGATCTCCAACAGCAACAATCAAGATTGACCTAACAAAAATCACAATTGATCCAACAAAAACAATCTTGATTGATCCAATAACAACAATCACAATTAATCCAACAAAAACAATCTTGATTGATCCAATAACAACAATCACAATTGATCCAACAAAAACAATCTTGATTGATCCAATAACAACAATCACAATTGATCCAACAAAAACAATCTTGATTGATCCAATAACAACAATCACAATTGATCCAACAAAAAAAATCATGATTGGTCCAATAACAACAATCACAATTGATCCAACAAAAACAATCTTGATTGATCCAATAACAACAATCACAATTGATCCAACAAAAACAATCTTGATTGATCCAATAACAACAATCACAATTGATCCAACAAAAACAATCTTGATTGATCCAATAACAACACTCACAATTGATCCAACAAAAACAATCTTGATTGATCCAATAACAACAATCACAATTGATCCAACAAAAACAATCTTGATTGATCCAATAACAACAATCACAATTGATCCAACAAAAACAATCATTATTGATCAAATAACAACAATCACAATTGATCCAACAAAAACAATCTTGATTGATCCAATAACAACACTCACAATTGATCCAACAAAAACAATCTTGATTGATCCAATCACAATTGATCCAACAAAAACAATCATGATTGGTCCAATAACAACAATCACAATTGATCCAACAAAAACAATCATTATTGATCAAATAACAACACTCACAATTGATCCAACAAAAACAATCTTGATTGATCCAATAACAACAATCACAATTGATCCAACAAAAACAATCATTATTGATCAAATAACAACAATCACAATTGATCCAACAAAAACAATCTTGATTGATCCAATAACAACACTCACAATTGATCCAACAAAAACAATATTGATTGATCCAATAACAACACTCACAATTGATCCAACAAAAACAATCATTATTGATCAAATAACAACACTCACAATTAATCCAACAAAAACAATCTTGATTGATCCAATAACAACAATCACAATTGATCCAACAAAAACAATCTTGATTGATCCAATAACAACAATCACAATTGATCCAACAATAGTCCTGGTTGATATCCAATAACAACAATCATGATTGCCCAACAATGATCCCAATTGATCCAACAATAATCCCGGTTGATATCCAATAACAACAATCAGGGTTGATCCAACAAACACATAAATCCATGGTTTGTGTTTAGATAAACTAATTGGTGTATATTGATAGAATGCCACTCTTAGAATCCTTCCCCCCACCTAAACCATTGCTCCATTTTCCCACTGAATGGTGCTATTTCTGCTCTTTACGACATCATTGTTGGAAATTTTGAATATGTGTAATAGAATTTTTCTGGTGGAAAGAAATTGTCCCAACTAGCCAAATGTCGGCAGGCAGTCTCTTGCTTTCTCTCTTTTTGTTTCTGCCGGTGTCCATCTATTGCCGGTGTCTAACTCCATCTATTGCCGGTGTCTAACTCCATCTATTGCCGGTGTCTAACTCCATCTATTGCCTGCCGGTGTCCATCTATTGCCTGCCAGTGAACAACAGGGAACACTCAGGTCTCTCTAGCTCATCACATCTTGTTTGTGGTTGTCCTATCTATTCCTTTGAATAAAGTGCCTCATTAATTATGATAAGGCACAATTTGGATTATAGATTATAAACACAAGGTAATAAGACCAAATCTAAATAAATAAATTTTGTGTGACATTTTAGTAACAGCATTGTTACCATCTTCAAATAAAAGTACTGAATGAGAAAAAAGAAAATATGGTTTTACGGGCTACTAACCAAAGTGTATTATTTTCGAGCCCAAAATTGAGAAAAAATACCACAGCATGTTTCAAATAGTTACTGTCATCAAGTATGTAAACAAAATAGTAGATATCATTTGTATATGTTGTATATAAACTTGTATACACACAGTAACTATTTAAAACATGCTGTGATATTTTTTTCTCACTCACTACTTTTGTCTGAAGATGATAACAATGCTGTTACACTGAAATGTCACACACTATTTATTTATTTAGATTTGGTCTTATTAGGTTGTGTTTGCCTCAATAATTGGCTTTAAGAGCCAACTACCTAATATAGGCTAGGTGTCACCATGGTGATTACTGTCTTCTATGATTACCATGGAAAATCCATTCTGCACACAGTTCTGGACTCCAGAATCTGCCAAAGGTGACTAGTCATGATGTTGAACTCCAACTGCCAGTTCTTTTGAACTCTCGTTGTGCTTGAATTTCTTTGTTAATTCCTCATGTGTGGTTTTATTGCAGTTGTTTTATATCACTGCTGATTCTATGATAGATACTCGTGCCACCTCTAAACAAAGGACAAAATTGGCATTTAAAATGTATTCTCTCTAGTGGACAAACAATGGAATCTTTCCCATTGTATTATGGGATATATATTCATTTTATATATACCATAGAACCTCCCTGTAAAGGACACTTAGTTGCCGAGTCAAAGTGTCCTTTACAGAGAGTTGTCCTCTTCTGGAGAGTTGCGAATTAGTAAAAAGAGTTATTTTGTCGATAAAAACTGTCCTTTATAGAAAGGTGTCCTCTAACAGGAGTGTTTTCTTATAGAGGTTGTACTGTATAATAGATATTGCTAGTAGAGGACACATTCTTGTGTGTGTGTGTATATATATATATTTTTAATTTAGAGAAATCTTTACTATTGTTGCAAAATTTTCAAATTGTTTATTTGTGTAAATAGAGAATAGATGAAATTGTTTAATAAATATTTAAATTAGGGAGATACTTTTTTTGTTTCAAAGTTTTGTTGAATAGAACAAATCTCTCTCTTTCCCAGTTTTGGAAACTTAACAATTAAATTCAGTACTTTTTACTGTTCTTATCTTTAAATGTATATTTTTTAGTTATAATGATTTCATGCTTTGTGATAACCTTGGCTTAGGTCATTGTACTTTTTGGACTCTGAGCTCATCAGGTAAAGGGTTAGATGACCAGATATTAAACCAGAGAGAGGGTGTGCAGACATACCAACGATGTCCCGGCCTCCGGACAGTTCCTGCTGCCCAAGCAGATGTGCCCTGAGCTGGAGGGGGCGGCAGTGCACGAGTTTGACCTCTGCCAGCTGCAGTTCTCCTCGGAGTGGCAGCGATTGGTGGACCTGGCTGTGGGGGCACTCGGGGTGTACCTGCTCACTGAGGCATGGCAGTGGCTGGCCCCACCCTCCTCCCCGGAGCTGAATCTGTCTCTAGTGTGGCTGGCCCTGGTGGTGCTGCTGGCACTGTATCCTTGTCTCAGCAAACACTCGGTCACCCAAATATGGTCTAGTACATTTTCCTCTGCAGGGGTTCATTTCCCCCCCACCAATTCTCACCCCGTACAGCTAGGTAGTTAAAGGAATTTGTGTAGTCCTTTCCAGCATATCCACTAAGGACATGTCCTCAGCACCTCCACTAAGGACATGTCCCCAACACATTCACTAAGGACATGTCCTCAGCACCTCCACTAAGGACATGTGCCCAGCACATGCACTAAGGACATGTCCTCAGCACCTCCACTAAGGACATGTCCTCAGCACCTCCACTAAGGACATGTGCCCAGCACATGCACTAAGGACATGTCCTCAGCACCTCCACTAAGGACATGTCCTCAGCACCTCCACTAAGGACATGTGCCCAGCACATGCACTAAGGACATGTGCCCAGCACCTCCACTAAGGACATGTCCTCAGCACCTCCACTAAGGACATGTGCCCAGCACATGCACTAAGGACATGTGCCCAGCACCTCCACTAAGGACATGTCCTCAGCACCTCCACTAAGGACATGTGCCCAGCACATGCACTAAGGACATGTCCTCAGCACCTCCACTAAGGACATGTGCCCAGCACATGCACTAAGGACATGTCCTCAGCACCTCCACTAAGGACATGTCCTCAGCACCTCCACTAAGGACATGTGCCCAGCACATGCACTAAGGACATGTCCTCAGCACCTCCACTAAGGACATGTCCTCAGCACCTCCACTAAGGACATGTGCCCAGCACCTCCACTAAGGACATGTGCCCAGCACCTCCACTAAGGACATGTCCTCAGCACCTCCACTAAGGACATGTGCCCAGCACATGCACTAAGGACATGTCCTCAGCACCTCCACTAAGGACATGTGCCCAGCACCTCCACTAAGGACATGTCCTCAGCACCTCCACTAAGGACATGTGCCCAGCACATGCACTAAGGACATGTCCTCAGCACCTCCACTAAGGACATGTGCCCAGCACATGCACTAAGGACATGTCCTCAGCACCTCCACTAAGGACATGTCCTCAGCACCTCCACTAAGGACATGTCCTCAGCACCTCCACTAAGGACATGTCCTCAGCACCTCCACTAAGGACATGTCCCCAACACATTCACTAAGGACATGTCCTCAGCACCTCCACTAAGGACATGTCCTCAGCACCTCCACTAAGGACATGTCCCCAACATATCCACTAACTCTTGTTAGCACTCTGCAACTTGTTCCCTTCCTTCATAAATATGAATGGCCATTGTCAAACTGATAATAAGCTTTGCTGACAGACTGATTTGACATCATCATTGTTTATATCATTGAGGACACACCAACAGGCTGGACAACAATGATGTTATCACAACTACCATCACCAGAAGTTTACACCTGTGCTCTGACCAAGAACTCTGATTTATTTCCCAGTATAAGGAGTCTCCATGATTTGGTTGGGTATCCAGGGAGGGGGCCTTCTAGGAGGAGGCAGTCAGATTTGATCCCCCCAATATAAGAAATGAAACCATTACGCACAAATTTTTATTTTTGTAATAAAATAAACTTCCTTCCTTACTGTGATGGATAAATATTGGGAGGGCTTGACTCTCATCAATGGTCAACTCTCCTGGTGGTTCCGCCAATTCAATATGCCGCTCCAATATTGGGGAAACCACTTGGAGGGTTCACGACTGAGGGACCGAGCCTCTATATTTTTTCATCACAAAGAAGACGGTAGAAAGCTAATTTTATTTGGAATTATAATTTGCACTTACAAGTTTACAAGAGCAGGAATCACCAGACATCATTTCAAAGAAGGAATCAAAGCTAACGGTGATGAGTTTATTTATTTGTGCGGTCTTTCTGTCTATGACGTCCTTCAACAGGCTACTCAAGCTTGCCAAAAAAAGCCTAGTTTGTGCACTGTGCAAGATTCTGGAGCCATTGAAGCAAATGTTTTATAAAAGTGGTTACTTGGTGTCACCCTCCAGTGAGAAGTCCTTAACCTGAGGTCCAGCAAGGTCCTGCTCTCCCTCACCTCCCTCTACTTCAGGTCCCAGGAGGCCACTGGGGAGAGGTCCCTGTGTCTCAGTGCCGGCTTCTTGTTCCTCTTCCTGGCTATGGTGGTGCTGGTGGTGGATGAGAACGTCCTGGAGCTGGGCCTGGAGCCAGGTAACTGTTGGACACCTCTCTGAAATGGACCTTTTCTAAAAATTAACATTTTTACTAATTAGAAACTCTCATGTAAGAGGACACTAAAGGATTCTTTGAATCTGCAACTCGGTGTCCTATACACAGAAGTTTTACTTTATTTCAGTCTCTTATTGGAGATTGGGTTAGGTCAGATCAAGTTATTTACAATTTTACCAAAACTCGCAGAGGCTGCTGCTCTTCAGATGGCTATGAGGGTTTTACTCTAAATTGAAGGCCGTAACTAGTTTCTTGATCTTCTTAGAAGTTGTCCCATTGTGGATCACTTGAGGTTTACCTCTTGTTTATGATACAAGTGCAGGTTTGCCCTTCTCTTGTCTTGACGTGGGGAACACCATGGAGACAACCAGTTTGGTATTGCCAGGAATGCACCTTTTTACTCTTCTGGTATTATTTTCTTTTCAAGTGAATCTCTGCCCTTAGATTGGTGTGCCTCCAAGATTGATCTATTGTCCTAGTTCTTTGCAGGCTGTGTGATGCCTTTGTTGTGAAAGTAAGTTTTCTCATAATGTACAGTCCCTCCTGGATTTTAGACTGAGAACAAGGAAATTAGAGAAATTATAGGTTTTTAATCCATTTTATCAGAGTAATTATCAACTAGATAGTAGTAATGAGGACAGGAAAGTCTTAGGCTTAAATCCAGTCTGTCAAGGAGAATCAGCTGTATGGCACAATCCAGGTTGACTTCCAACTGGAAATTGGAGTTGAACTAAGCTGAAGGTTGGAAGTGTCTTACTGTGGTACAGTAGAACCTCTCTGTAAAGGACACCTAATTGCAGAGCCAAATTACCCTTTAGGATGAAGTATCTTCTTACCAAAGAGTTGCTAAATAGTGAACATGGAAATTTTGCAAATGAAAAATGTCTTTTATAGAGAGGTGTCGTCTAGTGCGAGTGTCCTCTCATGGAGGTTTTACTGTACCTACCTCAGTTTGCTTCAGCTGCTCACCTATCTTAACATGGCTTTCACATGTGTGGTGGTGGATCCAGCCTTTGACAGCTTCAACTCCAGTGCCAGGCAATTCCTCCAGACCCAGGGCATCAGCAGCACGTATGTATAACTACTGTAGTCTTTACATTACTCCTGCCCCTCTGGTGTTTCTACCACAGAGGCTGGAACATGCCTCTAAAACTGAGGTTTTTCTCTTGTTGCTCACTATGGTAAACCTGTTGCCAAAATTGATATCAATTGATTTAAATCTGGATATTAATCAAGCAAATGCTACAGGTTTCTGGAGATGTGTTCTTTATCATCCCAGTACAATTTCACTTTTGTACTATTTCTTCATTTAGATTAGAGAAGTAATATAAAACTTTCATCAATTTTAAAGCAAATGCTACAGGTTTCTGGAGATGTGTTCTTTATCATCCCAGTACAATTTCACTTTTGTACTATTTCTTCATTTAGATTAGAGAAGTAATATAAAACTTTCATCAATTTTAAAGCAAATGCTACAGGTTTCTGGAGATGTGTTCTTTATCATCCCAGTACAATTTCACTTTTGTACTATTTCTTCATTTAGATTAGAGAAGTAATATAAAACTTTCATCAATTTTAAAGCAAATGCTACAGGTTTCTGGAGATGTGTTCTTTATCATTCCAGTACAATTTCACTTTTGTACTATTTCTTCATTTAGATTAGAGAAGTAATATAAAACTTTCATCAATTTTAAAGCAAATGCTACAGGTTTCTGGAGATGTGTTCTTTATCATCCCAGTACAATTTCACTTTTGTACTATTTCTTCATTTAGATTAGAGAAGTAATATAAAACTTTCATCAATTTTAAAGCAAATGCTACAGGTTTCTGGAGATGTGTTCTTTATCATCCCAGTACAATTTCACTTTTGTACTATTTCTTCATTTAGATTAGAGAAGTAATATAAAATTGACTTGAGGAACTTTCATCAATTTTAAAGCAAATGCTACAGGAGATGAGTTTCTTCATTAAAACATCTATGTATATGTAAAGAGTTTCAATAAAGATGTAGCATTTGCTTGAAAATTGATCAAAGGTGAAATTATACTGGGATCAGGTTAGATAAATTAGGAAATGCATCTCCTGTTTATGCAACTAAAATTTGATGATAGTTTATGCCATCTGTCAGAATAAATATCAATTAATTGATTTTTAAGTATTCAAGAATTGGCCAATACCACTTGCTTGTTTAATCAAGAAAAATTAACCGTGTCAGGCTATTGGTCCTCATCATTGTGGTGCAAGCTGTACATGTCCTTCTGGCCTTCCATTCCTTGGTTTTTCAGGAAGCCTCAGAGAACAGATTTTTTTTTTTTGGTTGTTGAGGTACGGCTTGCACCACTCTGATGATGGCCAACAGCCTGAAATGTGCACATGGTTGGTTAGCTTTTCTTGATTAATCAGGAAATGGTATTTGGCCAGTTCCGGAACAATCAGTTGATATTTATTCCTATAGAGGGCATCAGCGACTTTTAGTTGTATGAACAGGAGATGTCTCCTGATTCTCTAACCTTGTTTAATGACCTTTTAAATTAAGTCATCTCCTGGTACAGGAGATGTCTCCTGATTCTCTAACCTTGTTTAATGACCTTTTAAATTAAGTCATCTCCTGGTACAGGAGATGTCTCCTGATTCTCTAACCTTGTTTAATGACCTTTTAAATTAAGTCATCTCCTGGTACAGGAGATGTCTCCTGATTCTCTAACCTTGTTTAATGACCTTTTAAATTAAGTCATCTCCTGGTACAGGAGATGTCTCCTGATTCTCTAACCTTGTTTAATGACCTTTTAAATTAAGTCATCTCCTGGTACAGGAGATGTCTCCTGATTCTCTAACCTTGTTTAATGACCTTTTAAATTAAGTCATCTCCTGGTACAGGAGATGTCTCCTGATTCTCTAACCTTGTTTAATGACCTTTTAAATTAAGTCATCTCCTGGTACAGGAGATGTCTCCTGATTCTCTAACCTTGTTTAATGACCTTTTAAATTAAGTCATCTCCTGGTACAGGAGATGTCTCCTGATTCTCTAACCTTGTTTAATGACCTTTTAAATTAAGTCATCTCCTGGTACAGGAGATGTCTCCTGATTCTCTAACCTTGTTTAATGACCTTTTAAATTAAGTCATCTCCTGGTACAGGAGATGTCTCCTGATTCTCTAACCTTGTTTAATGACCTTTTAAATTAAGTCATCTCCTGGTACAGGAGATGTCTCCTGATTCTCTAACCTTGTTTAATGACCTTTTAAATTAAGTCATCTCCTGGTACAGGAGATGTCTCCTGATTCTCTAACCTTGTTTAATGACCTTTTAAATTAAGTCATCTCCTGGTACAGGAGATGTCTCCTGATTCTCTAACCTTGTTTAATGACCTTTTAAATTAAGTCATCTCCTGGTACAGGAGATGTCTCCTGATTCTCTAACCTTGTTTAATGACCTTTTAAATTAAGTCATCTCCTGGTACAGGAGATGTCTCCTGATTCTCTAACCTTGTTTAATGACCTTTTAAATTAAGTCATCTCCTGGTACAGGAGATGTCTCCTGATTCTCTAACCTTGTTTAATGACCTTTTAAATTAAGTCATCTCCTGGTACAGGAGATGTCTCCTGATTCTCTAACCTTGTTTAATGACCTTTTAAATTAAGTCATCTCCTGGTACAGGAGATGTCTCCTGATTCTCTAACCTTGTTTAATGACCTTTTAAATTAAGTCATCTCCTGGTACAGGAGATGTCTCCTGATTCTCTAACCTTGTTTAATGACCTTTTAAATTAAGTCATCTCCTGGTACAGGAGATGTCTCCTGATTCTCTAACCTTGTTTAATGACCTTTTAAATTAAGTCATCTCCTGGTACAGGAGATGTCTCCTGATTCTCTAACCTTGTTTAATGACCTTTTAAATTAAGTCATCTCCTGGTACAGGAGATGTCTCCTGATTCTCTAACCTTGTTTAATGACCTTTTAAATTAAGTCATCTCCTGGTACAGGAGATGTCTCCTGATTCTCTAACCTTGTTTAATGACCTTTTAAATTAAGTCATCTCCTGGTACAGGAGATGTCTCCTGATTCTCTAACCTTGTTTAATGACCTTTTAAATTAAATCATCTCCTGGTACAGGAGATGTCTCCTGATTCTCTAACCTTGTTTAATGACCTTTTAAATTAAGTCATCTCCTGGTACAGGAGATGTCTCCTGATTCTCTAACCTTGTTTAATGACCTTTTAAATTAAGTCATCTCCTGGTACAGGAGATGTCTCCTGATTCTCTAACCTTGTTTAATGACCTTTTAAATTAAGTCATCTCCTGGTACAGGAGATGTCTCCTGATTCTCTAACCTTGTTTAATGACCTTTTAAATTAAGTCATCTCCTAGTACAGGAGATGTCTCCTGATTCTCTAACCTTGTTTAATGACCTTTTAAATTAAGTCATCTCCTAGTACAGGAGATGTCTCCTGATTCTCTAACCTTGTTTTAATGACCTTTTAAATTAAGTCATCTCCTGGTACAGGAGATGTCTCCTGATTCTCTAACCTTGTTTAATGACCTTTTAAATTCCTGGTAGTGATGACCTCCGCCAGAATAAATATCAAATACAGTAGAACCTCCTTTTAGCGGACACTTCTCTACAAAGGACAGTTTTCATTTGCAAAATTACCATTTTTATTATTTTGCAACTCTCCAGTAAGAGGACAACTCTCCCTAAAGGACACTTTGGCTCTGTAATTAGGAGTCCTTTGCAGGGAGGTAGTTCTACTGTATTACCTTTCATTCCTAATCTATAATCCAAATTGTACCATATCATCAAGGAGAAATTTTTTTACATTTTTAACACTTGCCAAATGCTTTATTTTATTTATTTCACCTGACGAAGACAAAAGATTTTGTTGAAACGTTGAGAAAATTAAACTTTAACTGGCCGAAGAGTATATTTTTTAAAGAAACATGAAAGCCAGCCAGGCAGCCTGCCATATCATCAAGGTTATCTCAACGTAGTTCTGGGTATGTTTCAATGTGTTGGTGCCGTGCAGTGGGCCGGCCTCCCAGCTGATGTGCAAGCTCTCCCTGGCCCTGTGGAGCGGAGTCATGGGATCCCTGCTCACCTTCCCCGGCCTGAGGTTTGCCCGCATGCACATCGCAGCTCTCAAGTACTGCCAGGAGAGCCCCCTGCTGGCGTAAGTCATTCAATGTCTGCCAGAGGATTGTTGATGAGTTAGCTATTGCTTCAATGGCCGGCCGATACTTGCTTGTGCATCACCACCAAGTAAACAAACAGAGCATGGGAGTCTGTGGAAGGATGGTCTAAACCATTGGTTTTCAACCGCTACGGCCCGGGACCGAATCTCACAATTGACACTTTTTTTCTAATTAAAAAAAAAAGAGTGCTTGAATGGCTCCCAATTCTTGCAAAAGTCCAACCCCACCAGCGAGTGCAAGTAAACAAATGGTCCTCTGGCACATTTGTAAGTGCAAAAGTCGAACTGCTTTTCACATGTGTAGACATTACAGTAAAAGCAGTTGCCAACTTCTACCCACCATGATTATCATGGACTGTACCACATGTACTAGGGAAAATTTTAAAAAACAGAGCTTTGGCTTGGCACCCTGTAAGTGCAGTCAGGCACTGTAGATCCTGGCAACACTTGAGTAAAAGGAAAAGTTGCTAATTATATCATAGTCTCTGCCATTTGTACTTGGGATGAAAATTGTTAACAAATTATCCCCATTCCATTGTGGTTTTGAGGGGAGATTCACCACAGGGGGAAGATGCAAATTGGTGGAATGGAGGGAGTTTTTGTTCAACAGTGGCCTGGGACTTTGGTTTGGGAAAGAGGTGATATTGTAGTATGATTTGAGTTGTATTCAGAGCCAAAATTTTCCTTGAAGATACTCCAATTATTAAATAGACTTTCTCCAAAGTTCCCCTGAAGAACATCACTATGGTTACTGTTGTGAGAGGACTCTTCTGTTCAGTGGTTGTAGGGACTTAGTACACATGAACCATGATGGTGGGTAGTTAATGACTGTTTTTTAATGAAAGTCACCATATAGCTCCACAGGTAGAAAGCATTTCAACTTTTGCACTTTACAAGTGTGCCATTTTTTTAAAAAATATCCCTAGTACACATGGTACATGTCGTGATAATCATGGTGGGTAGTTAGCAACTGCTTTTACTGTAAGTGCATCACATGTCTACACCTGTTAAAAGCAGTTCAACTTTTGACTTACAAATGTGCCAGAGACCTGTTTGGTTACTTGTTTTCGCTGGTGGGGTTGGACTTTTGCAAGAATTGGGGGCCATTGGAACATTTTTTTTTTTTTTTTAATCAGAAAAAAAGTACCCAATGTAGGATTCGATCCCGGGTCGTAGCGGTCAAAAACCAACTGTTCAGATCATCCTTCCACCGAACCCCATCTATATACATAAATGGCATGAATATCTGTTGTTTGTTGCTTGATCGAGTGTGTTGGAAGACTTGATTTTGGAATTATGACCTCAAAGAAATACAAAAATTTAAATTTATTTCAAAACCCCTTTGGAGTTACAAATAAAATATCAGCATTCACTATGATAAGGACAGTAGAAGTTTGAAAATATTTGTGAAAAGAAACATTTGCATCTTAATGTTTTCATTTGTTATACAGTTAAACCTGTCGCCCCCTCTTGGGATTCACCAAAATAGGGTGCTATAGAGAGGGGGTGCTCTATGCGGGTCACTTCTAATGTAAATCGCATCGTACTATGTATTTAAAATCAGGCGCTATAGAGAGGAAGGCGCTATTTAGAGGGGGCGCTATAGACAGGTTTAACTGTATATAGATGGTATGTTATTGATTTGCAGTAGAATAATTATAAAATTAAAAGTTGTATATCTCTCCCATAATAAAGTATAAAGTTGGGATGGCAGCCTACACAATGAATGTGTCTGTGCAGCACTGTCCTCAACATCAACTTTGTGGCCCCGCTGCTGGTGTCCATGCTGTGGTTCAAGCCTGTGGCCCGGGACTACTTCTGTGTGCAGGTGTGGCCTGGCATGTCCCACCCCCTGTAAGTGCTTGTTGTTGTACAGTAGTCGTCACTGACCAACCGTACTGCAGTTTGACTGAGGCAGGGTTCGACTCCTTGCGGCTCTGGCTCCTGGTGGCAGTGGCTCTGCTCCGGCTGGCCCTCCTCCGGCCCTACCTCCAGGCCCACCTCAACCTGGCCCCGGAGAAAGTGGGCCGGCTACAGAAGGAGGCTGGTCGTATCTCCAACATTGACCTGCAGCGCACTGTGAGTACCCCACCTAGAGGATTGATTCACTTTGTTTTACACTTTTCCCGAGTGAATGTCCCCTTTTTTAAAGATAAATGTTTCAACTTTATTAAACATCTCTACAAGCGATTTGATCCAAATGAGCCACAATGGCTCAATCTTTGTCATCACTAGTAAAGTTAAATCTGTAAACCGACTCCCAGCCAACAGCTCTGTCACAGTGCAATGGCTTCCAGCTCATTTTGGGATTCCTGGAAATGAGCTAGCAGACTCCGGTAAAATCTGGAACTCTTGGCCTCCCTGAGGCCAGGGAATCCACCACCCAACTAGATGAAAGAGACCTCCTCCGTACCATCAAAACCCAATGCCTGCAGGAATGGAAATCTAATGCTGCACATGACTGGTACAGAGCAGGAGGGAAAAGCACTGGTTCTGTGTCCTCCCAAGAGAAAAACAGTCTTTGATTTCCAGACTTAAGTTTGGTCATCTACGGACAATGACTTTCCAGAATGGTTGCAAAGTTTTTCCACTATGTACTAAGTACAATTCTCAGCCTGCAACCCCAAACCACATCATTGACTGTATTGACTCATCCATTGATGAGCTCTACTCATCCCCAGCAGACGACATCAACAAGCTCTACGAGCTTGATACCCTAATAGTGATTGTATATAAATTAAATAAAATATAGTTTAATAGTGTGTGACATTTTGGTAACAATGCTGTTACCGAAATGTCACACACTATTAATTTATTTGGATTAGGTCTGATTTTCTTGTAGCTATAATCTATAATCCAAATTGTGCTTTATTACCTACTAAAAAGAGTTCAAAATCACCTGGATTTGATGATCGAGGGACAGTTCTCACGGAGGTCGACTCCACTCTGGTGGTCTTTGCCTCTCTCCGATGTAGTCCTCACTGAGTCCCACACGACGGCTTGACACATGTTGTCTCAGGTGGCCCGTGTGTTCTACTATCTGTGTGTGGCCGCCCTGCAGTACATCCTGCCCCTGCTGCTGCTGCTCTTCTCCACCCTCATGCTGAAGACACTCGGTGGGTTCCTTCTACCAGGGGAATTACACTCTCTGGTGTGTGTGTTAGGAGACAATAAAATACAAGGTAATGAGACCAAATCCAAAAATAAATAAATATTACCTTGTTAACATATCACTGAAGTACTTTTGTCTGAAGATGGTAACAACGCTGTTAGCAAAATGTCACACACTATTTATTTATTTTTTGTTTTTTTGGATTTGGTCTTATTACCTTGTGTTTATAATCTTTAATCCAATTTGTTCCCTATTATTACCTTGTGTTTCTTATCTGCAGCTCCAGAACACATTGGGCTTGCATTAGATGCACTAAACTGGACCTTTGGGAGAGGCAGCTGCTTATAATAAAATAGTTTGAGGAGCATGAACTCATGGAGTTTGTGTACACAAGGGGATAAGAAACCACAACAGAGTCGTGTGTCCAGGGGACTACACCTGGCTCCAGCAGCAGGCCGCAGTCCCGGCAGTCCTGCCCACCATCTCCACTCCCCTGGACCTGGCAGCCAATGACTCCATAGTCCAGAGCAGCCAGCAGCTGTCCCTAGCCCTGGCCAACCTGCGCCAGGTGTTCTCCCCGGCAGTGTACCGCGGCGTGCTGGGCTACGGCACATGGTGGCTGTGCTCTCTGTGGTTCGCCACCAGTGCAGTCGGCCTGGCTTACCACTCCTACTTTGACTGACCTTGTTGTTGTATTAGAATTTGACATTTATTTATTTATTCCCCCCCCGCTCTTGTTTTGTTGACCCACTCATCATCTTACTCACACTTCTATTTTGTACCGTTGCGGGGAGCACTGTGTAGAGAGACAGATTTTAAATAAAATATTTTTAATTTTAGTCATTTTTTACCCTACGTACATTTTAGTCATTTTTTACCCTACGTACATTTTAGTTGTGTTTACATGCTGCTGACAATCAGTTCTTAACTAATTCCATAGTGTCTGACTGTCCAACCCCACTAACAAATGCAATATTGTAACTGCAATCTGCTTTCTACCCCTCAGCAGAGCTGACTGCTGCAGGGCATTTCCCTAGGTGGCGGATATGGGAAAGACCTTCAGATATGAAGGCCAGCTGCGAAACAAGCAGAATAACTCTGACGAATAAGCAGTCGCGGACCAACAGCAGTATTGTTAAAGAGGAGAAAGACCACTAAAACTCCTGAGTTCAACTGACCTGGTTGATGGACCTCAGCAAAGGACTCTACGGGGATACGTAGGAGCTGCGTCTGTACTCATGTTAGATTCGGCAGCAAAGGCTTCTGCCTCTCAAATTACAGGCCAAGTCAGACTTTCACCAAAGTGTGCCTGGATCGTGGTGCCATGATCAATGAAAGCTGCATCCCTACACCCCGTTCCAGCTCAAGGAGCATGAACTCTTGGAATTATCTTTGCACAAAGGGATAACTTGCTCTCTACATGTGTAGTGCACTTACAGCAGTCAAAACCTATTAATTCGAATAATAAAATTCAATATTGATACTTAAACCAACTCTATATATTGTGACATCTCCACAAGAGCCAATGGTGATAGACAAGGAAGTACTACTGGGGGGTGGTGAGATCAAAGAAGGGTGTCAGCTGACAAAGAGACAGATGGGGAGAACAGACAGTCTGGTGACATCAGCGGTGCAAGAAGTAGCAAGTTGTCTCTGCAAGTCTGGAAGATGGTACCAGAGAATCTTGAACAACTTGGACAGGAGCCAACTGTTGTCGAAGAAGATCCTTCTGGTGACAGATATTAGAGGCAAGTGTATCTAATCCTCAATTCTACTAGTAGTTACTGATAATAAAGTGTGCCGAGGTAAGCTGTATTTTTTATTGTTACTTAGTAGCCTTGTACACGCAAACAACAATGGCTGAAAGCATCGTAACAATATATTGGGACTTGCTGGGAAACCACATGGTATTCCAAATCAAATGTTGTATGTGATCATCTTGTTGTTTCTTTTCCCTTGTGTGAAGATTACACTAATTCCATGAGTTTATTCATAGAATGGGATGCATTGATCATGATCCAGGCACACTTTGATGAAAGTCTGACTTTGCCTGTAATTTGAGGCCGTTCTTAACATGGAGTGATCATCTTATTGAAGTTAAGAGAAAATATGTAAATATATTATTTAAGAAAATTTAATTTGTTTTATGAATTGATTATATGTAAATTTAATTATTGCAGGAAAAGTTATTGCATACTTTATGTTTATATAGTTTTTAGTTCACTGTAATCGAGGATAATGGTAGAGAGATGATGAGGTTCAAATAGGTAAGCATATTTTTTCCTAATCTTTAATATTTTGTGAAATAAAAAGTAAGTCTTCTTGAACTTCTATTAAAAACAGGTAAATATTCTCTGCACTACAACAATAGACTTGCTGTGGAAGCAAAAATTGGTCCTAATTAGCAAATTCTTCTCTAATATCACTATACAGTAGAACTACCTCCCTGTAAAGGACACCTAATTGCAGAGCCAAAGTGTCTTTTAGGGAGAGGTGTCCTCTTACTGGAGAGTTGCTAAATAGTTAAAATGGTAATTTTGTAAAGGAAAATTGTTCTTTGTAGAGAGGTGTCGGCAAACGGGTTGTCCACTAAAGGGAGGCTCTACTGTATATTATTATCCCTAGTACACGTGGTACAGGCCATGATAATCATGGTGGGTAGAAGTTGGTGACTACTTTTACTGTAAGTATACCACATGTCTAAACATAAAAACACACATGCACTAAACAGGACCTTTGCGAGAGGCTGCTGCTTCTTATAAAAGCTCGAGGAGCATGAACTCATGGAATTCATGTAATCTTTACACAATGGGATAATAAACAACACAGTTATGCCATAATAGGAACTAAATATTCAGTCTCTCTAATTGGGGAAATCCTTATAGAGAAACAATATCAACCATTGTGTATAAACTTCTCCCTATAGCAATTACCTAGCAATCATATTCTCAAAGTGGTTAGATATCACAAGCTTCATTATTAACTCCGTGGTATTGATGAACCCTTCTTATCCCCTTCTGTAAAGATTACACAAATTCCATGAGTTCCTGCTCCTCAATCTGTTTTATGATAAGCAGCGGCCTCTCCCAAAGGTCCTATTTAGTACATCTAATGCAAGCCAAAATGTGTTCTGGAGCTGCCAAGCTACATTTTGGGCAAGTTAATGAACCCTTACACCATATATGATCTAGCAATCATATTAAATTGGCACAATTTAGATTATAAACACAAGGTAATAAGACCAAATCTAAATAAATAAATTCATTTATTCAGATTTGATCTTTTTAACTTGTATTTTAAATTGATTCTATATGCACAAATGTTGAAACAATTCTCACAAATAGTATAAAAGTGAAATTCTACTGGGGGATCAGGTGAATAAATTAGAAAAAAAGCATCTCCTAATCGTGCAAATAAAAGTTTGTTGGAATAAATATCAACTAATCATTGATTATTCCAGAATTAGCCAAATACCCTTTTTTGATTAATCAAGAAAAGCTAAACACTTAGTACGTGTTTCGGGCTGTCGTCCAAGGAAATGCCCTTTTTTTTTTTACCTATTTATCCACCTGATCCCAGTAAAATTCACTTTTGTGCTCTTTTTCACATTGTTTGGTATACTCACACCCTTCTAGCCTAAATACCTGTTTAATGATTTTTCAGGATACCCCAAAAACAAACTTTTTGGTCGCTGAGGTACAGCTCACACCACAATGTGTATGTGGTTAGATTTTCTTGATTAATCAAGAAAGGGTATTTGGTCAATTCTGGAATAATTAAACAATTAGTTGATATTTATTTCGACAGATGGTGCAAGCCATCAGTAACTTTTAGCTGCACAATCAGGAGCTGCATTTCTCCTAATTTATCCACCTGAGATCCCAATACAATAACACTTTTGTACTATTTTTCACCTAATTATTCAGTTGAAAACGATATCCTTTTTTTCTTTTTTTTTCAATTTATCCCAAGTACACGTGGTACAGGCCATGATACTCATGGTGGGTAGTTAGCAACTCCTTTTACTGTAAATGCACCACATGTCCACACATGTTAAAAGCAGTTCGACTTTTGCACTTGCAAATGTGCCAGAACCCCGTTTGGTTACTTGCTCTCGCTAGTGAGGTTGGACTTTTGAAAGAATCGGGGGCCATTGGAGCATTTTTTTTTTTTTATTATTAGAAAAAAGTGCCAAATGCGGTATTCGATCCTGGCTCGTAGTGGTCAAAAACCAAGGGACCACCCTTCCACTGACCCCCCCAAACACTTCCACTACTGCGATGATATAAATATTGGGACTCACACATCAGTGTTCCATGAGAAAGAATAGACTGCAGAGCAGCCAGGTACAATAGACACAGGTCACCACTGCCAAGCTCTCCCATCCCAATAGCAAATTATTTGTTAACTGTAGAGTAGAAAAGAAATAAAACCTTAAAGCATGAATGCTTCATCTGCAAACAATTTCAACTGTCCTTACTGCAATCAATATTTATTGGGAAGGCTTAGTTCATCAGTAGAGAACCCTCCCAGGGTGGAATTATGGTATTTAAAAAAACTATAGTTTGTGGACAGTAGAATTACATATACATACGTTAAGAAAAAGGCATCTTCTTATCGTGCAACTGAGAGTTGCTGATGGCTTGCACCATCTATTGGAATAAATATCAACTATTCATTGATTTTTAATTATTAATTTCAATTGCAACTCTCAGTTGTACCAGGAAATACCTTTTTCTTAATTTATTCACCTTATCCCAGTACAATATCACATTTGTACTATTTTTTACCTATACATACATATTTGCGGAAGAGCCTTGCTTGATGACAAGCTTTTGCAAATTCTGAAAGTCACATGAAGCCATCTACAAGGCTTTCATGTAGTCAATGAGGGATTCAACCTATTAAAGTTGTGTTTATATGATGCTTCATTTTTGATGGAGCTATATTTTAATGATTCCCAACAGTATTTCCACTATAAGCCACCAACTAGGGTCCAATTCTGGAGTGTTGTTGTCCCCTTGTGTAAATATTACATGAATTCTCTGAGTCAATCTCATGGAATAGGGTGTAGCTTTCTTTGATCATAGCACCATGATCCAGGCACACTTTGGTGAAAGTCTGACTTTGCCTGTAATTTGAGGCCATTCCTAACATGGAGGCCTTTGCTGCCAACTCTAACATGAGTACAGATGCAGCTCCTCCGTATCCCTGGAGAGGGACCCTTGCTGATATCTATCAACTGGGTCAGTTGAACTCAGGATTTTTAAAGAGGTCTTTCTCCTTTTTTAACAATGCTACTGTTGGTCCACAACTGCTTATTCGTCAGTTATTCTGATTGTTTCACAGCTGGCCTTCATATCTTAAGGTCATTCCCCTATCTCCCACCTGGGGATGCACCCTGTCAGTTCTGCCAAGGGATACTGGGATGTGTGTAGGCTGAGAGAAAGACAGTAAAATAACAAGGGTTAAAAAAAAAGGAGATAAAAATGTCACCTTTATTTGAGCTCCAAACATGCTCATAAAAAAAAAAAGTTTAAAATTTTTTTAAAATGAGCATTTTTAAAATGGGTAAAAATTAAAAACAAGGAAAAAAAATTCCTTATAAACATAAATTAAAAATATAATTTTTTTAAAAAATTGCAGGTAATAATAAATAATAATGCCATCCAACAAATTTGTATTTACAAATGTTTCTTTTTAAAAAATAAGGCACCCGGTGTTTTTGAGTATTTTGGTGTGGGGGGAATAAATAAAATAATTATTACACTTTTGAAACAATTGCATCAAATCTCATCTTCAGAGATACCCTCGTCCAGGTCGTCTTGGTCCAGCTCCAAGGCCATCTTGTTCTCGTCTTGTTCTGGAACAGCACAGGTCTCCATTGGCACACTCAACAGTCCTTCAATGTTTAGTGACAGACACTCCTTTGTACCTGATATTTCCATGATAATGCACAATTTGGATTATAGATTATAAACACAAGGTTTTTGACAACCTTTGGGAGAGGCCGCTGCTTATCATAAAACAGCTCAAGGAGCATGAACTCATGGAATTCGTGTAATCTTTACACAAGGGGATAAGAAACGTCAACAACAACACGCGGTACTGGCCATGATAATCATGGTGAGTAGAAGTAGGCGACTGCTTTTACTGTAAGTGCACCACATGTCTATACATGTGAAAAGCACTTCGACTTTGCACTTAGAAATTTGCCAGAGCCCTGTTTGGTTACTTGTACTTGCTGATGGGGTTGGACTTTTGCAAGAATCGGGGGCCATTGAAGCATTATGCTTGTTGATGTTTCTTATCTTCTTGTGTAAAGAATACACGAATTCCATGAGTTCATGCTGCAGCATGCAGATCAACATCTGATCTCATGGAATGGGGTGAAGCTTTTGTTGATCATGACACTCGGGCACAACTTTCATCAATGCTTAGCGCTGACAGTCAACAACCTTTGTACCTGTCATCACCGTAATAAGGCACAATTTGGATTATAAACACAAGGTAATAAGACCAAATCCAAATATATAAATAGTGTGTGACATTTCGGTAACAGCGTTGTTACCATCTTCACACAAAAGTACTTAATGAAAAAATATGGAACTAATTCCAACTAACAAGAATGTGACCATTTATCTGTGGGTGTAACCCAACCTACCTTGAAGAATCCCAAATGTCCTACCTCCAATGAGAGACCATAACTCAACAAACATGTCAAAAACAAGGTAATAAGACCAAATCCAAATTAATAATTAGTGTGTCACATTTCGGTAACAGAGTTGTTACCATCTTCAAACAAAAGTACTCAATATCACAGCATGTTTTTAATAGTTATTGTTATAAAATGGTGTAAACAAGATATGCTTTTAATTATATCTAATAAAGGAAAAAAAATTGGGGTTTTTCCACTTCTTATTTAAGATTAATATTTTAGGGTTCTTAGAAAACTATCTTTTTATCTGCTATCTTGTTTACACACTTGATAACAGTAACTATTTGAAACATGCTGTGGTATTTTTCTCATTCAATCTTTCTCATTTTCCTTTTTATATTTTTATTTTTACAAAAAGAAAATCTCATCTTTTCCCAGCACTTGCTGAATCATTCCCGCTTTATCAAATCTTCTTATCTAATCAACACCTGTCTTTCTTTTATCTTCTCTGGCCTGGGGAATCTAACCTTTTTTGAACAACCTTGGTGGCGTGCAGCACCTTGGTACTTTGCTATAGTGTATTGCGGCTGTCTGCTTGTTACATTTATTTTTGGACTCAAAAACCTTACATTTTGGTTAGTAGCCCGTAAAACCATATTCTCTCTCTTTTTCTTCTTTCAGTACTTTTGTCTGAAGATGGTAACAACGCTGTTACTGAAAGGTCACACACTATTTATTTATTTGAATTTGGTCCTAATACCTTGTGTTTATAATCTATAATCCAAATTGTGCCTTATTATTTTTTTTTTATAAAAAAAATAAAACTCTATAGTAAAGAGCTACTATTTGAACTTGTTCCTATATTTCTGGTACATTGGCCACTCTGTGTTGAAACCAAGATGACAAGTTGTTACCATTGCTCAAGATGCACAAAAGGTGATATAAAAGGCTCCAGTAGCTACACACACTAGGGGCTCTTATATCAGAACTCCCCTCATTATAGAAATCTGGGGTGTTCTAAGTGGTAAGCATCAATTTATGTGAGCCATAGTGTTACTTATAAATATTCAAATTGGCAAAAATTAGGGTAAGCTGCTTCTTTATTTTGAGGTGTTGAAAGCTTTACGAACAAAACTTGCGTTTCAACAGGCAAATCCAAAAACAAAGAAACAGAGATGTTATCAGGTGTGGATCAGATTATTTAGCTGCAATATATTCTGATCCAAACATCTCTCTTAATTTGTTTTTGGATTTACCAGTTGGAGAGCAGGTTTTGCTTGAAAACTTGCAGCACCTCAAAATAAAAATAAACTCTTTGCCATAATTATTGCTTAAAGAAATCTTCACCAAACATTTTGGAACTACAAATAATTGTATGTCCTCTCTGGGAGTCCCAAGTAAAGAAAGGATTGAGGAGACACTACACAGACTACATACCTGAGAAAGGAGACCTAGACCTCTGGGAGGAGGTGTCCTCACTGTGCCCCAGCCCTGCAACAACCAGAGTTAGATAACAACACTGAAATGTCACATAGGATTTATTGTTGTTGTTTCTTATCCCCTTGTGTAAAGATTACATGGATCTCATAGAATGGGGTGTAGAAGTGCAGCTTTATTTGATCATGGCACCATGATCCAGGCACACTTTGGTGAAAGTCTGACTTTGCCTGAATTTTGAGTATGTTCCTAACATGGAAGCCTTTGCTACCGACTCTAACACGAGTACAGATGCAGCTTCTCCGTATCCCTGGAGAGGGACCCTTGCTGAGGTCTATCAACCAGGTCAGCTGAACTCAGGGTTTATTATGATTACATAGGATTTATTGATGTGGTCTAGTTACCTTAGGTTTCTAATCCAAATTTATCAAGTAGTTGGAAAGTAGTTATCTTAAATAATAAAATTTGACTGGCTCAGCTTCACACCACTGCTGTCTGGTGGGTTTGATGGAGGCTTCAATCTTTGAACATTGCTTTGTTACATTAATGATCCATACAGAATTAGAAGTGTAACATTTTTTTAAAATATATAATGCCTTTTATTAAAAAAAAAATTGTCCACTTCTAATTCTAAGAATAATATTTTAGTTTGTCTTAGGTTAAAATAGAAAACTTTTTTTTTTCTTTCTGCTATATTGTTTACACACTTGATAACAGTACCATTTAAGAACGATGTTTGACAATTTTACCGCAAATGTTTCTTTTGAACGAAAAATTGTAATTTATATTAAGGAGAGATAATGACTATTTCTAATCCTTAGGGATGAAGTATAAAAGGATGAATTATGAGAAGAGTAATGATAAACGGAAAAATAAAGTGTCCAGGGATGGTCCAGTACTATTTAAGAACATGCTGTGATATTTTTTCTCATTTATTCTTTTGTCTGATGATGGTAACAATGCTGTTACCGAAACATCACACACTATTAATTTATTTGGGTTTTTGGGTAATGGACACCTAATTGCAGAGCCAAAGTGTCCTTTAGGGAGAGGCATCCTCTTACCGGAGAGTTACAAAATAGTAAAAATGGTAATTTTTCAAATGAAAACTGTCCTTTAGAGAGGTATCCTCTAGCACAAGTGTCCTCTCATAGAGGTTCTATTATATTGGCCGAAAATATCTTGATAAATTATGAAAACCCCACAAAATCCCAATAAAAATGCAACATTTAGTTGCATATCAGCTGTATTTTTTACCACTATCTCTAAGAAGAGCTAATAAACCCAACCAAAAGGTGTCCAACAACAGAAACAAGAGTTCAATGATTGCAGAAGACTTACTTGCAGGCGAAGAAGACCCGGATGGTGCAGAGTTGTCAGGCATACCTGGAAACACACCACACGGGTGAAATATCTGACACAATCAATTGTACCATTTGGGCCCATGATGGGGTGCTGTTGACTATTTGGGCCACTTTCAGTAGCAGTATGACTTTGTCCCTAATTTGAGGCTGCTCTTCACATAGAGACAGACCCCTATTACTGCCCATTCTTAATTTGAGATATAAAGTCAGAGGTCCAGAAACTTTCTGTCTTGTTTCGGATACATGTGGGGCATTAACCACCACTAACTTTTTCAATTTTTTAATTTATTATTTCATTCAAAAGAAATGTGCTACAATTAACAGAATGGAAGAAAGGGGAAATATCAATGATATTTATAGATATGCTTTTAATTATATCTAAAAAAAAAAAGTAGGTTTTTCCCACTTTTAATTCTAAGAATAATATTCTGTGTTTCTCAGAAAACTATCTTCTTATCTGCTATCTTGTTTACACACTTGATAACAGTAACTATTTAAAACATGCTGTGGTAAAATTTCTCATTCAATACTTTTGTCTGAAGAAGATAACAATGCTGTTACTGAAATGTCACACGCTAATTATTTATTTGGATTTGGTCTTATTACCTAGGGTTTATAATCCAAATTGTGCCTTATCAATTACTAATTAAAACTTCCTAGTTTCCTCTTACTAAAAGACTCTGCAACTAGATGGTGTCCTTTAGAGAGAGGTTCAATTGGACTTGTATTCGGAAATGAAAGACATTCTATGTGTGGGATTGGTTCTAAGATTTGTACTTAACTGCAGGCTTTAAAAATATATAAGTTTTACTTTAAATAAGACATAATACTTCTTAAAATTAAAGATACTTCGGCCAGTAATTCTTTTTATTATCTCGACATTTCAACAAAAAACTTTTGTCCTCATCAGGAGCAAATAAAAATGCATTCTCAATGCTTTGCAACCTTAAAATAATTTTTAACGCCTTGCCAAATTCTTTAATTTTTATTTTGCTCCTGATGAGGACAAAAGATTTTTGTCGAAACGTTGAGATAATAAAAATATTCATACTGGCCGAAGTATCTCTAATTTGAAGAAGTATGAATGCCAGCCAGGCAGCCTCTACCTTTACGATAAGACATAATGATGCCAGACTGAACTACAAAATATGGAGAATGTTGAAGACAAGTTTGCAGAACAGGTGATACTTTGGAATGTCAGGTAACAGCAATTGATATGAAAGGGATAAAAAAAAAGCATGTGAACAAAGAAAAATGAACAAATAAGAAAGAAAGATAGGCAGGGGGAGCTGAACAGGCGGATGAACATGATGTTTTACAGGTACAATGGGGGTAGCTGACATCCCCCCAACCCACCGATAGATAGACAAGAAAGTATGGGACAAGATCCTAGTAGACACAAATTCATGCCGGTGGCCTACAATTTTATATTTATTTTTAGATATCGAGGATGTAAATTTGCATCCTTTGGGGTTGATGCCTGGTAGGTAAGGATGCAAATTCATGTCCATCAAGTTCAAGGTGTTAAATACCTACAAGATTTAAAAAAGGTAATTGGTTACCTTGTGATTCTAATGTATAATTGTACCTTCATCAAGTGCCGGATATAAGCCTGAGATGTAGGATACATTAAACTGGTGCTGGTCTACCACTGAGGAGCCAATTTATCCATCACAGTGAGGAGAGTATGAAGTTTTTATTTAAAAAAGAAAATTGTGCTTTAAATAGTTGTTTATAGAGAGCTGTACATTGCAGAAATTCACCAAAAAAGTAAGAAGAGGAATCCCAACAAATTCCTACCTTGCCAGAGGCTGGTAGAATATACAATATGAGAAGAGTGTGTGCTACACTGGATACTTGGATGGGACTCTTGTAATTTGAAGTGGCTTTGGACATTGGATTAGTGGAGCCGGCCATACAAAGAGCTGTGTTGTTACCTTTACAGGTGCAGGCATCCACAATGGAGGCGGTCATCATGAGGATGTCCAGGTAGGTGCGAGGTCCCAATGTTCCTTTCTGGTCAAAGTAGGCTTGGCAGATGCGGCCCCAGCTCACGTATCACAATCACTAGCTCCTTCACTCTCTTCCTGCAGCAGCAGCAGCATTAAGCCAACCTGGCTGACCCAGCCACAGTCCAGCCTACCTTTCCCTGGCAGCATTGGCGAACCTGCGGTCCTTCTCCACCTCCTCATCAGGGCCTTGGAGTGGGAGTCGCCTGCTGAGGAACCTTAGCTGTAGGGAGAACAGAGGGAGATGGCGAGGTGAACTAACCTGGCGGCCCGCGTGCTGTGCTGGCTTTGTTCCTGTGCCTGCTTCATGAGCAGACTGAGCCGGGCCAGGTAGGCTGTCTGGTCCATGGGGGGAGTCTTGAGGCAGCCTTCATCAGACACACCTGCAGCAGTGCACATCTGTGAGCTAGCTGCTGCCATGTAACAACTGAAAGAAACCCCAGTGGGGGCGGATGAAGTAATAGTAAGAGCCCTGTTTCTAAGATTTCTGAACAAACCTACTATACTGTAGACTTGAGAATGAATTCCTCAATTGAGTTAAGGCTAGAAGGAAATGTTTCAATCCACTTACTGCGGCAGGTGCACTTGGACAGGGTCTCCAGGGCTGTGAATAGAGTGGTGATGTGCTTGGCTGAAGAGGGGAGGTGAAGGGCTGACCTGAGCCGAGAGTATGCCCCGCGCATGTTCTTGTTGCGTACTCTGTACAGGAGGGAGAGTGTTAAACTTGCTGATCATACATGGAGGATTGTGGAGCTAACCTTTCTCTGGCTGCGTTGACCTTGCGCCTCTCTTCTAGCCTCTTGTTCCACTCGTCCTCGTTGGCAGGCCTGGTGCACAACACAGTCATCACTGCAATGCCCCTCTGATGGACAACCACTTTTGGAAAATCAATAAGACCACCTCCATGTTTTAGGCAGTCATTCATGGAAGGTTTTATTGTAATATCTCTGTGAAAATGTTTTATCTTGATTTATCATCCATCCCTATAGTACACGTCACGATAGTGATGGTTGGTAATAGTTAAAGACTGCTAACCCAACACACACACTTCAGGAGGACAATGCTCTTGGCACTATTATGTGGTGTAGGAAAAAATGTAAAATGAAAAAGTGTAAAGATGAAGAAAGTCCTTAGATCAACAGGAAGGAAATGAGGGAGAAGATATGGCTGTGTGAAGAAATGCAAGAAACTCCCTTAAATGCAGATTAGTAGAAGAACAAAACTATCTAGGGGATGTCCAGACATATAACTAAACAATCCCCAGCAGTTACTGCTTACCTCTTGTACTTGCGGCTGCTCTTGGTGTTGGAGATCCTGCCACAAACCAGCTGTGAGGTCAAATTTTGACTTTATTTGAACCAGGATTTTATCTAGGCCTAGCTATTTAGAGTGTTTGTGTGGTTTATTGGAATGGAGAGACGTTTGACAAAACTTCACAATGACTATGCTTGGATGAAGCTACTGAAAAAATGTAAGGCCTATTTGGTCTTGTTTCCCACTTAAAAACACAACTTGTGCTCTGACCATCATATACACTGTGGCCATATTGTTCTGAACTTGTACATCAATGACTCTCTCTTGTGACTGGTGAAGAGTAACTTCAACAGACTCCAGTCAATAGCAGTATAGTCAATTGAAGGATTCCCATGGCCATGCCAGGTATTCCATTTGTTACCTCACTAATTGTCTAGAATTGTCCAAACCACATAGGTTGAGAAAGAAAACACAAAAGACTAAATTAGGCAATCACCACCCCACTGCTACTGAGAAACCATGCATACTTTACTTATTTGGTTCTGCAATATTTTCATACAAACTATTTCATCTCTTACAGTGGAGTTGTTTAAATATAGCCTCTATGTGGGTGCAATGTGTGGATGTGCAGCCAATGTGGTACCTACAGGGAGAGGGGCATCTCTGGCTCACTGCTAGTCTCACTGGGGGCAGGGGAGGAGGTATGGCTGGAGCTCCTGCAGCTGTTGGACATGGAGAGGTTGAGGGGTGGGGAGCAGCTGCGGTCTTCTTCTGTCATCACACAACAGAGCGGTTGACAGGAGCTGGTCACCACAACAGAGCAGTTGGGAGTCTGATCACTTCCCCTTAACAGCAGTTGGGAGCCTGATCAGTTCCCCATAACAGCAGTTGCGAGAGGTTTGAAGTTGGTACCATCAAGCCCAATGATTCCAGTAATAGGGACTTCACCCTTGGATTATTAACTACCAACCAACTATGGAGTAACAACAACAAAAAGTAAATAATATTAAGAACAATTACCATAATGAGGGGAGGATGTGGATGGAGGGGGCTGCAAAAACACACTCTGTGTCAGACACTGGGCTACTTAGGGCAGTGGACCACCTTGTTATTCACACCTCACCTTCAATATAACTACCTAGAAGTATTTTATACAATACAACACATGGCAAGAGAGTGGTGAACTCTCACAATTTCCATTTTCACAATCCCGTTATTATTCACACACACACACACACACACACAAAAGCCTTTATTAAGACACACAGGTCTTACAGAGGATTCTCCTTGGGGTTACAAAACGGAGAAACCTATGAAAGTGGGAAATAAAAAATGGAGAAAGATTATATACATTTGGTAAATATATAAAGATTATAAGAAAGAATAAAAAAATAAGAAGAATAAAAAAAATCAAAAAAAAAAAAAAATTTGGAAATATGGATGGGAGAAGTGGAGAGCGAAAAGAGGAAAGAAAACAGGTATTTAATCCCGTTATTATTCTAGAGGAGATGTCACAAACTGTTCAGTGGACTCCAGACTGAACCTTACAGAACTGGTACTTCTTTGACACCCAATCACAGGTACTCTGTGAAGATGTCCAACTAGATTAATAAATCTAATTGATACAGAGGATTATAATTCAAAGAACTGCCTTCAACATGGCATGTACTTACAGTATACCGAGTCCCACATGCCCATATAACATACAATATATAAACTGAAATGTTTTAGCTAAGAAGAGACCAAAGGTAAGCTTCTTTATTGAAGAAGTACAAGCTTTCAGACAATATGTTCTTCAACAGGCTATAACATTAATACAAGAAACTAGAGGAAAATGATATATACATATGTAGTAAGTTGAAGGATGTTATAGTCCGAAAGCTCTACTACAAATTAACTTGTCGCTTTTACATTTGGGCTCTTCTTAGCAATGATATCCTGCGATTTCTTCTAATATAGATATATTTTATTCAGCGACTTTTATAGAATAAATAA
>CP092868.1:93900177-93913993 GCA_030710605.1 Cordylochernes scorpioides
CAAAGACTTATTCTTGGATAAACCAAAGATTGTCATTGTTGTATCGACTAAGGTTTTTGTTGTTGAATCAAAAACAAGTTGAGATGTTGTTGGGTCAACCAAAGAGCCACCACAACACTGTGCCTACAATACGATGCTGTTGTTACATAGGTGGATTCTTGCAGAGAACTGGAAGCAACCAATGTTCACAACTCACCTGGCTCCTTTCTTCCCCCTGGACTTGTTGTTGCCAGAGGCAGGAGGCCGGTTGGATATCCCGGCGACATTCTTCAGCTCGGCATCCGTCGGATGGAGATATCGGATGAGCCTGAGACACATTAGCTTGGTGAGCACAAAGCTGATAGATTCCCTCACAATTCTTATTTCTCATAATGCTTCCAGAAAATAAGACCTAATCCAAATAAATGTGATGTTTCAGTAACAGCGCTGTTACTATCATCAGTCAAAAGAATTAAAAAAATAAAGATTAATAATAATAAAAAAAGAATAAACATTTTTTTTTATTCTTTTGTCTGATGACAGTAATAACACGGTTACCAAAATGTCACATACTATTAATATATTTGGATTAGGTCTTGTAGCTATAATCTAGAATCCAAATGTATCATTTTCATAATGCACACAGAGCAATCATTACGTGGATTTAGTTTCCCTACTGTATTGTTGTAGTTGCATTTTCTCTGCAGAGTCGTGACAGTGCTGGTAAAACATTGGTAGTTTCATGTCACAATAGTAGAGAGCACAACCTTTCTACAAACTGATCTCAAGTCATCCACACATTCTCCTCAACTGTTGCCCCATACTTAGGAAGCTCTAAACACAAGGTAATAAGAACAAATAAATAAATAGTGTGTGAGGTTTCGGTAACAACACTATTACCAAACCGTCACACACTATTTATTTATTTGGTCTTATTACCTTGTGTTTATAATCTATAATCGAAATCGTGCCTTATCATTAGGAAGCTCTACTTGTCAGAAAGGATGGAACATCTTCAATTTTTTAAGTAGGTTATGATGTCTTATACAGTTGAACCTCTCTGTAAACGACACCTATTGGCAGAGCCAGTGTTCTTACTGGAGAGTTGCTAATTAGAAAAAAAAAAAAAAGTTGGTTAATTTGGTGATGAAACTGCCCTTTATATAGAGATATCCTCAGGCAAGAGGGTATCTCTCACTAATGTATTAAGTTATGGATATAAAATGTCACATCACAAGGGCAACAGATAAACACTTGATAAAACACAATAATATACAGTAGAACCTCAATGAGAGAACACTCACGCTAGAAGACATCACAAAGGATAGTTTTATTGCCAAAATTACCATTTTTGCTATTTAGAAGCTCTCAGGTAAGATTATACCTCTCCCTAAAGGACATTTTAGCTCTGCCACTAGGTGTAGTGTAATATACAGTCTCTCTTAATTCAATACCACAAGGGATCAGTTGAATTAAAGTCAGTTAGATGATTTCATCACAACATCCGCTGCTAGAGGACATTTTTGTAGGAAATAACCAAATACAGTAAAACCCCACTGAAGCAAACCCCTCCTTATAACAAACCTGAAATAATCCCCATTTTTTATTTTTATAATACAAATGATAAGGCAGCACAATTTGGATTATAGATTATAAACACAAGGTAATAAGACCAAAGCACTTTTGTCTGAAGATGGTAACAACGATGTTACCAAAACGTCACACACTATTTATTTATTTGGATTTGGTCTTATTACCTTGTGATTTCGTAATACAGTGAACTATGGCTATAACGAACCAGGACTATAGTGAACCACTGGTTCAGTCCGATTGGGGTTTGCTATAGAAGGGTTTTACTGTATATATACAGTTAAACCTGTTTATAGCGCCCCATCTTGGGATTCACCAAAATAGGGTGCTATAGACAGGTTACTTTTAATGTAAAATGTTTACATTTTAATGTTTAAAATTGGGCGCTATAGAGATTTTATAAAATACCATTGGGTCTTTTTGACGTGACAACGTCTTAAATTAGGTTGCGGCTGGGAGTCACTTATGAAAAAGTGTAACGCCCGGTAACGTTACGATGAGTCACCGAACGAGAGAATTAGGCGCATTGAATCGGCGCATGCTTGTCTCTGTCTTTGTCTTTCTCGAACGTTCTTGGCGTTGGAAAAACAAGAAAGCGTCATAATACAAGTTCACACGTGTGGTTAAAGTATCGTCAGCTGTGTCTGTAGTGAAAATGTGGAGTGCTTAGATTCGTCATTTACAACAACTACAACAATAAAGGTAAATAATTGTACACTGATATTTCATTATCGTAAACTATGATTGATTGATTAATTGTTAGATTGACACAAAAGTTGAGAAACTGAGTTTATAGGTTATGTCATACTATTGATAAATGTTGATAGTGTTAAGTAAATTATTAGTTTAAAATTAATTAATTAATTAATTATTATTTTACAAATTTTAAATAGTTTCAAATTTATTTAGCAAAAATTTGAACCTTCGATCTGAATAAGTGTTTTGATATTCAAATTGATTCTTTAAAATTAAAAATTCATCCATTCAATTTCAAATGTTCAACAGGAATCACCACTCTCAAAACAATGGAAACGGTGCCTTCAACTTCCAGTACTTCAATGGAGACGGAGGATATCGTGCCTTCAACGTCTGCAGTACCTTTCGTTGTTCCACACACCACCTCTACCGCCAGAACGAATGCTCAGCGACAACGTGAGTACAGACTACGAAAAGCATTGACCAGAACTCCTGAACAAGTAAGAGCCTTTGCAAAAGCGGCTGCGGAGAGGCAACGCAGGTTCAAGCTACGTAAATCTGCTAACATAGCCCTCACCAGCGGTACGTCAGAGTCACCTGCTTCAACGTCTTGTTCTGTGGTGGAGAGAACAAGCGTTCCTGTCGTGGCGGAGAGAACGAGCGTTCCCCTAACTAACGCTCAACGGCAACGTGCATTCCGACAACGTAGAGCAGCATCTTCTCGGACTGATGTACAACCGACTACTTCTTCAAGCCAAACAGCAATACAACTGGAACAATCCACCTGGTATACCAAATGGTCATCGTCAATACGGAGATTTCAATCTACTTTCCTGGACAACGATTTTGGCCATGCTTGCTCGGTTTGTGACAGATTGTGGTTCAAGAATGACCTTAAAACCATCACTGCACTACAACTGAAGGTAATCTCGGATTGGTACGTTAAGGAAAATCGGCAGCTACGCAAGGAGGATTATACAAAGTCTTGCAACACCTGTAGACAATCACTGAATAAGCGTAAGCTTCCTACTCTCGCAAAGGTCAACGGCTTCTCATATCCTGACATACCTCCAGGTCTACCGCCTCTGGATCCTATCAGTGAACGTTTGGTCTCACCGCGCCTTCCATTTATGCAAGTCCTATCATCGTCCTATCCTCAACAAAATCACTCAAATAGGAATTAGTTAAGTTTAAGTTTACATGTACAATGTTTTAGTAAACAAAATATATTTCTATAGTTAAAATTTGTGCAATTCTTATTTTCATTCAATTCCTTGTTCCTATTGTGCAATTTAATTATATTCATATCAATAAATATTCTACCGTTGTCACGTAAAATCTTCGCCCGTAAAACCGACTTTACAGGCAACCATTGTTTTTTTTTTTTACTTATTTTTTTCAGGATGTTTCATGATTAACTTTTATAGAGAGAGAGATTTGAGATTTAAAAACATTTTATTGACCTCATACATAAGTCACTGGTAGTAGTATATAATAATTATAAAAAGAGGGATAAAGTAAAATATATACAGTTATGTACAGTCAAGGAGATTCCCCCAACGACGGAGAGTTCTCCTCCAGACAGTAAGTCACGTTCTCCCCTCATCTCAAGGCTCAGAAAGAACCTGTGTATGGATGACTTGGCAGACGCGAGGATGGCGAGGGCGTCGTCATCCAGCCCTTGACCGAAGAGCCAGCCCTGCAGGTCGGGTGGTTGCTGTATGATGTTGAAGGCCTCCCATATGAGGGGCCTGATGGAGCTGCAGGACCAATAGCGGTGGGCCAACGTCAGGTCGCTAGAGCCACAGGCGATACAGGTCTCTCGAGCAGAGGCCGGATGTGCAGGATGGGGAAGAGCGTGCAGGGCCAGCTGTACTGCAATGTCGGCATTGTGCCCTGAAAAGGCGCAACATCGAAGCGATGGCCAGCCGACGGTGAGAGGAATATTGACAAAGTCTTGCCAACGGTACAGAAGCTGGGCGATGGGCAGGGTTGCCAGGCGTGGTCGCTCAAGTGTACGGCGGATGGTGCGGGTAGTTACGCGCATGAGCGGAGTCACTGTTCCGCGCAGCACCACAGCTTCACCTAGGTTGTCCGCCCGGTGGGACCCTAGGAGGTTTTCTTCAATCAGCCTATTGCAGAAGTTGGCCAACGCTGTGGCGTCTGCAAGAGCGCAATGGGTCGGACGAGTGAGCTGTGACACAGGGCCATCGAAGTCCCCGATACGTGCTCCTATCCACCGTGCAGCGGCTAGGAGGTCAGGTGGCCGGAGGAACCTGCATCCTCCGATTATGGCGAGGTCCCTCAGCTGTTGTGTTGGAACTATCCGGTGGTCCAGGGCTAGGAAGTCTGAAACTTCTTCTCATATCTTCATGAGTTTACGACGTCGAGGTGGAAGCCATGTCCCGGATGGAAGGGGAGTTAACTAGGCCCCACTATCAGTGAGCCAAGAGTAGGCGTTGAGACTTCCATGAAGCGAAGCTTGGACACCTTTCATACACGCCAGTCTCAGCTGCGTGCCGACGTCGAGGAGGCCGAAGCCACCCATGGAGACAGGACGTGCTAGAACACCTCCCGGCTGCCAGGGGGTACGCTCAGTTCCCCAGACGAAACGCACCAGTCGAGCTTGGAGCTTAGAGATGGTGGAGTCGGTAGGCAGGTATCCGTGAAGATGGTGTACCACGGAGGAGAGCACCAGGGAGTTTGCAGCTCTTGCCCTCCCAACGAGAGAGAGGCTGCGGACAAAGGGGGGCCATCTTGCTGCGGCCGTCTCCATCAGTTCGACCAGATGGTTCTCCTGGACTGATGTTCCATATCCTGTAGTCACTAGACAGCCCAGCACCTTCAATTGGGCTGTTGACCAGCAAATGTCCAGAGGGGAATCGACCCGGTTTCTCCAAGCACCACACCACAGACCTTTGCACTTGCTGTAGTTTATTTTTACTCCTGATGCAAGACGGAATTCGTCGAATATATTTTTGACGAGTTTAAATTGCTCATCATTCCGTATGAGTAAGTTGATGTCGTCAGCATAGGCCAGGACGTTGCCTTGGCCGAGTACCTGCTCTAGACGACGTAGGAGTGCCCCTGTCGCAATGCTGAACAAGGCGGCACTGGCGGCGCAGCCCTGTTTGACTCCGTACAGCAGGTGGAAAGGTCGTGTGTAGTACTTGTTTACTCTGACTGTAGCGTCTGCCCTGGCGTAGAGTACGAGGAGCCAACCGATGAAGGCTGGCGGCAGCCGAAGAGACACCAGTAGAGAAATCAAGAAACCCCAGTCCAAGGTGTTGAAGGCAGACTCAAGGTCTGTGGAGATTACAGCTAGCGGTGTGTTGTTCCTTGAGGCTGCGGCGACCTCGTCAGACACGCGAGCTATATTCCAAGAGGAGGACCGTCTCCGAACAGCGTAAGTCTGGCACTCCAGCACTAGGCGAGGAAGATGAGGTAGAAGTCGCCCGAGGAGAACGCTGCTGAGGACCCGATAGTCTGACGTTGGAATGGAGATGGGTCTGTAGCCGTTGAAGCCCGGACCACCGTGCGACTTGGGTATGAGACAAATGGAGTTCCGTCGTGATGAAGAAGGTAATTCCCCACAAAATCCGCGACGCCTCGAAGAGACGTTGGAGCGCACCAACGAAGAACTCATCGAAGGCCATCATCAGTACGCAGGGTATTTCATCCCATCCAGGAGCTCTTTCGAGCGGTAGGCGGCGGATGGCTGCGGTAATCTCCTCCGAAGAAATCTCGTTCCTGTGTAGGGGATCACTGTTTTCTAGGATGATGGGGGTCGTTACCTCATGCAGGAAATCTGCGGCAATGTAAGGGTCGCAGGACGGGTGAGAGAAACTTTCCAGGAAGGTTGTGAAAATAGAGAGAGAGAGATAGATAGATAAAATTTCAATAAATCATTTTTGAACAAAGGAAAAAATCACAAATAATACTTTAAGCTGAGTCAAAAATGAAATGGGAGGAAAGTGAATAAATTTAGAAAATAAGAAAAATAAAAAATATATATATATATAAAAAAAATACAGTAGAACCTCCCTGTAAAGGACACCTAATTGCAGAGGCAAAGTATCCTTTAGGGAGAGGTGTCCTCTTACCAGAGAAGTGCTAAATAGTAAAAATGGTAATTTTACAAATGTAAACTGTCCTTTACAGATAGGTGTCCTCTAATGGAGGTTCTATTGTATATAATATGAATAAATCTTTTATATCTGTTTGCTTTTAGGCTAGAACCCTTTTTAGTATACATTCTAGCTGATCAATCCACAAAAGACATGGTTGTCTCATCTGTATGTCAAATGGCAGAACATTACATCTAAGACATCTCATTGTTTACGCCAGTGACTAGTGGCTGCTTAAGTCAGGCCTAAATGATCCAGGAGGAAAATAAAAATCATAACCGATATTTGTGATATATTGTAACACTTTTAAGCATGGTACACCTAGGCTAACTACAGCCGCTGTGCCCAGCATGCCAAAGTATTGTATTTTTAGCAATAAGTTTATATTTAAACAAGAATTATCTGAACGTGCCAAATTTGATTTTTTAAAAATCAGTTAAATTATTGATGGTGTCGAATTATGGGCCTGACGAGACCCAGAACTTAACGACCTTCCTGGACTGGACCATGAGCCCAGCATTAGACTGTGCCTTGGTGACCATAACGTGCCAGGATAGAGCACACTATCAAATAAACTGAGCTGAGCCTTACATTCCCGCCTCAGTCTTATCAATATTTTAGAAGTGATGTGTTCCAGTGAAAGTTTGCTATACTGGGATTACTACACAAGGTAAAGTTGAACCTCTAAGTTCTAACAACACCACTTGGGAACCAAGATCCTATATTTTTTTATAACGTACAGGAAGGCTGGTTAAACCGTTTGGTTTCGACCACTACGACCCGGGTTCGATTCCCGCATTGGACACTTTTTATGTTTAAAAAAAAAAAATGCTCCAATGGCCCCCCCGATTCTTGCAAAAGTCCAACCCCACCAGCGAGTGCAAGTAACCAAACGGGGCTCTGGCAGATTTGTAAGTGCAAAGTCGAACTGCTTTCACATGTGTAGACATGTGATGCGCTTACAGTAAAAAGCAGTCGCTAACTACCCACCATGATTATCATGGCCTGTACCACGTGTACTAGGGATAAGCAAAAAAAATAAAATAACATACAGTTCTTCTTCTTTCTTATCTCCACTCAATCATATCAGGATATCAAGCTTGTAAAGCTTGAGACTTTTGATGGTGTCTGCTGGGGATGAGTAGATCTCATCAATGGATGAGTCAATACGGTCAATAATGTGGTTTGGGGTTGCAGGTTGACACTTAGTACATAGTGGGAAAACCTTGCAACCATACAGTTAAAAGAATTGAGAAAGATGTAGGTCCAACCCCTCCAGCGAGTGCAAGTAACCAAATGGGGCTCTGGCAAATTTGTAAGTGCAAAGTCAAACTGCTTTTCACATGTATAGACATGTGGTGCACTTACAGTAAAAGCAGTTGCTAACTACCCACCATGATTATCATGGCCACGTGTACTAGGAATAAGCAAATAGGAGAACTGACTTGTTGGTGAGGAGCCAGGTCCCAAGAGAGAAGTGGGTGGAGAACTTGTGCAGCACAGTGGCCACTATCATAGAGATGGCAAACTGGGCCCCGAAGATGGCCTGCACAACACAACTTGTGGGTTGCAAGGACATCTCAACAGTACAACTTTGTTACAATAGGCTTTACACAAATTTGTGAATCACACATAAAATAAATAGATTCACAGGGGTCGGTGGAAGGATGGTCTAAACCGTTGGTTTTCGACCGCTACGACCCGGGTTCGATTCCCGCATTGGGTACTTTTTTTCTGATTATATAAAAAAAATGCTCCAATGGCCCCTGATTCTTGCAAAAGTCCAACCCTACCCGCGAGTGCAAGTAACCAAATGGGGCTCTGGTACATTTGTAAGTGCAAAGTTGAACTGCTTTTCACATGTGTAGACATGTGTATGTGGTGCACTTACAGTAAAAGCAGTCGCCTACTTCTACCCACCATGATTATCATGGCCTGTACCACGTGTACTAGGGATAAGCAAAAAAAAAGATTCACAAGGCAGCACATATAGACGCTTCCAAAAAACACTGCAAAAAATAGTTTCTTATACAATAGAACCTCCATGAGAGAACACTCCCGCTATAGGACACTACAAAGGACGGTTTTCATTCGCAAAATTATCATTTTTACTATTTAACAACTCTACGGTAAGAGGACACCTCTCCCTAAAGAACATTTTGGATCTGCAATTAGGTGTCCTTTACAGGGAGGTTCTACTGTATTTAAATAAAATTACACTTCTCTTTAATTCAACACCCCAAGGAAAAACAGAATTTTCAGTTGAATTGAAGTCTGTGTTGAATAGTGGGATAAATTAAACACAGTATGTCCTTTTACCAGAGAGAGTTGCTAAATGTTATTTTTGCCAATGAAAACTCCTTTATAGAGAGGTGTCCTTCTCAGGGAGGTTCTACTGCATGCTGATAGGGATTGGAAAAAAAGAATTAAAGAGGTTATACCGCATAAATCTATTATGAATTACATGAATTTTTGACAACACAATTTATCATTTAGCTTTAGTAACAATAAAAAAACTAAAAAAATTGTTGTCATTCCAGACCCATTCAATAAAGAGAGTCTACTACAGTAGTTTCTCATAGGAGACCATCAAAAACCCTGGTCTCTCTTAAAGATGCTCTCTCATAAGAGACTGTTGGTAGACTTAGCCAGTCTCAGAAAAGAGCCCAACTCCAGGAGAGACTGGGTCATGGGTGATTCTACTGTACAAAGTATGTAGATAAAATTGGATTATTCTATATACAGTTACGAGCGTCATCATCTCTGTCACTGTTTGCTTTTTTTTTTGGAATGGCGCTCTCCTATTGGTTGGCTACGATCACGTGGCTACGATGGCGCCGCCACTACGCGAGACACTTTGTTTTTGACTTTGCCCCCCCCACTCGCTTTTTGGTTTTTGTAACTATTGTGTTGGAGCGGGTTGCTCCTTAAATAAATGCATATATTAGTTAATTACTAAATGCAATCCTCTCTTTCTTTTTCCCAGTAAGAGACGCCTACGGAAGCCAACAGTACATAGACAGATAAAGCACATAGGCTATAGTTATTAACTAATATATGCATTTATTTAAGGTGCCAATTTATAATTGTAACAAATAGTATTTGAATCAAAACATTCAATTGGGTAAAACACGGGTGTTGCCCGGGTCATTCGGCTAGTAGATTATAAACACAAGGTGATAAGACCGAATCCGAATAAATAATTGTAGGTGACGTTTTGGCAACAATGCTGTTAGCAAAACGTCAGACACTAATTATTTATTTGGATTTGGTCTAAAAAATGAAATCACTCACTATATTTTTGATTGCTATGCTCTGAAAGAAGAAAGAAGAACCCTTATGCTCAAAACTGGGCAACTCTGTGCTTCACTTCCATCAATAATTGACAATATGACCCAGAATAAGTATATTGCTACGGCGTTTTATGGTTTCCACAAGTCCATATCTCAGAAGAAGGCCAAGTGACACTCACTCCTCACTTTCTTACTGCTACTCTTTTTGTGTTGTTTTTCTTGTTTCCCTCTTTCTCTTTCTTGTTTTTTTTTTTCTTTTTCTTCTGTATATATCGTTATTTCCTTTGTCTCACTGCTTTGTTCTTATGCATACCTCTGGTGAATCCTGTATAGGGTCAGTGACCCTGAATAAAGGCTTTTTGTTGTTGTTGTATTTGGTTGGTCACCTTGTGTTATTTATATGTAGATTTTTCAACCTATTACTTATGAATGAAATCATACTTTATTCAGAAAGGAATTGTTCCCTTATACATATATTTTAAATTATCCCTAGTACACGTGGTACAGGCCATGATAATCATGGTGGGTAGTTAGCGACTGCTTTTACTGTAAGCACACCACATGTCTACACATGTGAAAAGCAGTTTGACTTTGCACTTACAAATGTGCCAGAGCTCTGTTTGGTTACTTGCACTCGCTGGTGGGGTTAGACTTTTGCAAGAATCGGGGGCCATTTGCGCATTTTTTTTTTTTAAATCAGAAAAAAGTGTCCAATGCGGGAATCAAACCCGTGTCGTAGTGGTCGAAAACCAAACAGTTTAACCTGCCTTCCTCCGACTTCCTCCCTTATCTCTGAACAGTGAAAGGCAGGCTACTGTTGCCAATAGGTGTACTTCATGAGACCTTCTCAACATAACTCAATATAATAGCTGTTCAGAAAAAAATCTGTATTTGTACTTTTCCTATCATTTTGAGAGGAAAGGTGTCTCTCTTCTTTCCTACAATTGTCTTTGATAAGGCAGCACAATTTGGATTATAAATTATAAACACTAAAAATCCATAAAAATAAATAAATTCCACTTCTAATTCTAAGAATATTATTTTAGGGTTCTAAGAAAACTATCTTCTTCTTATCTGCTATCTTGTTTACACACTTGATAACTATTTAAAACATGCTGTGGTATAATTTCTTATTCTTGGGCTCGAAAATCATACACTTTGTTAGTAGCTCCGTAAACACAACACAAACAAACAAAACAGTAAAACATATTTCCTCTCTCTATTTTCTCATTCAGCACTTTTGTCTGAAGATGGTAACAATGCTGTTACCGAAACGTCACACACTATTTGGATTTGGTCTTATTACCTTGTGTTTAGAGAGAATTAAAAAAAAAAAAGAACTATCAATATTTTCCATTGTGTGGATTGTGGGCCACATTATTTTTGAATTAAAAAGACTTCTTTAAATAGACTTCTGGAATATTTTGGAGGACTACATACTTAGTAACTCCCCCCCACCTGGCCTCAATATTTAGGTTGGTTGTTTGGGTGGTCAGTTTTACAGTTTAGGCTAATTCAGAGTTGGTGGACAAGCGATACAGTAGAACAACCTCCATGAGAGGACACCTCTCTATAAAAGACAGCTTTCATTTTCAAAATAACCATTTTTACTATTCAGTAGCTCTCCTGAAAGAAGTCACCTCTCCCTAAAGAACACTTTGACTCTGCGGTGTTCTTTACTTAGGCTCTACTGTATAAACTGTCCATTACCCGGGATCGAATCCTGCATTTAGAACTTTTTTTTATGAAGAAAAAAATTGATTCAATGAAAACCCAGATTCTCACTACAACCACTTTCTACATGTGTAGACATGTGGAGCAGTAAAAGCAGTCACTACCCACCATGGCAGTAAAAGCAGTCACTACCCACCATGGCAGTAAAAGCAGTCACTACCCACCATGGCAGTAAAAGCAGTCACTACCCACCATGGCAGTAAAAGCAGTCACTACCCACCATGGCAGTAAAAGCAGTCACTACCCACCATGGCAGTAAAAGCAGTCACTACCCACCATGGCAGTAAAAGCAGTCACTACCCACCATGGCAGTAAAAGCAGTCACTACCCACCATGGCCTGTACTGTGGATAAACATTAGATAATAACACCAAATAAATAGTGTGTTTACCTTGTATTTATAATCCATTATCATGTACTATGGATAATAATAATTTCAAAAGTGTAATTCTAGTTAAAATGAGGTGCTCCATAGAATATAATGTGTGAAATATACAGTAAAACTCCGCTGAAATGAACCTAGTGAACCTTCCCTTATAAGGAAATAATCCTATTTTATAATACAGTGAACTATGTAACAAACCATGGCTATACATTGGGGTTCTCTATAGAGGAGTTTTACTCTATATCTTACTATATATATTACAAGGTGATATGATCAAATTTAAATAAATAAATAGTGTAAGAAATTTCAGTAACAGCGTTGTTATTTGGTCCTATTACCTTATAGTTCTAATCTATCTTCCAAATTGTGACTTATCATATATAAATATTGAAATATATATACAGTAAAACCTCTATGGGAGGACACACGCGCTAGAGGCACTTCTCTACAAAGGACAGTTTTCATTTGTAAAATTACCATTTTTACTATTTAGCAACTCTCTGGTAAGAGGACACCTCTCCCTAAAGGACACTTTGGCTCTGCAATTAGGTTTACAGGGAGGTAATTCTACTGTATAATTACAGGTTAGATTAAGTTGGGTTTAGGTTAAAACATTCACAGAAAAACAACAATCCATTCTAGACTACATTGGTTCAAATAGAAAGAAGATCTTCCTGAACCTTGAAGAGGTCTTGAGGAAGCTAGATGTGCACAACCTCTTCTTCTTCTTTCTTATCTCAAAGCCATGATAATCATGGTGGGTAGTTAGCGCCTGCTTTTACTGTAAGCGCACTATATGTCTACACATGTGAAAAGCAGTTCGACTTTGCATTTACAAATATGCCAGAGCCCCGTTTAGTTACTTGCACTCGCTGGTGGGGTTGGACTTTGCAAGAATCGGGGGCCATTGGAGCATTTTTTTTTTAAACAAAAAAAAAAAGTCTAATGTGGGAATTGAACCCGGGTCGTAGTGGTTGAAAACCAAACGGTTTAACCAGTCTTCCACCGACTCCCCCTTCCTGAATCTTGAAGAGGTCTTGAGGAAGCTAGATGTGCACAACCTGAGATCCAAGAACAGGGGTAAAACTAGGATCATTAACTCCACGTAAACACAGAAATCTATAGGCTACGTGTAGCAACCAGTCTTCAATATTGCCCACTTCAAGTAAGAAGTGAGAAAGTGGCCACAAAATCCATTAATAACCATAAATTTTTGTTTTATTATCTACTATTTGATAAACCTATTTAGAAAATTTGCTTTTAACAAACCATTTCTACACACAAAATTAGTTTTAATAATTTTTATATATGAAATTTGAAATAAACATACACATTCAAGGCTACTGTATTTATATATTATGGAAGGATTTAACAAATAATTAAATTTTTAAAGTGTTATGGTATTGGCATCTGTTCCCCTGTTGGGAGAATAGTTGAAAGAAAATTTATCAGATATATATTTCTTTAAAGTTTACTTTCAGTTCTTGGCAGAGTCCTTTATGTAATTAGAACAAATTTAATACTTGAATATAAAATATGACTTGTCGGTCTTTACAGCAATTTTATTCGTGCCAAATATAAAAGTAAAATATGATGCATCGTTTATTTAATTTCAATTTATTGAGTGCGCGTGCCTTTGAATTCAATTAGGCTAAAGGTGCATTACAGAAAAGTTGCGTGAAAAAAGAAATTGTATATAATAGCCCTTGAGTATTATGAATATTTTAAATTTCCATTGAATTTATGGCCTCACCATTGTGTCGTTGTATCGCAATTTCTCTAAATCCTTTGAAGAACAAAAATAAATAAACAACGAAATTTAAAACCAGCTTTATCTTAAAAATACATTTTGCAAAGAGCAAAATAGAGACAAAAATGGTCAAAATAGTTTCTTGATTATTTACTATTTTTAATTACTATATATATATATATATTGTATTTGTCATTGAAATATTTTAAAGCCCCAAAAAACTTCAATTTTTAAATTAGGAAAAAATTCTTAATTTTTTAAAT
>CP092868.1:93914093-94047313 GCA_030710605.1 Cordylochernes scorpioides
GTCTAGGTTGGCTACTACACAAAAAAAAAGGGGGGGGGGCGCTAAGTCATAATGACAAATGGCTTACCTTTCTCGAAAGTGCCGGCAAAGGTCTCCTGTCTACAGACTGTCCTTTCACTGAGCGACTCCGATCGAATCTCCGCCTTTTGGCAAAGAACCTTCTTTTTTTTTTTTTCTGGTCACCTTTACCTAAATTTTTGGTGAGGGGAATATATGTACATATGAAACAACAGTTTCCAGCTCGGATGTCTCTGGATGTCTTCTTCTTTACCAGGCATCAGCTTTCGGCATGGAAGTCTGGTGTCACCAAGTGTCTAAGTTTCTGGGCAAAAAAATGGTCTGTAAGTCTATGTGGGAGGGAAGCCATGTATCCATTTGATTTGATTATAATACGCCTTCTGTTGGGGTATGGTTACAAAAACGTGCCCCAACACGTTCACTATATGAAGGCCTTGAAGGAGTTGCTGGGGAAGGGATCCATCCACCATCTGATGAATATGTCCGGCCATGTTATAGTCGGATTGGCCAGCATTGAGAAGGCGGAGCACCTGGTGCAGAATGGACTCACCATCAGCAACACCTTCCTCGGGGCATTCCCATACAGAAGGAAGGCGGAGAAGCTCACCATCGGGAACTGCCGATAGCAGTGAGGGAGGAGGGACATCATTGAAGCCCTGCGACCTTACTGCTGGGTTGTCTCCCTGGCCTATGAAGTGGCAACAGGGAGGCCTTCGTCCTTCTGAATGAAGGACGCAACTTCACCAGCTTCCTGCCAAGCTGGTGATCATCTCCAAAGGGGAGTCTACACCCGCCTACATCACCTACGGCGTTAGGTGTAGGAGATGTCACCGCCAGGGACATCAGCGAGCTACCTGCCCCCAAGGCACCTGAAGTGAAGTGGACGGTGTTGACACCTCCACCCTCCAGCCCACCCCCTTCAACAAATCCGCCCTCTCTACACCAACTGTGAAACTGTCTGCACCCTTCGAGCAGACTCCCTCAACAACTCCAGACCTGCCGCGCCTGCGTCCGTGGCGAACTTCCCTGTCCGTCCCTACGCCCCCCCCCTCCCCGAGCTTCCTGTTCTGGCGCCGAGCACCAGCCAGTTGCCGTCTCGATCAGAGCCCTCCTCGACCAATACTGAGCCATCTGCGGCTCCTGCATAGGAGAACCAATCTAGACTGATCAGGTAGAGAATATTTTCATAGAGCTAAACGCTGACTCTATTTGGCCCCTCTCTATGATGAGGTTAATGATTATGAAGCAGTGGCCGCGGTTCTACACCGTTCTGACAGAGAATCACTCCCCGATGCACTCTCCTATGAAAACAGGAAAAATTCTGTACGAATTCCTTGGCGATGCAATTGAGCACGTTGGGGACAAAACCTCTTTATAAGCATGGGCCTCTCTGAACTCAGGGCGGGCTTGAATATTTGACATAGTCAGACGTCCCTTCAGAGAAAGCTCATGTCTGATGTAAACATATATATATATATTATCATTATTTTCTGTATTATAACTTTAAATTTTGCATTATATAATATTATATGAGCGATTAATAAATCCGTTTCAATCTCAATCTCTCTCTGTCTGAGATTATTAAATATTTCAATTATTTTTATCTATTTATATCTATTTATTCATATTTTAATCTATTTATATCTTTTATTCATATTTTTTATCATTATATAATCATATTTATATTTATTCTGTATTTAACCTTATACAATCTTATATGGACATTGAGAAATAAAGTAGTTTCAATCTCAATCTTCAATCTCTCTCTGAGATATTAATATTAAATACATTTTTAAGCTTTCATAATTTTCTTTTGTGTTGCAAAATTATATGATATACTATTTGAGAAATACGAATTATTCAGTATATTTTGTTATAATAAAATCTGTTGATTGTTTAAAAAAATATATATTATCGTTATCTTGCATTCGGCAACGCATTTATTTGCAACTTGCGGTTAAGATAATCAACGTGGAAATTTAGAAGCAAAATATTGCTATTGCTATTATTAAATAGTCGTATATAAATAAAATTAAAATAAAAAAAAAAACAATTTCCCGGTACGTATTTAATATTAGATTGCTCTATACGCATACAATATTATACTTAGTTTTTAAAATTGCTTCTTATCGGTATTTTAGAAGCCTGTGTAAAAGTAAAAAATGCCGGATAAAAACTAAACTAATTCAATATTTCCAAAATCGTATTTTCAAATTATTTAAATTTTAATAGCTTCCGATTTTTTTCCATGATATTTAACTTTGCTTTTGGTTTTGGGCAACAAAAAGTCTTGCCTAATGAATTTTCAAAGAAGTTATGAGTAAAAAAAAAAAAAAAATGTAATTAATAATAGTTGGTATTCATACTATAACGTTTTCCAAATTTTAATATAATTTTTTTTTTCTTTGCTTAACTTTGTACAATATGAAATTTAGCATATATTTTTAACAAAAATACAATTAAGAAAAAGTTCAATACAAAAGATTAATTTGTTTAAAAGAATGCAATTATTTGTATATTTTTCTTAATTAGTGTTATATATAGATGCAGATAATGATTGTTTGCTAGCCAATCATTGCTTGCCATAGGAGTGTTTCAGTACAGATTCTGCCAACTACTTAATAACACTAATTTGAAAAGTGAGAGAGATACTTCAATGATACCCTTTACAATGTTCAGATAACCTTAAAGTTGCTTTTAGCTGACCAAAGTAAAGCCCAATTTGTAAGAATTCATTCAATTATTAAAACAAAAACATTAAGACGCGAATGTTTCTTTCACACATAAATCAAAATTTCTATCTTTACTGCGATGAAAAAATATTGGGAGGGCTCACATCAGTGGTGAACTCATTCAAACGGTTTTCGCCAATTTAATCTACCAAACCACCTCTTAAAGCTATAATACTGTAGTGGATCATTCTGTTTATATACGCTGCATTGAAGGGGTGGAATCTTAGAAATGGTATTTAAGCAAACTAAGGACATAAGCCTCAGTCACAGTGCAATGGCTTCCAGCTCACGTTGGAATTCCTGGTAATGAGCTGGCAGACACTCTGGCAAAGGCTGGAGCCTCTTGGCCTACCTGAAGCCAGAGAATCTACCACCCAACTAGACGAAAGAGACCTCCTCCCGTACCATCAAAACTCAATGCCTGATGGAATGGAAATCTAATGCTGCACATGAACTGGTACAGAGCAGGAGGGGACAGCACCGGTTCTGTCCTCCCAAGAGAACAACAGTCTTTGATTTCCAGAATTAAGTCTGGTCATCTACGGACAATGACTTTCCAGAATGGTTTGCAGGGTTTTTCCACTATGTACTAAGTGCAATTCTCAGCCTGCAACCCCAAGACATATTAGTGACTGTATTGACTCATCATTGATGAGCTCTACTCTTCCCCCGGCAGACACCATCAAAAGTCACAAGCTTTACAAGCTTGATACCTTAGTGTGATTTGAGTGGAGATAAGAAAGAAGAAGATGGACATTGGTTTTAGGAAGTAGAATTACATTTAACATTTAACTGGAAGGGTGTTGGGTTGATTCCATTCCGCCCATCATAAATTTAATAGGAAAAAAAAAAATGTTTTTGTTTACTGAGAGCTACTGGCTTTCATGTATTCTAATTTTACGGTGATACAATCATTTCCATCCATCATTTATAAATATCAGTTTTGGGAGGGTTTACATGTGGGGGCTGCCCAGGCCATCCAGAGGCATGACAATTTTTCATGTCAGTGTTAGCTCGTGGCTCATACTTGAGTTTCTATCTTCCACCATTTTTTCTTTGGATAAGTAGAATTATCAATCAAGTCAACAGAGAGACTATCCCTGCCAACCCACAATATATATATAAGTTTTAGAGATTAGTCGACCACTTTGGAAGAGTAATAGATATATTACAGCAGACGATTGTTCACTTCACTAGAAGTAGTTGATAATTTGAAAGAACATGGCCTTACATATTTATTTAGAAAAGATGAGAAAGAACACAAACCTCAGATTCCATCACAATTTCAATCGCATCTTAATAGAGAATCAGGAACATCTATTTTTGGTTTCTCTGGAACAACCACTTTTAGTCTCCTATGTTCCCCAAAAAAGAAATTTGGTAATCAGATTGATAAAAAAGGATAAATAATAAAGGAGTAATTTCATTGGTAATCTTGGGAGAGCCTTGATTGATGGCCACACGTAATCTCAATTCTCTCCTGCAGGAATTACAGACGATAATTCAAGAAGAATGATGGTTCACGTACACCAAGGGAATCTATGATGCCACAATAATCTGATACTCTAAAAAGGTGCTACAAATGTCCATTAAAAAATCTGGTAAAAAATAAAACCTTTTGCTCTCTATGTCATCTAAGTGTTTGCAAAAAAACATTTCTTAATAATTTGCAAAACTGTAAATAAATTATATTCAGAATTTTTAAAAGTCAAAATCAGTGTATTAACATTTGTATTAAACACAAGGTAATAAGACCAATTCAAATAAATAGTGTGTGACGTTTCGGTAACAGCGTTGTTACCATCTTCAGACAAAAGACTGAATGACTATAATCCAAATTGTGCCTTAACATTTGTATTAATTTAATATTTTTGAATATTGATATCATTCAGTATTACACGCTTATTTCATAAAGTTACATCTTATCTCGGTAATATAAAGTATAAAATATCTTGCTATAAAGTTACATAGGTGGGTTGAATCAACCCAATCTTTCTAGTTACGTAAGAAAAATCACCCGTCCAGTTAGGGTTTAAAATTTGCATCGAGCAATGCTCTTTCCGCAAACAATAAAGGCAGTTAGGCCTAAATTAATTCAAAGCGCCCCATCTATATATAGCAAGTGAAAATGTGAATGTTTCTTTCACACAGAAATCAAATTTATACTGTCCTTACACTGCGAGGAAAAATATTGGGAGGGCTTGGCTCAGTGGTGAACCCTCCCAGCATTTTCGTCAATTTAATCTACCAGACCGCTTCTTTAGAGCTCTAATACTGTATTGGATCATTCTGTTTTTATATGCTACACTGAAGGGTGGAATCTCAGAAACGGTATTTAAGAAAACTATGGACATAAGCTTTTTTAGGACAGTAGAATTACATATAATTGCATCAAGCAATGCTCTTTCACAAACAATAAAGACAAGGTCAGTGTGTTAGACATAAATTAATATAAAGCAATAATATAGCATCTATATTAAGACAAATGTTTTCATTTGCTATATATAGATTGTGCACTATTGCTTTATATTAATTGAGACAAATGTACATTGCAGCAGTTTCACTAGTCACCATGTTGTTAGTGTTCATAGAGTCGAGTTTTGGTGACTATATGAGCAAATACTCCACAATTTGATCTGTTAGTGATTATTGCATCTCTTAGCTTTCTTGACACCAGCTCATTGCAGGTCTTTCACTCATTTCTCCCAACATCGTCTTTTCTAAACCATTGTGTCAGAACTTGACCAATCTTTGTTTACATATTTGGGATTCTAGGGATATCTAACAGGATTAATTTCATCAAAGATTGAAAGAATTGACCTTTAAGTAACCACATTGCCTCTACATTTCTCTTCTTTGCCTTGAATGGATCATATACAACAAGAAAATAAGACCTAATCCAAATAATTTATTAGTGTGTGATATTTCGCAACAACATTGTCACCATCATCAGACAAAAGAATAAATGCAATAAAGCATTTATTCTTTTGTCTGATGGTGACAATGCTGTTGCCGAAACGTCACACACTAATAAATTATTTAGATTAGGTCTTATTTTCTTGTATTATAATCTGTAATCCAAATTGTGCTTCATCAGGAATCATTTACAGTATAACTACGTTAATTCTACACATGCGATAATTCAACCATATTTTCTTATCCTAACCTCTAGCCTAAATAACAAACAATAATTTGAAACTATCGCCAATTCGATGGAATTTTAAAAATCTAATTTTGACAACATTAGATAATTCTTCCTGATATAAAAATTTATTGACAAAAATACAATACTTAAAGTGTGCAGGACACAGCGACCACAGTATGTACATCATCCTTAAAAGTGTTACAATGTATCATAATTGGCACCAATATCGCATGTGATTGTTTACTTGCTGATTTAGACCTAACTTGAGTGGCTGTGCTGAGCTTCACAGTATCTTTTATAAGAGTAAAATAAATTCTTCAGACTTTGTTCTTTGTTTTATAAATTTATTCCTTTTCTTCCCATTGCATTTATTCACTAAAGATTCAAATAGTATTTGTAATTTATCCTTTGTTCAAAAATGTATTATAAGGCTATTTTCCACTTCCGCTAAAAGTTGATTATGAAACATTCAGAAAAAAAAAGTTGCAATGGGGGTGTCAATTTACTTTATTTATTAAAATACAACAGTATTTTCTAAAATTATAATTCTATATATTTGTTTATATCATATACAGTAGGACACTCATGCTAGAGGACACCTCTCTACAAAGGACAGTTTTCATTTGCAAAATTACCATTTTTACTATTTAGCAGCTCTCCGTAAGAGGACACTTCTCCCTAAAGGACACTTGCGCTCTGAAATTAGGTGTCTTTTACAGGAGGTTCTGCTGTATATATATAAAAATGTCCACCAGAAATGAATGTTGTGATGAAATCGCATCTAACTTCATCCGAAAGCTATGATCCTTTGGGTTGTCAAATTATAGAGGTTAGACTGTATAATCCACTGTACCACTCACTGCTGGCATTAAATTCTTGGTGAAGGTACTAGGGAAGGTTCACAATGATGAGCCAGTCCCTTCAATCATTGCAGTAAGGGCTGTAGAAAAATTGCACATAAATAAGTTATAATTTCTGAATTTATTAATTAACGGCAACAGCATCAAGAATCAGAACAGGACATTTTAAAGGAATGAACCCAGACATGACTAGATCCTACTGAAACACACTGCAATAACTGTTACAACACCCAACTCACTCCGGACCATATACAGTATAACCTCGTTAATTTGACACACACCAATTCGACACTCTACCTTAATTTGACTATATTCTGATGTCCCGACCTCCGGCCTATCAAATAACAAACCGTAATTCGACCGTATCGATAATACGACAGTTCCGATAGTTCGACCATTTTAAAATTTGAATTTCGACAGTTGAATGTTTTTTTACATACAACTTCACTGCTAAAAAGGTATTACGGCGGTGGCAAGTGGAGACGATCGGCAGGCGCCGATAGGGTCGCTGCTTCGCACTTTTGGTTTCTGTTAGTTTAAGTTTCACTTTGCAGTGCCGTTGCGCAATGTTGCGACTGTTATTGTTTTTTGTTTTTTTTTTATTCAGGAATTTATGCATTGTGCACTAATTAATAATATTTTCTTTTTAAATTTCAATTTTTTTTTTGGAAATATTTTAGTTATTTTAAAATTTACAAATTTCCTTTAAAATAAATAAATCTTCATAAAATGTAGCCACAATGATTATGATAACATTTTATTTCAAAATTCCATTTCCATGTTATTATAAAAGATTTTAACACAATATCAATAACACCTGCAGCAGCAGTGGATGCCTTTAATACAATAAAAACTCTTTGTTATTTAAAACACATTGCAGAGGAAGAAAGACATTCATGTTTTTTTTTAAATATAAATAGAATACATTCTGAATAGGATTTCAGTGCAAATACAGACATATAAAGGAATTTTTAAAAAGATCTTCATGATTATTTTTAAATATTATTTTTAAATTATCTTTTTATTTCCATATTTATTTCCTTTCAATTGCTATATTCTTCAATTAGAAAAAAATATTATTTGTAATTATTTATGTTTCAAAAATATGTATTATTGCCATTTTGTCCCTGATACTAAAAGTTAATCATGAAAATATAAAATAAATACAAAAAAGTACATGCAATGGTTTCAATTAATATTATAAATATATATTACAAAAAGCAAAGGGGGTCGGTGGAAGGCTGGTTAAACCATTTGGTTTTCGACCGCTAAGACCTGGTTTCGATTCCCGCAATGGGCACTTTTTTTCTGATTTAAAAAAAAAATGCTCCAATGGCCCCCGATTCTTGCAAAAGTCCAACCCCACCAGCGAGTGCAAGTAACCAAACGGGGCTCTGGCACATTTGTAAGTGCAAAGTCGAACTGCTTTTCACATGTGTAGACATGTGGTGCGCTTACAATAAAAGCAGTCGCTAACTACCCACCATGATTATCATGGCCTGTACCACGTGTACTAGGGATAATTAAAAAAAAATCAAAGCAATTTTAAAAATATTATTTTAGCGAGTTAGATTGTTAGCTAATCATTTAACCTTAATTCAACACGTCCTTTAATTCAACCAAAAGCTCTGATCCCTTGGGGTGTTAAATTAAAGAGGTTCGACTGTATATAGTTACCCCCGGCCATCCTTGCAGCCCTTTATATGGCAGACATCAATCCAAAAGAGGACATCCATATGGACAAGGCACCTTTGTTGGCTGGTATTGTGATCAGGGTGCATGGACCGATCTGATCTGCTCCATGGACAAGACATCACCATAATTTCTGGATAATTTTTCTGTAGATTTCACCTTTAATCTCAATATCCCTTTATCTATGCTGCCTCTCATTGGCCAGTAGCTTTAATTGGCCAATATGATAATGTATGAAAGTAAATATCAGCTCTTATTATCTCTTATCATAAATAAATATAAAAATTGAATATACAGTAGAACCTCTCTGTAAAGGACACTTAATTGCAGAGCCAAAGTGTTCTTTAGGGAGAGGTGTCCTCTTACCAGAGAGTAACTATATAGTAAAAATGGTCATTTTTGGAGATGAAAACTGTCCTTTATAGAGAGGTGTCCTCTAGTGGGAGTGTCCTCTCCTTCTGCTGTATATAATAAGGAAAAAACTTTATAGGATGCAATAGCACCAGGATGCAGTCGTGCTATTTTGTGATCAATTTTGATGCATTAAGTTTTATTTTTGATTATAGTATGTCATGTGAATTATTCCTATCTTCACTTTGCCCCGCTCCTGTGAGATTGCCCAGATGATCCCTCTGAATAAACATTGCTGACATTTCCACTATGGAAACAATTGTCTCTTCACAATTTCTACATTTATAATTGAAATATAATTCCTTAACTGTCTAGAATTCAACTTCAACGAGAAACACTTATCCTTTGGGGATGTTTAAATTTAAAAATAGAATATGCAGTAGAACTACCTCCCTGTAAACGACACCTAATTGCAGAGCCAAAATGTCCTTTAGGGAGAGGTGTCCTTTCATGGAGGTTCTACTGTATTGGCAACTAAGCAAACTGGAGATCAGCAGTGTAAATCCCCTGACACTACAAAATGTCTTGAAGCGAGCACATAGTCCAGCCTTTTGTTTTAGCCCTTTGACTGTTTAAAACAACTCTTACTTTTTGTAGACAGTCAAGCTTTCAGACCCTCCTGAAGCCTCCCTCCTCTCTAAAACAGCTAATTAAAAAAAAAAAAAGTTATTTAAACAACCTCCTGTCAATGTGTCAACAAGTTTGAACAAATGAACCAAGTTTCAGACTTCTGGGTCTTCTTCTTTCTTATCTCCACTCAATCATATTAAGGTATAAAGCTTGTAGAACTTGTTGATGGTGTCTGCCGGGGGGAAGAGTATAGCTCATCAATGGATGAGTCAATACAGTCAATGATGTGGTTTGGAGACTTGTAGGTGCTCTCTAAATACTGTATAACCTCGTTAATTCCACACCTGTGATAATTCAACCATGTTTTCATGTCCCGCCTTCAGCCTATCAAATAACCAATGTTAATTGGACTTTTTTTTTTTAATCAAATTTTAATAACAGATGATTTTTGTTTAAATATAAATGTAATGTTAAAAATACCATACTTTGACACGTTGTGTACAGCAGCTGTAGTTAGCCTATGTGCACCCTGCTTAACACTTTGGACCCAATGGATGCAAATTCGTGTCCTTACTTACTGGGCGGCAAGCCCAAAGAATGCAAATTTGTATCTCTGATATATAAAAATAAATATAAACAAAAGATAATAAGACCAAATTCAAATAAATAGTGTGTGACATTTCGGTAACAGCATTGTTACCATCTTCAGACAAAAGTACTGAATGAGAAATTTTACCACAGCATGTTTCAAATAGTTACCATTATCAAGTGTGTAAACAAGATAGCCGATAAGAAGATAGTTTTCTGAGAAACACAGAAACATCACACACTATTTATATATTTGGATTTGGTCTTATTACCTTGTGTTTATAATCTATAATCCAAATTGTGCTTTATCAAAAATAAATATAAAATCGTCAACATGAATTTGTGTCTACTAGGATCTTATCCCGTACCTTCTTACCTATCTATCAGTGGGTTGGGGGGATGTCAGCTGACCCAATGTCACATGTGTCCACCAAAGACATAGTTTGTCATATTGGTAGTTACTCTCTACTCAGTCTATATACACCAATACCTTGCTTTGCGTCGTTTCGTTTTGCGTTTTTTTTCGAAGTTGCGTCGCTGCTTAATTTTTACTGATTTTCACTGTGCGTCGTTAAATTTTCGAAGTTGCGTTGTTTTGGATTCGAGTCTTTAATTATTTTTTTCTAAAATATGGCAACACCTTTGTTTTTGATTGCGCCCTGCCATCGAAATTTTATTTTCAATTTGCGTCGTGTTTTTTTGGAACGTAACCCCGACGCAAAGCGAGGTATGGGTGTAGTATGTAGAGTGAATTTGTATAGTGTACGATTTCTATAAAAAAATTGAGCAACATTTTAAACAAAAAAATAAAATACTTTTATATAATTTTAAAATTTTTATTTATTTCAAATTCTCCATAGATTATATTAAAATAAAAATTGCCTTTTTGAGACCTTTTTATATCTATTATTTTTTTTTATAAACAACCCACTAAGTGCAATTCTCAACCTGCAACCCTAAAACACATTATTGACTGTATTGACTCATCCATTAATGTGCTCTACTCATCCCCGACAGACACCATCAAAAGTCTCAAGCTCTACAGGCTTGACACCCTAATATGATTGAGTGGAGATAAGAAAGAAGATAAGTAACCCGATTTCAATACACTCCAGTGGACTAAGCAATCTGGAATCGACCGTCCTCAAAGTGTTACACTGCAAGAAAATGTCAATGCCGACATCACATGTGATTTTTGTTTTCTCCGGCACGATGTAGGCCTAACTTCAGCAGCTGCTAGCAGCAGTGTAAGCAATGAACTTTAAGATCAATTATTAATTAAAGTTTTTAAAAAGTAGGAAAAGTATTTGGAGCCAAACTATTTACTTGTGTGACCGATGGAGGAATCTCTTGTAGAAGACAATTTAATAATTTTAGCAAATTATTGAATAAACTTATGTAGCCAAGTCCCTCTTTAGTGAACCCCATTGGGACTGGTTCAATATACCCATATTTATTTATTTGGTCTTATTAGCTTGTGTTTATAATCTATAATCCAAATTGTGCTGCCTTATCATTATATATAATAGTTCACTGTAGTATAAAATGGGGATTATTTTAGGTTTGTTTATAAAGGAAGGTTTGCTATATTCTAGGTTTGTTTTAGTAGTTTTCAAGACATGGTAATTTAGGTGAATATAATTGTTCTTGTAAAACGACACTTGAAGTTACACCGCATGAGTTTCTTTTCAATGAAAAATCAAAATTTTATTTCAAGGTGAAATATTGACTATTTCTAACCTTTTTGGATGAGGTATGAAAGGGTGAATTATGAAGAGTAATGATGAATGGAAAAATAAAAGTGTCCAGGGATGGGAATCGAACCCACAATGTTCCGCTTACCGGGCAGATGCCATGTCCACTAGGCTACCCTGGACGTATTTTTCTGTTCATAAATAATACATAAAGTAACTTATAATACACACAATATAATACACTGCGGCTTGTGATTGTAAAACGACACTTGAAGTTACACCGCATGAGTTTCTTCACCTTGAAATAAATTTTGATTTTTCGTTGAAAAGAAACTCATGCGGTGTAACTTCAAGTATCGTTTTGCAATCACAGGCCGCAGTGTATTATATTGTATTATAAGTTACTTTATGTATCATTTACGAACGGAAAAATACGTCCAGGGTAGCCTAGTGGACATGGCATCTGCCCGGTAAGCGGAACATTGTGGGTTCGATTCCCATCCCTGGACACTTTTATTTTTCCGTTCATCATTACTCTTCATAATTCACCCTTTCATACCTCATCCAAAAAGGTTAGAAATAGTCAATATTTCACCTTGAAATAAAATTTTGATTTTTCATTGAAAAGAAACTCATGCGGTGTAACTTCAAGTGTCGTTTGCAATCACAGGCCGCAGTGTATTATATTGTATAATTGTTCTTGGTTTAAAGGTGTCTGCTAGCAGGACAGTATTTTGTGCACTATTAATATTAAATATACCATTCTTGCAAAAGTCTAACCCACCAGCGAATGCAAGTAACCAAATGGTGCTCTGGCACCTTTGTTAGTGCAAAGTTGAACTGCTTTTCACATGTGTAGACATGTGGTGCACTTACAGTAAAAGCAGTCTCCAACTTCTACCCACCATGATTATCATGACCTGTACCACGTGTACTAGTGATAAGCAAAAAATATATATGTTGTGGTAAAGAAATAATTTATTATTTAATTTAATTATTCAACGAAAATATTTGGAAACAGATTTAATATTTTACATTTGCTAAATCATCATTTAGTTGCCTAGCTTGCTTGCTCGATATTCTCTAGCTGTAGATAGTGGGGGTTAATTTGTTAATAATAAACTCTGCCTTTGCCGGTCCTAAGCCCGGATGAAAAAGGAGGAGGGGGAGCAGTAACAAGCTCGCTAAAAAACCTGGGCTCAGCTGGCCTGGCTGATAGTACCTCGTAAGGGCTCCTGATCCAGGGATACAGGATGAGCAGCGTTTGTACTCCATGTTAGGAGCGGCTACACATGGTGTCTGTTCCTCATGTCAGAGGCGGCCATTTCTTTTGGAGCTAAGTTGGCCTGCCACTGAGTAGTGCTCCCAGTCTTAATGATAAAGGCAGACGCATTCTACTTCACTCAGTCATGATGGTTGTCAAACAGACACCATCAAGGGTCACAACTTGATACACTAATATGATTAAGTGGAGATAAGGAAGAAGAAGACATGTTAATAATTGTTGATTAGTTGCCGTGACGTCATCAATAAATACTTGCACATCTTCAAATATACAAAGACTTGATTTCTACGCTACAATATTCTTCTGAAGTCTATATGAAGAGTTATGTTTTGAACCTGTTATTCAAACTATTTCTGGTTTTGAAATTATTTGGAATTATTTTTTTAGTCTAGGTTAAACTAGATATGGAACACTAAGGTTGATCCTAACACATACAATCGCAGCAATAGTTGGGGCTGTTCCACTTGGTAGCAATTTATAATATCTTTGCATTCAACAATTTTGAAATAGAAAAAAAAAAATGCAAATGGCTCCCAAAATTGCTGAACGCAAAGATATTCCATACAATAAAAGTATAATGTGTAAAAGTTTATATAAAACAAGCAGCAAAAATAGAACGTAAATATGAACAAGCAATGCCCTTAAATTTATTATTTTGAAATTGCCATCTGTGAGCTGAAGCATTATAAAAATTTTGTTATTTCTAAATTTATTAATTACAATTATAAGTTCGCTTTATGCCTAGTATTTAAAATAGATTTTATTGTTTTGGGACTTAAAAATAGGTTCGCTATAGGGGTAGTTCGCTATTTAAAAAAATGCAAAGTTCATTATAATGATGGTGTTTTCAATGGAATTGGGAATTGACTTAGGTTCGTTATAAGGCAAGGTTCGCTATATCGGGGGTTTGTATTAGCGGGGTTTTACTGTATATGATATGATAAAGATAATGTACCTTCTCACCTAAATTAAAGCCTTACACCAAAAAGCGGCCACCAAAAAGTTTTACAAACATCTTAACATTTCAGCTTTGAAAAGTTTCTGCTTATGACACTTGTGTGGAAGCTTTCTACAAGGTTTGCATGTCTTCTATAAGAAGAAATATGTGTGTGCAGTGAGATGGGGCAAAGACCAGAAATACTCAAAGATCTCGAGTACAAGCTCCACAACCCCAAAAAGACCATTCGTGGACCCTACTTGCTGGAGTTGAAACAGCAAGCTGGCTCCCTGTCCCCTCAGGATTCCAAACTCCTCTACAGGGCCCTTGCTAAGACCCTCTTCTGGAGTGGTGGCGGCACACGGAGAGCAATAAGGGGGCTGGTTCGAGTCCTTGTGACCAACCAGCCCCCTGAGCACAGTGAGCTCCTCCTCCGGGCCCTGGGAGAAGCTACACTGTTCCTGCGGGCAATGCCCTGCCCCCACCATCTAGGGCCCGCAGCTCTGGAAGCCCTCACCTGGTCCACCCTGCTAGCTCTGCACCCTAGTCCCTCCAAGAATCTGGTGCCACTGCAGGCCTTGCTGTTGACTTCCATTGCTGCCTCCTCTGACCCCCACCTCCTGGCCACCGCCAACACCAGACTCCATAACAGCCTCAAGTCCAAGCCCGACCTCCTGGAGCTCTATGTCAAGACCCTGAGTGGGATGGAGCCCTCAGGGGAAACTCTGGTCCTGTGGTCCTACCTCATGGACCTGGTGAAAAAGCAGGGACTCTTGGAGAAATGTAGAGCTACCCTCTTAGATCACTTCACCAAGGTGAATCTCCAGGGCAAGCCTGGCCTCCCACCCCACATCTTGAGTGCCCTCAAGTCCCTGCTCAGGATCTTCTCCCATGAAGACTTCCGTTCCAGCTTGCTGCCCTTGATCAACAAGTCTCTTCTCCGCAACCCCGAGCTGGTTTTGGAAACGCTGGGGTATATCCTTGAAGGAGTTTCTCTTGACTTAAGCCAGTATGCTTTGGAACTTGGGGAAGCCCTGAGAAACCACATTATTTCTAAAGATGAGAAGTGCCAAAGTGAGGCCATCTTGTGCTTCAAGAACCTGGCTGTCCAGTGCAGCAATGGGGAGTCTGTCCAGGAGCTGCTCCAGCTGCTCTTTGATGTTCTGAATGGCAAGTATGGCAAGCTGACCATCACCAACCAGCGGATGGGAGTACTGCTGGCTATTGGAAACCTCAGCTACAATATTGTGGTTGGTTCTTCCACTGTGATGAAGCTGAGTGAGTTTGTCTGCCAGAACCTGATTTCCCTCCTGAAGCAGGAGATCCATGAGGGCATCCTCATCACTACCCTCAAGCAGTTTTCTCTCTGGTGCTCCAAGTTTTCCACCGGACTGCCCACCTTCATAGTGGACTGGTTCAAGGTGGGCGTGACCCTCAAGTCCTCAACACTGGATGTGAGGTGCTGCTACCTCCAATGTCTCTTCAACTCTCTCAAGAACCAGGAGAGCTCTTCTCTACAGAATCTAATGCCCTACCTCACCAAGGCATCAGAATCTGCCTTTGGTACTGCTGTGAATGTAAGGATGATCAGTGAATCCTTGTTAGCCATCTGTTGCCTCATTAAACTTGAAATTACGTCGGATGCCATGATCAAGAAGATATGTGATGTGGGGAAGAACCTTGTCCTCTCAGAAAAGTTCCTAACTAATGCCAATGAGGACAGCCTCAAGTATGTGGTTGTCCTGGCAGAAAAACTTCTCTTGGACCATGCAGAGAGCCTCAACCCAAGCTCTCAACCCCTATACCAAGCCCTTGTGATGCTCTTGCTGCACTCCAAGCATGAAGTTCGTCGACAAGCCCGTGCCCTGTGTACCAAGATTACCAATGTCTTCCCAACTGAGCACTTCTCTCTGCCTGTGCTCCAGGAGCTGCTTTCCACCCTGACGCAGGACAATGAAGCCAGTGGCAAGTATGTGACCCCTGCTCTTCTTGCTCTCTGCTCACCCAAAATCAGCAATGACTACAAACTTGCCTTCACCCGCAAGGCTTTCTTGGTTGCTCACCATCCTTTAAATGGCAGCTGGCAAGCTTGCCATGCCCTATGGTGCAAGGTCTTGAAGGAGCTCAATGTGGACAAGAGTATCCTCATGCAGAGCCCTAGGGAGATCCAGTCCCTGTTGACTTCCTATGAGGGCAAGATGGATTCCTCTAAGGTCAATGCCCTGGCTACGCTGATCCATGATTTCCCAACCATCTATATTCCCCAGTTTATGAAGTATGTCATCACCAACTTAGATGACCATGCCTTCATGGAGGTCACCAACCGGGATTACAACATCTTCATGACTCCGGATGGGGAAGTCTACGATGGGTCGGTGTATGAGAGCTACAAGGAGGACGATCAGTACAAGAACATGAAGAGGGAAAGCAAGCTCTACTCTTATAAGGAACAGCTAGCAGAGATTGAGCTCAAGAAAGAACTGGAAGCTAAGAGGAAGGCAGAGAACCCCAACAAGAAACCAGAGCTGACCAAGAAACAGCAAGAATTAAAAGCCCTCCAGATGGAAAAAGAATCTCAGATTCGGAGCAAGGTGAAGAGCCTGGAGTCAAGATTGCTGAAGTTCCTATCTCTGCTGGAGGCACTGGTGAACCCACCTCATCCGACAGAGGCAGCCAAGAACAATACCAAGTGGGAGTACCTGCCCCAGATACTGAAGTCCCTGATTGGGCTGCTTGCCTCCCCGCTGTGTGCAGCCCCAGCAGCAGCCATTTTGGTACAGTTGGGTGATGTGGTGATGGCCAGCCCCATCCTGGGCAGACAGATCACCCACCTCACTCTCCATGTTCTCAAGCCAGCTTGCAACCTCTCCTCTGCCTGGGTTTTTCCTGACCCTGAGGCTTCCGCCATGGCTCTCCTGAAAAAACTTGGGCCACACACCTCCAGCCTCACCCTGGCCTTCCCCCTCGCCAAGTGGCTTCTCCTCAAGTCTGGGGCCTCTGATGACCAGAAGTTGAAATGCCTTGAGATCCTAAGTGAGCACACCTTGCGCTCCAAGTTTGAGCTCAACACCACAGATCCTCTGATCTCCCCCAAACTTCTCCCCATCTCCGAGCTGATTGCAGTCCTACTGAGGGTGGTGGAGTCTGACACCAGCTTCCGCCACCTGGCCCAGAAAGTGCTCTTGCAAGTGGACAATCTGGGCTTTACCTATGAGGATTGCAACCTCTTGACTTATTCAGAGATCAAGATGTACCTGGAAGCCTTGAAGTCTGACACCTCTGCTGTGAGGAACATTGCCTTGCAGAGCCTCCAGCTCTTGTCCAACATTGTTGCCTCCTACTACGAGGAGCATGAGGAAGAGATTGTGAAAAGATACTGGATTGCCAAGTTTGATGTTGACCCAGAAAACATAAAGCATGCTGCCCCTCTCTATGAAAACTCAAGGCTGACTTTTGAAGAGAGGTATTGTGTCTCTCTCCTGCAGGATATCAAAAATCCCTTGGAGAGCTTGCGAGAAGCAACATCTTCTGCCCTAGCTGAAGCCTTAAAGCAGCATCCGAGTCAGGTCCACCCCATCGTTTTGCACCTCGTGATGATTTATAGAGACTACAAATGGGTGGCCCCAGTGATTTTGGATAGCTTCAACAGGGTCATTGCAGAGCCTCCCCCAGACCATTGGGAGCCCCGCAGTGGGGTTGCCCTGGCTCTCTTGAAGATCGCTCACCTATTGAATGAAGAAATAATCAAAGAACTGATGACATTCTATCTGACAGACAGCCTCAGTGACCCTCACAACATTGTCAGGAAGGACATGCTCAATTCTGCTGTCAAAATTGTTGACATTCATGGTAAACAGACCATCAATGTGCTCCTGCCCATGTTTGAAGATTTTCTCTCAGAAACACCAGAGACCAGCACCTACGATGATGTGCGACAGGGTGTGGTCATTCTGATGGGAACCCTGGCCCAGCATCTGGAGGAACAGGACCCTAAGATTAAACCCATCATCGCCAAACTGATTCAAACCCTTTCCACTCCTTCTCAGCAAGTCCAAGAGGCAGTGGCAAACTGCTTGATCCCCCTGGTACCTGCCATCAAAGATGAAGCTCCTGACCACATCAACAGGCTCCTCAAACTGCTCTTGGAGTCCAGCAAGTATGGAGAGAAGAGGGGAGCAGCCTACGGGCTGGCTGGAATGGTGAAGGGTCTTGGCATCTTCTCCCTGAAGCAACACAATATCATTGACATCCTAGTGAAGGCCATTGAGAATAAGAAGGACCCTAAGCAGAGAGAAGGAGCCCTCTTAGCTCTTGAAATGCTATGCAACATTTTGGGACGACTGTTTGAACCATACATTGTCCACGTTCTGCCCAATTTGCTGATCTGCTTTGGTGACCATGACAAGGATGTTAGGAGAGCCACAGATGACACAGCCAAGGCAGTGATGAGCAAGCTGAGTGCACATGGAGTGAAGTTGGTCCTACCCTCCCTTCTTGAAGCCCTAAAGGAGGAGTCTTGGCGCACCAAGGCCAGCTCTGTTGAACTGCTGGGAGCAATGGCCTTCTGCGCTCCAAAGCAGCTTTCTTCATGCCTTCCCAATATTGTGCCCAAGCTCATTGAAGTTCTCTCAGACTCCCATAACAAAGTACAAAAAGCTGGAGCTCAAGCCCTTAAGCTTATCGGCTCAGTCATACGAAATCCTGAGATCCAGGCCATTGTGCCAGTTCTTCTTGAAGCCTTGCAAGATCCTGCCAAAAAAACATCAGCTTGCCTTACAAACTTGTTAAATACCAAGTTTGTTCATGTTATTGATGCACCCTCTTTGGCCTTGATCATGCCTGTTGTTCATCGTGCCTTCCTGGATCGATCAACAGAGACAAGAAAGATGGCAGCCCAGATTATTGGGAATATGTACTCCCTGACTGATCAGAAAGACCTGGCCCCCTACCTGCCAACCATCTTACCAGGTCTGAAGCAATCACTATTAGATCCTGTCCCTGAAGTGAGATCAGTGTCAGCACGAGCCCTTGGAACCATGGCCCGAGGTATGGGAGATAGTACATTTGAAGATCTCATTCCATGGTTGATGAAGACCTTAACCTCAGAAGTCAGTTCTGTGGATAGATCTGGGGCAGCCCAAGGTCTCAGTGAAGTCCTAGGAGGGTTGGGACTGGAGAAGCTGTACACGTTGATGCCAGAGATCATCAATAGGGCGGAGAGAACAGACATCCAGCCACACATCAAGGATGGTTACATCATGATGTTCATCTACCTGCCCATGGTGTTCAACAAGGAGTTCACCCCCTTCATTGGCCCTATCACCAAGCCCATCCTCAAGGCCCTTGCTGATGAGAATGAATTTGTTCGCGAGACCGCCCTCAAAGCTGGCCAGAGGGTTGTGAATCAATACGCAGAAACCTCCATTGAACTTCTGCTTCCTGAGCTGGAAAGAGGCTTGTTTGATGATAACTGGAGAATCCGTTACAGCTCTATCCAACTTTTGGGCGACCTACTCTACAAGATTTCTGGGGTTTCTGGGAAGATGTCCACTGAGAGTGCAGATGATGATGATAACTTTGGCACTGAGCAGTCCCAGAAGGCTATCCTGAGAGCTTTGGGTACTGATAGGCAACAACGAGTACTGGCAGGGCTCTATATGGGTCGTTCCGATGTTGGGCTCATGGTGCGGCAGGCAGCTCTCCATGTCTGGAAGGTAGTGGTCTCAAACACCCCTAGGACACTGCGTGAGATCTTGCCCACTCTCTTCTCTCTCCTGCTGGGATGCCTAGCCAGTAACAGCCATGACAAGAGGCAGATTGCAGCCAAAACCTTGGGAGATCTGGTACGCAAGCTTGGTGAAAGGGTGCTTCCTGAAATCATTCCCATTCTAGAAAAGGGCCTTGACTCAAAGGAGCCTGATCAGCGCCAGGGTGTGTGCATTGGACTGAGTGAGATCATGAGTTCTACCAGCAAGGAGATGGTGCTGACCTTCTTTGACAGCCTGGTGCCCACTGTAAGAAGGGCTCTGTCGGATGAGCTGCCAGAGGTGAGGAAGGCTGCTGCCAAGACTTTTGACAGCCTCCACTCCAATGTTGGAGGCCGGGCACTGGATGAGATCTTGCCTCCACTCCTGGAGCAATTGAATGACCCAGAGAAGTCTGAGAACACCCTTGATGGCTTGAAACAAGTAATGGCAATAAAGAGCAAGGTGGTGCTGCCCTACCTGGTGCCACAGCTCACCTCCCCCCCAGTCAACACCAAGGCACTGGCCCTGCTCTCAACAGTTGCTGGTGACGCCCTCACCAAGCATCTGAACAAGCTCCTACCTGCCCTGTTGACAGCCCTGGGAACAGCCCTAAATAGTTCAATGGAAACCAGCGAGCTGGAGTACTGCCAGGCTGTAGTGATGTCAGTCACAGGAGAACAAGGAGTAAGAACTATTGTAGACTTCCTTCTGGAGGCCTCCAGGCATGAGAACCTCTCTGAGAAGAAGGCAGCAGTGGCTCTCCTCTCAGCCTTCTGCAGTCAGTCTAAGGCAGAGATCAGTTCCTACATCCCCCAGCTACTCCGTGGGCTGATCCACCTCTACACCTATGATGACAAGGACATCCTCCAGAACAGCTTGGAGGCTTTGACTGCCATCACCAAAACCCTGGACTCTACTTCTCAGCTTCAACTGGTGTCTGACATAAGACAGACCGTCCGTTTCGCTGCAAGTGACCTTAGAGGAAAGAAATTACTTCCAGGATTCTGCCAGACTAAAGGCATAATGCCAATTCTCCCCATCTTCAGGGAAGCCATTCTTAATGGAACACCGGAAGCCAAGGAGCAGGCATCTCAGGGTCTAGGGGAAGTCATCAAGCTAACAAGCTCTGAAGCCCTCAAGCCCTGTGTAGTCAACATCACAGGACCTCTCATCCGTATCCTAGGTGACAGATTTACCTGGAATGTAAAGGTGGCAGTTCTGGACACCCTGGCCCAACTTCTGCACAAAGTGGGGCCCCAACTCAAGCCTTTCCTTCCCCAACTGCAGGCCACCTTCCTCAAATCCCTGCAGGACCCTAACCGCTCAGTCCGCTTGAAGGCAGCTTCCGCATTCAGCCATCTCATCAGCATCCATTCAAAGAGTGAGACCCTCTTCATCGAGCTGCATTCAGCCATCAAGGCCAGTGAAGATGCCCAGATAAAAGAAACCAGCATCTATGCCCTGCGGTGTGTGATCAAGGAGGCTGGGGACAAGCTGGGAGAGGCCACCAGGAGCAGTATCCTCTCCACCCTGATGTCACTGCTGACCCTGCCGGATGACAGCCTGCGGCAGGTGACTGCCAGCTGCCTGGGCTCTATGTGCTGCTGCCTCTCCCAGGGTGAGCTCCAGACAATGGCCAACTACATCCTGGATGAGGACCCAGCCACAGAATGGCTGCTTCGCCATGGCAAGAGCATCACTCTCATGGTCGTCCTCAAGGAAGTTCCAGAGAGACTAATGGTCCCAGAGCTGCAGGAGAAGGTCAACCGATGCCTGCTCAGCTACATGAGTGCTGACCGCCTACCCATCGCACTCATGGGCATCAGGGCTGCAGCCTATCTCTTCACACACCTCATCTCCACAGAGCAGCCCCTGCCCCCCAACCTGCTTCAAACCTACTCCAAGTGCATGAACCACAGCTGCAATGAAGTCAAGCAGGTCATGGCCCAGGGCATCAACTTCCTGGCTAGGGCATGTCCCCACAGGCCTCTTCCCACACCCCTGCTGAAGGCAGTAGTGCCCCAATTGGTGAACGGGACAAAGGAGAAGAACACAATGGTCCGAGCCAACAGTGAGATGGCCCTGGTGTCACTTCTAGACCTGCGCACCACTGGAGGGGAGGCCCCCTGTCTGGCCATCCTGGAGCCAGGTGCCCGCGACGCCCTCTCAGATGTCATCCAGAAGGCCCTGCGCAAGGCTGCCTCTCTGCCTCAGCCAAAGGAAGATGACTTTGACTGCACCCTACTCACCTGATCACATTAAGTTGTTGTTTTCCTCTCCTCATTATTTTTAATCAAATAAAACTTTTCCTAGGTGTTTCTTTTTTAAATCTTCCTTTTGCTTATCTCTAATATAAAAGAAAAAAAATCTTTTAAAATTTTGCCCCATTTTTTAACAAACTTGAATTTTTGCACAAATTAAAAAAAGTTTTTTAAAATTGAACATTTTTATTTATATAAATTTTTTTAAATATGAAAACTGTACATTTAGGGAAAGAATAAAAAGATTTTGCTATTTATGTGCAAATGTTTGACTAGCCACAGAGATTGCAGAATGAATTGTGGGTACTAGAACCTACTTATTTTTAATTAATTCTCTGCATCAAATACACACTCATGGACAAAGGAAGGGGAAAGTGATAAGGCACAATTTGGATTATTCTATATACAGTTACGAGCGTCATGCGTTCTTCATCTCTGTCACCGTTTGCTTTTTTTTGGAATGGCACTCTCCTATTGGTTTGCTACGATGGCGCCGCCACTGCGCGAGACACTTTGCCCCCCCCCACTCGCTTTTTGGTTTTGTAACTATTGTGTTGGAGCGGGTCGCTCCTTAAATAAATGCATATAATAGTTGATAACTAAATGGAATCCTCTCTTTCTTTTTCCCAGTATGAGACACCTACGGAAGCCATAAACAGATAAAGCACATAGGCTATAGTTATTAACTAATATATGCATTTATTTAAGGCGCCAATTTATAATTGTAACAAATAGTATTTGAATAAAAACATTCAATCTGGTAAAACACGGGCGTTAAATGATCCAACAGGTCCACGTGTCTAAATTAAAACACGGGCGTTGCCCGGGTCATTCGGCTAGTAGATTATAAACACAAGGTAATAAGACCAAATCCAAATAAATAGTGTGTGACATTTCGGTAACAGTGTTGTTACCATCTTCAGACAAAAGTGCTGAATGAGAAATTTTACCACAGCATGTTTTAAATTGTTTCTCTTATCATGTTTCTCATATCATGTTCATCTGCTATCTTGTTTACACACTTGATAACAATAACTATTTAAAACATGCTGTGGTAAAATTTCTCATTCAGTACTTTTGTCTGAAGATGGTAACAACGCTGTTACCGAAACGTCATACACTATTTATTTATTAGGATTTGGTCTTATTACCCTGTGAAGTGGAAAGTCTTCAATTATGCTGGTCGTTCATTTTTTTGAAGGAGACAATTTTGTTCACACTTGGTTGTCTTGTGTGTCTTCAATAAAAGCCTCTGTTTATCAAATATCTTTCAGAGTTATTGTTTGAATCCCGATGTTAAAAGGTACAAGTTTGTCCGTGAGTGTATTCAACAGTGCTGGCAGCAATCCTGGGACATGTTAGGCTACTGGATATGTGCCATTCCATCAATTTAACCTTCATTTATAGCATGCCCAAGGTATTCATGTGAAAGGTATGTATTTATAAACACAAGGTAATAAGACCAAATCCAAATAAATAAATAGTGTGTGACATTTTGGTAACAGTGTTGTTACCAAATTACACACTTGATAACAGTAGCTAAAACATGCTGTGGTAAAATTTCTCATTCAGTACTTTTGTCTGAAGATGGTAACATCGCTGTTACTGAAATGTCACACATTTTATTTATTTGGATTTGGTCTTATTACCTTGTGTTTATAATCCTAATTGTGCCTTATCGGTATGTATTTATATATCTACATGCTTTGTTTCCTCTATTAAATGTCCTTCACAAGGGGGCTTTATCATAGCTCTACATTTTATATATTTAATGTTTTGTGAAAGTTGGGTGGGGTTGGCCTTCCTTGGACTCCACAACTAGTAGTCTACTTTGGAATGTGATAACTTCACAGGATATTAGATACAAGGAAATAGGACCTAATCCAAATAAATTAATAGTGTGGGACGTTTTGGTAACAGCATTGTTACCATCATCAGACAAAAGAATAAAAATGTCCTTGTATCTATAATCCAAATTGTGCTTTATCATTCACAGAATATTATTGTAACTGTTAAAATCTATTCTTGTCGGGCTGTTCCAATGATGTCCTTCACTGACTACAGTTAGAGAGAAGGACACTCCTGTTAGAAGATACAACAGCTTTCATTGCATAATTACCATTTTTTCCCAATTAGCTGCTCTTTGATAAGAGGACACCTCTCTAAAGTACAGTACTTTGGCTCTGTGACAAGGTGGCCTATTGAAAGAGTTGTTGTTTCTTATCCCCTTGTGTAAAGATTACACCCTCAGCACAGAGCTGACTGCTACAGATGGTAGATATGAGAAATACCTTCATATGTGAAGGCCAGCTGTGAAACAAGCAGAATAACTGATGAATAAGCAGTCGCGGACCAACAGCAGCATTGTTAGAAAGAGGAGAAGACTTCTTTAAAAATCCTGAGTTCAACTGACCCGGTTGATGGACCTCAGCAAGGGTTCCTCTCCAGGGATACGGATGTACTCATGTTAGAGTCAGCAACAAAGGCATCAGCTTCCTTGTTAGGGACGGCCTCAAATTACAGGCAAAGTCAGACTTTCACCAAAGTGTGCCTGGATCATGGTGCCATGATCAACAAAAACTGCACCCCTACACCCCATTCCATGGGATCAGATGTTGATTTGCATCGCCCGTCGTGCACAATAAACAGGGGTGCATTAGGTAGAGGGTTCTGTCCGATAAGTATAATAGTCTCCACAAACTCCTAACTTTGCAACTTCCAAACAATTTTTTTTTTAGAGTTTCTATTGTATGTAACCAAATGATTTTTATCAACTTAACTATTCTGGGTTGCCTTTTTTTCTTCTTTCTGAACAGTGGACACTTCTTTGGGAGATGTTTTCAACACAAAGATGGGCACATAAAGGATAGGTAGGATACACTTCTATACGCTGTTGAAGGAATGAAAGTTGGGTAGTTGCATATAGAGATCAAATGAAATGAGACTGAGGCGGGGATGTAAGGCAAAGTTGGTTTATTTGGTGCAGTGCTCTATCCTGGTAGGCTATGGTCACCAAGGCACGTCCAATGCTGGGCTCGTGGTCTGGTCCAGGAAGGTCGTTAATTTCTGGGTCTCGTCGAGCCGGTTGTAGGAGGGGTTGGAGCTGTGACATTTCTCAATCGCCAGTCAAGATCTGAACAGGAAGAAGATTATAAACACAAGGTAATAAGACCAAATCCTAATAAATAGTGTGTGATGTTTCAGTAACAGCGTTGTTACCATCTTCAGACAAAAGTACTGAAGATGGCAACAACGCTTTTACCGAAACGTCACCCACTATTTATTTATTTATTTGGTCTCATTACCTTGTGTTTATAATCCAAATTGTGCTTATCAATAAGAAGATTGTTTTTTTACTGGCACGTTGTATTATTGCCACAAAACAGTGGTCAAATACAATCTATACCTGTCATGGGTACCATTGTAGGCTACTTGTTGATACCCAACAGTATCTATGTTTAAATAAGCTTCATCTTGGGAGGTGGTCTTAATGTGATGAGAATCATTAACTAACAATATTTCTGTAAGGATTGTGCATAATCTGTACATGAAAATTTTACTATTTTAGCACAAATTTTCTTTTTACAATTAAAATAACTTAAAATTGTGTGTCCTTTTTTTCCCCATCATAGAAAATATAATGTGGTTACAACATAAAATCTTGGTCCCAAGTGATGCGTTTTTAGCAAGGTTCCACTCTATTTCTTTTATGTTTTAGTTTTCTCAACAAAAGGTTGTAGAAGGTAATTTAACATTTTCTGGTTTACAGATATATATTTTTATTAACAATTAATAGGATAATCCCCTAATAGTATGTTCAAATCAATAAGCTTGAGGGATAAGTCTCTCTTAAAAGAGACTTATCCCTCAAGCTTATTGATTTGAACATATATTTTTATTACTAGCCGAATGACCCGGGCAACGCCCGTGTTTTACCCGATTGAATGTTTTTATTCAAATACTATTTGTTATACAATTATAAATTGGCGCCTTAAATAAATGCATATCCTAATCAATCAGTCATAGGCCGCCCCTGTCACGGATGGCCGGCGCCCTCCTATTGGACGGCTACGATCACGTGTCATCGTTGGCGCGTAGGTGACCTTGAGTGACGTAATGCTCCCCCCCTGCCGGCGGCGCGCGCCCGTTGGCTGCCGGCGAGCACGTGACCTCCCTGTGCGCATGCATTCGTGACAGAGGCGGCCGGCCAATGACTGACTGATCAGGAAAGACTCTCGTGACTATATATATATACTAGACGAATGACCCGGGCAACGCCCGGGTTTTACCCGAGTGCGTATATATTTTAAAAATGTTTTAATTAAAATACTATTTGTTACAATTATAAATTGGCGCCATGGATGTCTCTCTTGTGAAACGTCCCGCCCCAAACTGTGTGTGTCTTAAAAATATAAAAATAAAAATGTGAACGGAAAAATATGTCCAGGGTAGCCTAGTGGTCATGGCATCTGCCCGGTAAGCGGAAGGTCGTGGGTTCGATTCCAATCCCTTGACACTTTTTTTATTTTATCCATTCTGACCAAAATCTATCCGTGAACTTCACACAGAGAGAATAAGGCAATTATATAAGTAGATAACCCAAATTGTGCCTTATCACACACTATTTTTTTATTTGGCCTTATTACCTTGTGTTTATAATCTATGACGTAATGCCGGCGGCGCGCGCCCGTTGGCTGCCGGCGAGCACGTGACCTTCCTGTGCGCGCGCATCCGTGACAGAACCGGCCCATGACGGTCGTGACTATATATGTTGATGGATAATAATAATTATTATTATTATTATCATTAGATAATGATTAATGATCATAATGATGATGCACGCGCATCCGTGACAGAACCCATGACGGTCGTGATTATATATGTTGATGGATGGATAATAATAATAATATAATAATAATAATAATAATTATTATTATTATTATTATCATTAGATAATGATAATGATCATAATGATGATGCGCGCGCATCCGTGACAGAACTGGCCGGCCGGCCAGCCGGCCCATGACGGTCGTGACTATATATAGGGATTAATTAATAATAATAATAATAATATAATAATAATAATTATTATTATTATCATTAGATAATGATAATGATCATAATGATGATGCGCGCGCATCCGTGAAACGATTGACGGTGGAAAGACGGTCGTGACTATATATGTTGATAATATAATATAATATATGTATGAGTACATTTTGTGTGTAGAAATAGGATTATTTGACTTTATAAGGTAAACTTATTCATACAGTTTGTATCCCTCGATAGCTCAGTTGGCAGAGCGGAGGACTGTAGATGTTACAACGGTGATCCTTAGGTCGCTGGTTCAAATCCGGCTCGAGGGAGTTTTTTTTTTGGTAGATGCGCGCGCATCCGTGACAGAGGCCGATGAGGAAAGACGGTCGTGACTATATATAGCGATAATCCAAATTGTACCTTATCATGGATGTGGTCTTGTTACCTTGTGTTTATAATCTATAATTCAAATTGTGCCTTATCATGGATGTGGTCTTATTACCTTGTGTTTATAATCTATAATCCCAACTGTACCTTATCATGGATTTGGTCTTATTGTGTTTATAATCTACAACGCCCGGGGTTTACCCGATTAAATGCTTTTATTCAAATACTATTCGTTACAATTATAAATTGGCGCCGTGGATGTCATTCTTGTATAATATATAAATGAATTTTAAAAATTGTAAAAAAAAAAAATGCATCGGCCGGGAATCGAACCCGGGGCGCCCGCGTGGCAGGCGAGCATTCTACCACTGAACCAAAAGCAAACGGTGACAGAATTAAGAACGCATGACGATGATAACTGTATATTATCCGTGACAGAGGCCACGACAGACGGTCGTGACTATATATATTAATTATTATTTATTCCAACTCTCCTAGTACAAGGGCTCCATGATAATCATGGTGGGTAGTTAGTTACTTTACCTTTTATTGTAAGTTCACCACAAATCTACAGATGTAGAAAGTAGATTAACTTTCATACTTGCATAGTTACAGAAACCTATTTGGTTACTTGCACTCACTGATGGGGTTTGGCTTGCAAAAGTATTGGGGACCATTGAAGCAAAAGGTGCTCAATGCAGGATTTATCGCAGGTTGTGGTAAATGTTTCGCTCCTCCACCAACAAACCCTGTTTCATGTAAACACAAGGTGATAAGACCATATCTTTGCTTATCCTCAGTACACATGATACAGGCCATGATAATCATGGTGGGTAGAAGTAGGCGACTGCGTTTACAGTAAGTACACCGCATATCTACACATGTGAAAAGCAGTTCGACTTTGCATTTACAAATGTGCCAGACTCGTCTCAACTCGCCGCCGTCCTCGAGAAAGCCCCCAGCTCCCTGTTTGCCGAGCCTGACAAACTTGGCCTCCAAAGAGAAGAGGTCCTATGTGCCCTCGTCTCCACTTCCAACCTCAAGAGCTTGATGACTAAGCTCACACCACCCAGAAGACCGCTTTGCTCAAGCTGGTCCGCGTCTTTATGCAGAGGCGACTTGACTCTTCCTCCTCCATCTACAAGCGCCTCGTAGTGGCCGAGCCTTACTTGGCGGGTAGGATACAGGAGCTCCCGCGTCACCATGTGCGGATTCGCCACTCGGGGGAGGAGCCTAGTACTTTGCCATTTCCTCAGGCAACACCAAGTGGATATCGCGTTTGTCCAGGAGACAAACAGCTCCTATCTAGTAAAGTCCAAGACCTTTGCCTCGGCTATAGCGCCGTTGTCTCGCCACCCGCACCCATCTCGGGATCTGGACTCGCCTGTGTTTTGTGGCCGGGCCACATTGCCTTGGCTGTCATCGATGTTCACGGTGAGGAGATGACCTTCATCAATGTCCATCTAGGGCACAATCCCCACGAGCGGCTGGACCTATTAGCGGCAGCTGCTATCCAAGAGCAAGCTTGGGTCCTCGGAGATTTCAACATCAGAGAGGCCAGGGAGAACTCATCGGCCTCCGTGGATGTTCTCACCACACTTAAGGATCTGGCTGGTGGACGTAGCCACCCAGTTCGACGCCGCCCACCTGCCCACCAGGGTCGCCAGCCACGGCGACCTCATTGAGAGCAGCCGACTGGACAGGATCCTCGTACCTGCGGGCTTCCTGGATCGTGTGAAGACCTACATGACCAGCTACTACCACCTCTCCGACAACCGCGCCGTGCCGCACCAGGTGGGCCCGTCCCCCCAACCTTGCATATCCGCGATGCTTCGTTCGGGACTGGTGCAGGAACACCTGGCTAGCTACATCAGGGAGAAAGATGAGGACGTCAGCGAACTATGTGACAGGATCATCTGGGAGAGATGGACGGGCATTAAAGAGGGAATGCTTGCCGAGGTCAAATCTCTCTACGTCTCTCCATCCACTTGCTGCTGACGATGAATACGTCGCCCGAGCTCGCAGCTGGAGGCCTCCACCTGACGGCACCTGACTCCAGCCCCGACGTCTCCGGCTGCTTAGAATTTGGGAGGAAATCTCGAGTATCCTGAACCTCAAACACCGAGTGGCGCCCACGACCCAGCTGCTGGATATTCCCATCATCGGCGGCTACCGGTTCCTCCGCGCATCGAACCTCCTGGCCCCCTCGCGCTGGGTCGGCGTTCGAGTCCTAGACCTGAGCGACATAATCATCGTCCGCCCTACACGCTCCGCCCTCGCCGCCTTCTGCCAGAGGATGGTAGCTGAAAACCTACAGGCGAGCATCCGTCTGACCGAGGCCGTTGTCCTGCGCGGAAGGACCATGCCGTTAACCAGTGTCACCACCCGCACGGCCAGTCGCGCAATGAAACGCCCGTGCCTTTCGGCCCTGCTATCACCCGGCTCCTGGAGAAATGGATGCCCGCCATCAATGTCTCGGTCAGGGTTGACTGGCCCTCGCTCCGACGCGGCGCCTTCTCGGGGCATAGCGGCGAGGTCGCTCAGCGATTGGCCTTGCATGCTCTGGCTCACCCAGACCATCCAGCATCAGCCGGTCCGTCCTTCCCTGCCTGCGGGTCCGACGACGGCTCTTTGGGCCACCGATACTGGGAAAGCCAGAACTTCAGGCCCCTCGCCCGGGAGGCCTTCAACATCGCCTGGAGACCCCCTGACCTACAGGCATGGATCTTCGGGACTAGCCTCGAGGACAACGAGCTAGCCATCCTTTCGTCGCGAATCCCAAATATACCGGTACTTCGTACAGGTTGGCCTGGGTGTTGGCATCGAGGACCCCGTCATCACCTAGAAAAGAACTCTCGCGCGGTGAGGAAGACTTCCTGACTGATGTAAATAATTATATTTTTATATTTTAGCGATTTATGTTTGATTTTGTGAAAATTGACTAAGGAGTCAAAATATTAATTTTAATTGTCAATTATCTCACACACACACTTCAAAAAATAATAAAATTAATAATTAGTCAAATTTTCAAATTTTAATTATTGTAGAACAAGCATGTCAAACTCGCGGCCCGCGGGCCTCATGCGGCCCACAACGAATAAATTTGCGGCCCACCAGACAATATATTTTAATAATTTTTTTTTATTTATAAAAATTTGTAGCCTAATTTTCAAAAATTGTAATTATACATTATTTATTTATTAATAACGAACCACTGGTCGCCATACATAAGTCGTAAGTTTTGATAATATTATACCTACATACATAACGTATGTACATCGCCATAAGTATTGTGTGCCTTAAAGTTTAAAGAAAATATTCTTTCGGAGTACTAGAAAAATTTTTTTTTTAAAGTTACGTTCAATAATTTGTGCAGTTATTCTGTGTGTCTGGTAAGTTAAAAAATATTAATTGAAAAAAAAATTAAATATTAATTAAAACGTTTTATTATTTTGTGTTAGCGATTACTAATTTTTTTCAGACCTTTGTATTCAATATGTCTTTATCAAAACCAAGTGGCAGTAAAACTAAACGAAAAATTGCTGACGAACATAGGAATTTTCAAGAAAAGTGGGAATTAGAGTATTTTTGCTCTGAAGTAAAAGATAAAATCATCTGCTTGATATGTAATAATGCTATTAGTGTACCAAAATTATATAACATTAAACGTCATTATGAACAACATAAATCAAAATATGATACCTACGAAGGTTTAATGAGACAAGAAAAGTTAAAAGAGTTCAAGTTGGGAATGGAAAAACAACAGTTTATGTTTACTAAAGTATCACAAGAGAGTGAAGCGGCGGTGCATGCAAGCTACGTTTTATCGGAGATGATAGCTAAACACTCAAAACCTTTTACTGAAGGTGATTTCATCAAGGAATGTTTAATTAAAGCTGCAGAAATTGTTTGTCCTGGAAGTGTGAAGACGTTTCAAGCAATATCTTTGTCTCGAAATACCGTTGTGGAAAGAGTTACTGATATGGCCAGAAATTTAAATGATCAGATAAAAGAAAAATCATCTTGTTTCGAAGCATTTTCAATTGCCTGTGATGAGAGTACGGACATTGGGGGCGTAGCTCAGTTAGCTGTTTTTTTTTTTCGAGCTTGCGACACGGATTTCAACATTTTTGAGGAATTATTGGAACTAGTACCAATGCATGGCACTACTACAGGAGAAGATATATTTAATTGCGTTTATGATCTTCTGCAAAAATACAATTTACCTCAATCAAAATTGACTTCTGTAGCAACAGCTGGAGCTCCTTCAATGACTGGAAAAACCAAGGGTTTCGTAGCATTACTGCGAAAAAAACTAAGTGAAATATCTGATGGTTCCAATATTCATCATACGCATTGCATTATACATCAGGAAGTATTATGTACGAAGGTAATAAAAATGGAAAATGTGTTGACACCTATCAAAAAATTCATCAATTTCATAAGATCTCGAGGTTTAAATCAGCGACAGTTCTCTCTGTTCTTAACTGAATTAGAAAGCGAATATTCGGGTTTATCATACTATACCGAGGTACGTTGGCTATCATGCTCCAAGGTTCTCAAACAATTTTGGGACTTGAAAGAAGAAATATGTCAGTTTTTAATAACCAAGAATCAAGACATCACTTTGTTTTCTGATCAAGTATGGTTGTAAGATTTTTCCTTCATGGTTGACATAACAAAACACTTGTCGGATTTAAATTTGAAACTGCAAGGAAAGGATCAGATCATTACCAACATGTCTGACCAAGTTAATGCATTCAAATTTAAGCTAGTTCTTTGGGAAAAGCAGTTGAAAAACGAAGATTTAATGTACAAATCAAGTTTAGGTGAAACTGCATCGTATCAAAAATATGCGGAAAAATTTTAAGTCTTAGAAATGAATTTGAAACAAGGTTTTCTGATTTAAAATCTTTGGAAGGCAAGTTTACTTTGTTTTCTTCGATTTTCTCGATAAATATAGAATCAGTACCTAATCATATGCAAATGGAGGTAATAGATATCCAGTGCGATTTAGATTTAAAGGCAAAATTCATTGAAGTTGGCGTTTCTGAATTTTACAAATATTTGCCAGCCAGATTTGAAAACACTCGAAAATTAGCATATGAAATTATGTCCATGTTTGGAAGTACTTATCGGTGCGAGCAGTTATTTTCACTTAAGAAAGGAAATAAGTCTCCAATCAGATCGAGAATTACTAACGTTCACCTTGGGTCAGTTTTAAAATTAATCACTGCGAACAAGATTTCCCCCGAAGTAGGAAAGATGGTAGCAGAAAAGAGATGCCAAATATCAGGGAGAAAATATTAACTTTACTTTCTTTTTTCTTATTGGTATTTTTTAAAATAAACCTACATAAATGTTACTATAAAAATTTAATTACTTGTTTTCTTTTTTTGCGGCCCACATAATCTTATTACTTTTTTATTTGGCCCGTGTTAGGATTTGAGTTTGATATGCTTGTTGTAGAAAATTGTAGCGTATAAATCAAGTCTTTGTATATCTGGAGATGTAAAAGTATTTATTGATGACGTCACCACGACCAGTCGACAAATATTAGCAAATTAACCCCCACTATCTACAGCTAGAGAATATCGAGCAAGCAAGCTAGGCAACAAAATGATGATTTAGCAAATGTAAAATTTTAAATATGTTTCAAATATTTTCGTTGAATAATTAAATTAAATAATAAATTATTTCTTCGCCACAATATTCTAATTTAATCAATGCTCTAAAAAACGATCACCCCCAGGAGGTGCCCAATTTCGTGAAAAAAAAAAAGAAAAAAACACCCATTTTTTAAGTAATAAAATTCGGTTGTGAAGTCTTCTATAAACTCGAACATCACCGAATACATAAACTAGAAGCTAAATCTAAAGGGGGGTTTTCGAAGAATATTTAAGATACAGAAGCACTTACCGAGTATTTGATACCACAGCGAGAGTTATTTTTGAAACCGCAGATCTTGTCCCCCCCCCCTCCCTAGTACACGTGGTACAGGCCATGATAATCATGGTGGGTAGAAGTAGGCGGCTTCTTTTACTGTAAGTACACCACATGTCTACACATGTGAAAAGCAGTTCGACTTTGCACTTACAAATGTGCCAGAGCCCCGTTTAGTTACTTGCACTCGCTAAATCGCAGATGTTCACTTCGGAGAGAGTAATAATGCCATTACGGAAGAAAACTAAAATCATATCAATGCGGATAATGACACATATTTCTTTATACCGGAGAATGCACAACTGGACAATTACATGTTCCGCTAGAGGCTGACACTGAGGTTGTCATCAACAGATGTAATAATCTGACAGAATCAGGTGAATCAATCAGACCACAAGGAACACGAACAATACCTTTGATGGCTATGTTCTGTTGACAACGGATGACAGCCTTCCGAAACACTATGGCGAGGTTATCACATGCGATGACAAGAAACATTGGGACAACGTAATGGTTGAGGAAATACAAATCACGTACACTCATCAAGTATAGGAACTGGTACCTATAGATATAAAAACACTATAGTTGTCAAAATTAAATGGGTGTTCAAACTGTGTGAAGATCGTGGAAACAAAAACAAAGTTTATAAAGCTAGGCTAATTACGATGGGATACAACCAAATTCCAGAAAAGGATTACAGCGAAAGTTTAAGCCCCGTAATTAGAATAGACACCTTCAGAACAATTTAGTCATTGGCAGCAATAAAGGAATCAGCTATCAAAAATTTTTATGTGAAAGCAGCTTATATAAACATTGAGAATACAATATTCATGGCACAACCTTCTGGATTAATTCCTGACAAAACAAAGTTTGCAGATTCAGCAAAAGTATTGTTACGTCGTACCCAGACGCTATTCGTGTACTTTGTCTACTCAGGATGCCACAAAGATACACATGTGAGTTCGAAGGGATTGCAGCTAAAGTTAGCGCTTTAATATGGTTCACTTAACAGAAGGAATACAACAGTGGGACTTGCCTTCAACCTCCCCGTCAAAAGAATTATTGGCGCGCCGTGGATGTCACTCTTGTGAAGCGTTCCTCTCCACACTATACACGTCCAGCCTGGACTACACCGTCTTGTAGACCGTTCCGATGTCAGGCTCTCCTTGCCGGATCATCCACACGCCCGGAGGCAAGTCGCCACGTCTTCTCCTCGCCGCAGATGTAACCAGACTCTGTCATCCCCCACACAGGAGTTCTGTTTTTGGCGCCTGCCACATGGCAACGGGGGCAGCTGGAGTCCATCCCTCTATCCCCAATTTTACTCTGGTATCTTGGCCTCGTCATCCATGTAACAGTATCCATGGTTTACCTCAATTTGGTAGCTCATTGTACAAAAGTTTCAATCATGTATATAATGAAATTGGACTCAAAAATCTTAAATCTACCCCTGTATATTCAATGATTGTTGAAATTCGGCGAAATGACTATAGATTGGAGAAATAGCAAGCATCCACTTGTAGCCCTCTTTACAATGAAAGCGGAAATGATAGCTGCTTATGGAAGTTTTTGTCAGATGAAGTGGATAATAAACCTGTTACAAGAGTTGGAGGAATGAAGTTACATGAAGAAAATCAACCGAGAGATACTACTCTGATCAAAAAGTTTCGACACTTTGCTCATAAAATCCTGAAAACTCAATATATTTTCTCCCGGTTTGTGGCAAACGCAAGCGTCGCCCTTGGCTTGGAGACCTGCCAATTTTCAAAAATCACGCGCCACAACAGCGCGAGCAGCGGCTGTTCGAAGTGAAGCCATTTTGCCCGTGCTTCGATTCCGTTAGTCACCGAAATGGAGGATCAACAAATTTGCATAAGTTCTGTGTGAAAAACAGATTCAAGGGTGCCGAATTTTTTTGGATGTTGCAAACAGCCTATGGGGATGCCGTCATGACCCGAAGACGAGTTTTCGAGTGGTACAAGCGCTTCAAGGAGGGTCGGGAAGAGACCGCCGACAACGAGCGTTCCGGGAGACCGTCCACATCAACCACGCCTGAAAAGTGGACAAGGTGTTGGAACTGGTGCGTGAAGACCGACGAATAACTGTCAGGGAGGTCGCCGAAGAAGCAGGGATATCATTCGGGTCGACTCAATCTATAATGAAGGACATTTTGGGAGTGAGAAGACTCAACGCCGTTCTCGTTCCCAAAGATTTGACTTTTGATCCAAAGAACGCCCGGAAAGAAACGGCCAGTCTCAATCTCGAAGCGATAACCGACGACCCCGAATTGCTGAAGAGGGTCATTACTGGAGACGAAACATGGATTTACGGCTTTGATTCGGAAACTACCCAACAGGCATCGGAGTGGCGCTTCAAAAATGAGCCGAGACCAAAGAAAGCGAGGAAGGCTCCCAGCAAAGTCAAGGTCATGTTGACGGTGTTCTTCGACTACCAGGGCATCGTTCATCATGAATTTCAACAACAAGGCTCTACAATAACTGCTGACTCCTACCTGGGAGTTTTGAGGCGATTGAGGGAAGCGATCAGACAGAAACGGCCGGAGCTGTGGAGGAGCAAGTCGTGGATCCTCCACCACGATAACGCGCCGGCGCACACAGCCCTCAAAATCTCGAAGTTCCTGCAGAACCACTCAACCTCTGTGTTCCCCCAACCCCCCTACAGTCCCGATTTGGCTCTCTGCGACTTCTTACTTTTGGAAATCTAAAAAAAAAAAGTTAAAGGGTCGGAAATTTCAGAGCATAGAAGAGATCAAAGTGGAATCGAAGAAGGCCATGAAGGCGATCCCGAAAACAGACTACCAGAGGTGTTTTGCTGACTGGAAAAAAAGGTGGCTGAAGTGCATCGCGGCCAACGGGGACTACTTTGAAGGGGACAATTTGAATTTGGCTGAATAATAAATTTTTTTTTTAACTTATGAGCAAAGTGTCGAAACTTTTTGATCAGAGTAGTATAGTAAGTCAGTCATTGATCAACTGGATCTCCAGCCCCAAGCAGTCGTTGCCGACATATAAAAAGAAGATAGCACTTCTTGAGAGACTGCCATGAATCTGAAGACATTGGTCTTCTATTGGCTTGTAAAGAAAGTTCGTTCGGTTTTTGTATCCCTTTGTTTCATAACTGTTTTTGTTGTTATACGGTAGGGTGTTTATATTCTTAAAAAAGTACTTGTTCTGCTCTACAAACCTGTATTATTTGTCTTTTGAAAAACTTTATTTTTTGTTCTTTTTCTAGGCTTGAAAATGGAATATCCAGGAGGCAAAAATCAACATTTTCGACATCTGCTTTTATTCGTTTTTCATCGAGGTCAAAAAGCAGCCGAAGCAGCTTGGGACATATGCAACGTGTATGGAAAAGGTGTCATAGGGGAGCGAGCAACACAAAAATGGTTTCCAAAGTTCAAAAACGGCGACTTGACCTTGAAGACATGCCTCGAAGCGGACGACCATCAGAATTCAATGAGGAACATCTAAAGGCCCTGTTGAAGGAAGATGGTCACCAAACAACCCGTGAGTTGGCCGAAAAAATGAAATGTAGTGCTGTGACCATCTCCAACATTCTTCAATCAATAGGCTTTTCTCAAAAACCCGGAGCTTGGGTGCCTCACGAGCTTAATGAAACCAACAAAGAAAATCGCTGCTCAACATCTTGCACGCCATCAATCAACACGGAGCCATAAACAACGATTTTTTTTAATCCTAAATCGCTACGGGAGATGAAAAATGGTGTCTATACGTTAATATGAAGCAAATAGTGGGTGGCTCCAGGAGATACGCCGAAGCCAAGAATAAAGCATGATATTCACCCACAAAAGGCTATGATCTACGTTTTTTTTTTTTTTTGGACTGCGAAAGTGTGCTGTACTGGGAAATGCTTGAAAAGAATGCCGCGATCAACAAGGACCTCTACACTGCCCAATTGCATCGCGTGAATGAGGCTATTAAACAGAAAAGACCCGATCGAAAGGTTAAATCATTCTCCTTCACGACAACGCTAGGCCGCATGTTGCACAAGTCGTCAAAGCCGCCCTTCAAGAACTCGAATGGGAAGTTCTACAGCACCCGCCGTACTCTCCGGACCTTGCCCCAACCGATTACCACCTTTCCCGCTTAATGTCAAACCATATGAGAGGCACTACCTTCGATGATGAAGAGGACCTCAAAACCTGCTAAACAACTTCTTCGACATCAGACCGGGCGATTTTTGGCGGAACAGCATCAACAATCTAGTCGAACGTTGGGAGGAGGTCGTAAATAATAACGGAGAATACATAATTGATTAATTAATTGTTATAATTAATGTTTTTTTTTTTGTCTAAATAAAATTGTCGAATAAAACCAAACGGACATTCTTTACAACCCAATATATAAGCCATTACAGGACCTAGAGGCGGATATCTTCAGGAAGGACCTATCCCGAGACAAAATGGAGAAACACCATGTCGTATAGCGCTGATCCACGAAACCACTCTATATTGCTTGAACAAATATTATTTATTGCCAAGCTAAAACTACCGTAGAAAAAGACATCTAAAGCAACAAGACTACTTAACTCTGGACTGGACTCCTCAACTTAATCCATACGTCTTATTTATAGGACAGATAAGTTAAACTGAAACTATGTAAATTGTGCTACAACAAATAACAAATATGCAAAGAGTAAATATGCAACGACACAGCACACCTAAAGAACCATAATTTCGTGAGAACAAAGACAGGAGGGAACTGTTGGAAAACTTTAATCTTCGATGCTGACGTCATCAGATAGTAGTTGTTTTTTAGGTTTCAGTATTGGCTGCTCGTAATGTTTGTTTTGATCGTAAACTTAGGAACAATAGGTTCCTTAAATGTAAATATTTTCTTGTAATTGATAATAAATATTTGTGTGTGTATCAAAATGTAAATATTTTCTTGTAATTGATAATAAATATTTGTGTATGTATCAAAATGGAGATTCTCATCTCTGAACTACGTGAGTATAAAACATTTTTGGATTTTGTTATTTCTCAATAGAAGCTGGATTACTCATAATTGATAATTCACCAGAAACACCAGAGATAATATCACAGGAAACAAAATGACTAAAGGAATGAAATACTTAATTCCAGGTCTGACAATAAAAAACTTAGGATAATATTAAACAACAATCACAATAAGAAATTATAAGCAACAATTGGGGTTGAAAGGAAGGAAAGAAATCTTTGATATTATTTCTGATATTGACGTTTAAAAAGATCCAGGTTAAGACAATATAAGCAACAATTTGATAAAATATGCTTCTGCACAATTTTGTCGTTACTACCTCAATGTTTACATTAAAGTAAAATACTTCCTAGACAAATAGAAATCTGCATCTCTAAATATAATACGTAAACCTCATTAAACTAATTCTGAAACGTCTCCCTAAAAGTTACCACCTTATATCGTTAATTTTAAACCCTTCTAAAATATTTGAAATAACGTTGAAAAATTAAATATGCAAATTTTATAAAGATAGCAATAAGTTAAGCCCTAGAGAATAAAACAAAGTCAACAATCAAGCCCTGAATAAAATTATTGATCCTGTAATAGAGTATAAACAGAAAGAGTTCGTGGCACTAATTACAATATACACTGCGTGACATTGAAAATGAAATACCAAGAAAGAGGGTCCAGAAAGTTGATGAGACTTGGCAAACAGAGAGAGGCAGGAACGAAAAATAAAGGATCTTTATTTCAAAATGATAGTCATAATACAGAGCGAGAACAACGTCGGCTCAGTAGCAAGTAGGACCACCGCGGACAGCGATGCACACAGCAACTTGTCTAGGTAGATAGTCAATCAGACTACGGATGGCGTCCTGAGGGATAGCTCTCCATTCCCTTTCAACCATTTGCCATAGTTCGTCTTCTGAATGCGGCTGAGGCAAGGCATGCAAATGACGTTCAATAATGTCCCGGACGTGATCGATTGGTGAGATTTCAGGAGAGTATGGTAGCCAGGGAAACATATGTACAACTTGCAGAGCTTGTTGGCTAATGCGAGCAGTGTACGGTCGGGCATTATCCTGCTGATAAAGGACATTGGGTATCCCCTGAAGGTAGGGGAGTGTCACCGGTCGCAGCTCATCATTAAGGTTTCGTTGGGCCGTCATAGTGCCCTGAATACGAACTAAAGGTGATCTGGTATCATACCCGATTGCGCTCCAAACCTTAATTCCGCGTTGTCGCGGGGTGGGACGTTCCACAAATGCTGCCTGATTGGATCTTTTTCCACGTCGACGTCACACGCGTACACGGCGACTATCACTGGACAAACAGAAGCGTGACTCTTCTTCCGTCATCCACGTCGATCTAGCCCGGCACCATTCCAAAAGTTGGCGTCTATTCAGTAGGGTCCAAGGCAGCCTTCTTACCGGACGACATGAATACAAGCCATTAGCAACCCATCGATCGGATATGGTTCTGGTCGAGATGGAAGTATCTAGGGTGTCTTGTACATTTTTTTTTCAGAATAAAGGTACAAATAGCATGTGGGTCCGCCACTGTTTGTCGAAGGATACGCCGATCCACGCGTGCTGACGTCACTATGGCTGCACCGGCATTCTTATAAATTGCCTCATTTCCTCATTCCAACCATCTTCCCTACAGTCAGTGCACAGTGGACACACCCAGGTGTGTGTCAGCTGCAATTTGACGTAAGGACCAACCTGCCCTTTTCAGTCCGATCACCATGCCCCTCGTAAAATCATCTGTCTGCTGGAACTGCCTCCGTTGAAGACGGCCTGGTATTATCTGCTATTACACATGTGTCTTTTGAAACAAGATCAGAATTTCTACGATGATATTCATGAAGAAATACTTGCACGAATACTTTCCTTTCTGAAAGTTCCTTCCCTTATATCTTACTCTACGTGCGCACGAGAGCTGCGCATTTCACATCATTTTGCATAACTCGGTGAGGTGCGTCTACCCTGAAATTTGCATAATTTTCTGACCACTCTTTCTTGGTGTTCCATTTTCAATGTCGCGCAGTGTATATTTAGAAGGTGATTTTGGCAATGCATGGTCGGCCAGCATCAATAAAAAGATTAAATAAAGTAAACCTACCTGCCGGATTGATTAGAATTTTACTATCATACTTGAAAAATAGAAAATAACGTTCTTGCTTATACTAGCATAGAATTTTCTGAATCACTATCGAAAAGCTGTCCTCAGGGAACTCCTTTGTCTCCACTTTTGTGGCTGACATTGCTAAACTACAAACACCATACTTAGAAATAATTGGGGATAAAACTTTAACACAGCTCTTAAAATTTCGACTGAAATTACATTAGAAAATATCGACTTATGATTATGCACCGAAAACAAATTGAAGATCAGCCTTGTGTGTGTGTGTGTGTGACAATTTGACAATTAAAAAATATTTATTGTCATCTTAGACAATATTACATATTTTCAATCATAGGGAGAGAAAAAGAAAATAAGAAGAGAGAAGAGAAGAGAAAATATATACATAAATGAAACAAATTTTACAAGATGGTGATGGGAGATGGAGGAAGAAAACCTCGGCACTGGAGGGTCCTGGACCAGGCGATGAGCGGGTCTTCCACTGCTTCTCCGAGCCCAACCTGTACAAAGTAGCGATAAATTCGCAACTTTGCCGACGCCAAGATGGAAAGGGCGTCGTCCTCAAGGCCGGACCCGCCGAAGATCCAAGCCTGCAGGTCAGGGGGCCGCCCTATGATGTTGAAGGCCTCTCTGATGAGAGGCCTGATGGAACGGCAGCACCAGTAACGGTGGCCGAGGGAGCAGTCGATGGACCCGCAGGCAGGACAAGAGGGGCCGACCGAGGCAGGATGGGCCGGATGGGGCAGGGCGTGGAGGGCCAACTTGAGGGCCGCGTCGGCCTCGTGGCCCGAGTAGGCGCAGCGCCGCAGCGAGGCCCAGTCGATCCTAGATGGAAGTGGACCGATGGTGGGCGACCATCTCGAGGTGAACCTTGAGATGGGCGTGGCGGCGAGGCGCGGGCGATCCAGGGCCCGTCGGGCCGAGCGGGTCGTGAGGCTGTTGAGGAACGGCGTAGCCGTCCCTCGCAGCACCACGGCCGCAGCTAAAGAGCTAGATGAGGGTGCAGACTCCGCCCCGAAGCCCACGGCGTTCTCGGAGGTCAGCCTCCGACAGAAGGCGCCCAGGGCCGCGGCGTCAGCCAGGGCCGAGCGCGTAGGTCGGGCGGTGAGGTGGCCCTCCGCAAGAAGGTCCCGGACTCGGGCTCCGCGCCAGCGGGCAGGGGCCAGGAGGTCGGGAGGGCGGAGGAACCGGCAGCCGCCGATGATGTTGAGGTCCAGTAGCTGAGCCGTGGGGACCGCCCGATGGTTGAGGCCCAGGATGTTGGAGGCCTCCTCCCACAGCTTCAGCAGCCGGAGACGGCGGGGCTGGAGACGGGTGCCGTCCGGTGGAGGGTGGATCCAGGCCTCACCGCTTTCTACTAGCCAGCTGAAGGCATTTCTGCCCCCGCGGAGCGCGACCTGCACCCCCTTGAGGCAGGCGAGCTGGAGCTGGGTCGCGAGGTCGAGGAGGCCGAGGCCTCCGATGGCAACTGGCCTCGCCATGACATCGGCGGGAAGCCACGCCGTGTGGTTCTGTCCCCAGACGAATCTCGCCAGTCGGGCCTGCAGCTTGGCGATGGTTGGGGGTGATGGTAGGTAGCCATGCAGGTGGTGCTGGATGACAGAGCCCACCAGCGTGTTCGCCGCTCTTGCTCGCCCGACGAGGGAGAGGCCGCGGGTGAAGGGCGTCCATTTGCGGCATGCATTCTCCAGGAGGGCCAGGAGATGCTGTTCCCGGTGGGCGACGGTGCTCCTGGGGGCGATGTCGAGCCCGAGGACCCTGATGGAGGTGGTCGACCAGGAGGCGCCGAGAGGGGAGTCGCCGCGGTTGCGCCAGGCGCCGCACCAGAGGCCAGCGCTCTTCCGGAGGTTCACGCCAACTCCGGAGGCCTGCTTGTATTCTTCGAAGACGGTCGCCACCCGTTCGAAGTCTCCGTCGCGATGAAATAGGAGGACGATGTCGTCGGCGTAAGCGATGACATTGCCCACGCCGAGGGTCAACTCCAGGCGACGTAGCAGCGGCCCCGTGGCGATGCTGAAGAGTGCGGCGCTTACGGCGCAACCCTGCCTGAGGCCGTTGAGAAGGGGGAAGGCTGTTGTATGAAAGCCTCCGGCCCGGATGGTGGCGTCCGCCCCGGCGTAGAGGATGTTAATCCAGGCCATGAAGGCCGGCGGGAGGCGGAGGGATGTTAGCAGGGACTCCAGGAAGCCGCGGTCCAATGAGTCAAAGGCGGACTCTAGGTCGACGCCCATGACGGCCAGCGGCGAGCCCAGGGCGGTGGCCTCCTCGATGGCGTCCGTCACCATGGCGATGTTCCATGACGGGGACCTCCCGGGGACGGCGTATGTTTGGCATTCCGGCACCAGGGTCCGCAGGTGGGGCTTGAGGCGCCGGTGAAGGATGGCGGCCAGGACCCTGTAGTCGGCCGAGGGCAGCGCGACAGGCCTGTAGCCATCAAAGCCGCGACCTCCGCGGGTCTTGGGCACGAGGCAGATGGAGCTGCGCCGCGTCGACGGAGGCAGGGCACCGCGGAGCCGTGAAGCCGCGAACACCCGGGCCAGAGCTTCCGCGAAGAAGTCCTCGTTGAAGGCGACGAGGAGTTCGCACGGCAAGCCGTCCCAGCCGGGGGCCTTTCCGCGAGGGAGGTGCTCGATGGCGTTGGCGATCTCGCTGGGGCTGATGTCCGGCCGGTGGAGCGGGTCCTCCTCACTCAGCTCGCGGGTGGTGGTGGGCGCGCTGCTGGCGATGAAGGCAGCTCCCGCAGCTGGATCGCTGGTGGGACGGGCGAAGCGGGGCTGGAAGCTCGCGAACGCCCTCCGCCGAAGCTCGGGGCCCTCGATGATGTTATCCTGCTCGTCCCTGATGACGCTGACCGGGCGTCGGAGGCGGATGGCGCGTGCTAGGTCCGGCAGCGATGGGTAGTCGGCCCAGATGGAGGAGGCCTCGAGCTGCGCCGCGATATAGCGCCTTGCCCTGTAGATGTAGCTGTCGCTGGCAGCGTGGCGCGGATCGTGCAGGGATCTGGCCTCCGCCAGCAGTCCCGCCTTGATGGTGGTCCACCTGTCCCATAGGATCCCGTCGTCGTCATCGTGCGCCGTGTCTTCCTCGAGCTCCCGGATGTAACCAGCCAGATGTTCGAGAACGAGGCCCGAGCGGAGCAACGCGGCCAAGCGAGGCTGGGTGGGGGAGGAGACGGCGGTGGTGGGCGGGCCCACCTGGAGCAGCACGAGGCGGTGGTCCGAGAGGTGGTAGTGGCTGGTCGCGTAGATGGACACGCGATCCAGGACTCCAGCAGGGACGAGGATCCGGTCCAGGCGGTTCGATTCGACTTGGTCGCCGTGCATGGCGACTCTGGTGGGCAGGTGGGCGGCGTCGAACTGGGTGGCCACGTCGACCAGCGCGGCCAGGTCCAGAAGAGCGGCGAGGGCATCCGACGATGATGATGATGAGGGGCCCCGATCCCTGATGTTAAAATCGCCGATGATCCAGCAGGTCCCCTCTTCCTCCTGTGCCGCTGTCGCCGCCAGGAGCTCCAGTTGCCGGTTTCTCCCCCGGGGTTCATGCGCCAGATGAACGGCGATGGCCGTCATCTCCTCGCCGTGGACATCTATTGTTGCCAAGGCGATGTGGCCCGGCCACAGGATACGCTGTCGTAGCACGGCGACGCCTGGTCCGAAGACGCAGGCGAGTCCGGATCCCGAGATGGCTATGGGATGGGCCAATATAACAGCGCTGTAGCCGAGGCAGAGTTCTTGGCCGCTGCCCAGATGAAATGCGTTTGTCTCCTGGACAAACGCGATGTCCACGTGATGTTGTCTGAGGAGATGACAAAGGGCAAGGCTCCTCCCCCGAGTGGCGAGCCCTCGCGCGTTGATGGTGGCGACGCGGTGGTTCATTGGCGCTGTAGGCCTCGCAGGACCTTCCTGGTCTTCTGGAGGGTCTTGCGGATGGTGGAGTTGGAGTCTGGGCACGAGGCCTTGAAGGTGTCGTGCAACTTGTCGAGGGTGGCGACCTGTTCCTCTGTCAGCGTGGGCGCTAGCCTCTTCATGGTGGTCTCAGAGGTGAGGAGCTGCTGTGCGTCCTTGCAGTTAAGGCCGGGCAGCTTGTGCCAGTTGATGGAAAGGGCGGGGGTCTCCTCGATGTGCTTCAGCAGCTGTTTGAGTGCGGATTCTCCCCGGGCAGGCGTGGATGGAGGTGAGGTCAGCCCCTCCACCGACATCTCGTGGTCGAGCGGAGAGATGCGAGGCTCGGGGGGCCGCGGGGCAGCCAGGGAAGCAGGGTGGGCAGCAGGGGCGGGGTGGGTGACATCCATCTGTTCGGCAGGCTGGTGTGCCGAGGGGATCGCCTGAACCTCGGTTGAAGTCTTCGCCGGTTGGACAGGGGACGCCGGTGTTGCGGGCGCCGGTGCCGGCTTCCTTGGCTGCTGAGGAGGGGGAGGCCTTGCGTCGGTGGGAGACGCTGCTTGCCTGGGGTTGCCGTTCCCTTGCCTGGCGAGCGCTGGGCAGTTTGCTCTGCGGTGGCCCTGCTTGCCGCACTTGGAGCACTTTATTCCAAAGGAGAGGAAGGCTGACAGGATGTCTCCTTTGGACCTGATGGTCAGTCGGGTGGGCAGCGTCTCCAGCCTCACGCCCTCGTGGAGCAGGATGAACGCCTCCCGGCGGCCGTCGGTGAAGGTGAACTCCCCCATTTTGATCAGGATGGGGGCGATGGAGGTGACCTTCCCGTATTGGCTCAGGGCGTCCACGATGGTGTTGTCCTCCACAAAGCCGGGCAGGTTGGCCACGACTATTCGTTCCGCCCTCTTGCGGAAGGGGAAGACCTTGAGGGACGTACCCTCGATTTCCAGGCCGTCCGCGACCAGACGGCTCGCAAGTTCCTTGTCCGCGAGACCCACGATGAAGTGGCCGTTCATTCGGTGGAACTGCGTGATGCTCTTTGGCCCTCCGAGTAGCGTGCTCATGGCCTTGAGGTAGGCGTAGTCCGGGATGTCTGGGCACAGCTCCACGAAGATGTAGTTCTCGTGGTTGGTGGTGGCCTGCCTCGCCCTGGCTGCGGCGATGTTGGCGCGCGTCGCCTTGATTTCCTGGGGCGACATTGACCTCGGCCCTGTTGGCCGCTTCTGCTGCTGGGAGCTGCGCTTCTCAGCAGGCCTGCTTGGCTGCTTAGCGGCGTGCTCAGGTGTTGAGGTTAGGCGCCTCTTCTTGCCCTTCACGAGGATGAAGCCTTCGCTGTCGTTCACCTCCACCATCTCGCTGTCGGCCCAGTTGAGCGAGGCCGGGCTGGCTGTTGTAGCGCTGTTCAAAGCAGCAGTCGGCGGCGCCGTGACGTCACCACTCGCGGCGGCCAGATTTACATGCATGTCGCCTGCCGGCGAATTTGCATTCTTTTGGTTTTCAGAAGAATTTTCTATTAAATTCTTCATAATTTGGTTTTTCGGCGAAAACTCCTCGCCTGGTTGTGATCCAGTGCTGGGCCTTTCAGGCACTAATTCAGCGGATCGAGGGCTTTCTTTTAGTACCGAATTCAGCAGGGTCAGCGCCAATGACACACACTCCAGAGGCGAAAACGGCGGAGCTCGCGAAAGCGTGGCCGCACGCTCGAGTGTGTGTGTGTGTGTGAGAAAACCAACATTTAACATTTACATAACAAAAATGAAGTTACTATCAAATTTTAAAAATAAATCGTTTTACCTATGCGCAGAAATAAAATTCCGGTGTTAACTTTGTTAATCATAGAAGAAAAAAGACTAAATTTTTCTTAGTCCTTATTTAAATAGTAAAATAAATAAAACCTAGCGATTTTAGAAAATTAACATTTTATTTATGTGGAAAATATTGGAGTTTAGGCAAACTCGAAAAGATAATTATTATATAAATAAATTATTAAACCAATACTTGTTTATGGAGCTTGTTTTGGTAGAAACCTAGACGCCGGCCAGGCGGGATGAGCTATCTTTAGGACGACGATGGCAGCTGGGCTGCGGGGAAGCGACCTATGCACAGGGAGGCGGTAGTGACTTGGTACCCTCTTTAGAGTCAACTGGCAGGAATCTCTACCTCCAAGCTGCTTTATCTTTTTAGACGCTTGATCCTACTTACATACTTGAATGAACAGAGCTGAAATGTTGAGTGCTTTGCTTGGTGCGGGGAGAAGCTGACCCCAGCGCCATGTAGGATCACTGGCGGTGGATCAGCCAAGAGTGTTTTACTTTTGGGTCTTCGCTCTGTGTGTGCGCGATTGGGAGCGTCCTTGCCGAACGCACCGTGAAATACCAAGGTATACACACAGCAGTACCGCCCCTTAGCCTTCGCGAGGTTCCCCGCGTCAACCTCGTGCCTCAGAGGTCCTTGATTCATCGTCAGATTCGGGGAGTTCTGAGAATTAAGGGCACGAGAGCCAAAGGGGGGGAAGTCCTATTGGAGCGTAGGACGGGTTATTCCAAGTCCGTACGAGAGGGCCCGGACAGCAACCTGGCTAAGAAACTCTCGAAGACGCCCGTGGGTGCCTGGTCGACTCCACTGAGCTAGACCATAAAGGCGGGGGCGAGGAACCATTCAGATGGCCGCTCGATGCATGAAGAATGCATCATTCCTTCGGCTGGGTGACTGAGGAGGTAACCGGGATGCAAGGACCACAGGAGTCTATATCATCCCTGTCTCTGCTTTTGCAGGCCGAATCTCTTTTCTGCTTTGATTGGTAGCCAAATTGTTCAGGTCTGAGTGGGCTCTTCAAGGGATTTTCTATGTTTCCTCAATACTATTCTTTCAAATAATTTTGAAAGTAGCAGTGAGAAGGGCCTGGTTGGCTCATGTAAGGATTTCCCATTTTTAAGTATAGGACAGATAATGGACGTTTTACATCTGTCAGGGAAGTGGGCAGGCTTCAGTGAGGCATTAAAGATTTTAGTTTTTGATGCCAATATGTAATTTGAGAGCGGTTTAAGAGATTATTTAGGTAATTCTTCAATTCTGGGAGCTTTTTTAATTGGTAATATTTCGATAATCGCTTTTATTTCACCAATATTTGTTGGTTCTAGTCTTTTTTCTTTATTATTTTTCACGTATGTGTTCATATATTCACAGTATGAACGAGTAGGTTTGGAATGGGATGAATAGGGATTAGGGCTGAACTGTTTTTCATAGTTATAGGCAAATGATTCAGCTGCCTCTTCTGTGGTTGGTGTCTGCACATTGTTTGTCTTCAGGATTATTTCTTGTTTTTCAGATTTAGATGAGCATTTTTTTCGATGGCTTTCCATATGGTTTTCTCTGTGACTTTATAGTTTTCGATAAAGTAGTCCCAGCTAGTGTTGTCGTGTTCTCTTGTTAGTTTCTGAGATTCTCTCCGGGCAGTCATGTAGGCTGATACATCTCGGGGATCACAGGTTTTTCTTTCTTTTTTTAATGGTTAATTGTATTTTTCTTTAATGTGAGGTAGGTATCTTCGTTCTAATTCTAGGACCTTGTATTTTGTTGTTTCTCTCCGGTTTTGCGCCATTTGTTCTCCGATGTATGTTATGGCCTCATTTATTTTCGAAAATGTATTTAGCATAAGTTCGGGAGTTTCAGCTCTTTTCCTTTTGTACTTGAAAAGAGCCCAATCTGTTATTTTGATTTTTATATTTGAGTAGGAAATTTTGAGAAATCCTGTAGCAAAAGTAGTACTGGGAGATGATCAGAGGTTAGTTTATGCAATACTTTTGAGTATGTGCTTTGAGAGATGTTTTTGTTTACGGCGATATCAATGATGTCTGGAGGTGAGTCATGAGTGGGTTCGTTGGGGTAGCTCACATCTAGGTCCATAACATTGATTGTATTTTGGAGCTTTCTCCCGCTTGGGTTAATGTCCATCCATACAAAGTTCAAAACAACAACTACTCACTCGTGCAGGCCCGTCACGCACGTGCCGCGGCACGTGGGAAAACATACAATGTTCCCAGCACACCCCCCTTTTTGAGATTTGAAATATATATACATTACAAACTTTAAATGCATAATATAATTAATAATGAAGGCGATCCACGGGTTTAACAATTCGTCCACCCCGGGTTCTTATCTGGCCGTCTTCTGAGTCGTTAGAGGGATAATCCACAACTGGGGTCTTTTCATTTTCAACCAGTTCCTCCCCCGAAAAGGTCGGCGTCGATGGGTCGGCTTGATATTGCACTGTATCTCCTTTTCGTAGATGGAACCTGTTTCGACGTACAGTCCCAACTGGAGTATCAACCATATATTACCTTGGTGTCGATGCTTTCTGCTTTACAATCCCCCAGATTCGCATATTTGTAATCCAAACCGTGTCACCTTCGGATAGCTCCTCCATGTCCGTAGCTCCGCAGCTTAGATCATATCTGGATTTCATATCCTTTCTCCTTCTCCCCTCCTTTCTTTTCAGGGTCTGAGAGTCCACCAACCTTGGATTAAGATTCTCTGGTGCAATTGGCAAGGTCGTTCGGAGTTTACGTCCCATGAGAAGCTCAGCAGGGCTGTAACCGTTCTCCAAAGGGGTCGATCGATACTCCAGGAGTCCAAGCGATGGGTCTTGATTTTTCTTGAGGATCAACTTAGCAATTTTCACACCTGCTTCTGCCATCCCATTGCTCTGCGGGAATCGAGGACTTGAAGTGACATGTGTGAATCCGTACTGCCTTGCGAAATTTGCAAATTCACGAGCAGCTCCAAATTGCGTTCCATTATCGCTTACAACAGTTTCTGGTATTCCATGTCGGGCAAATATGGATTTGCAACTACGCACCACCACATTGGCTGTGAGCCGATCCAACTGAATCAATTCAGGAAATCGAGAATAATAGTCAATGACGACTAGATACCAATTATTCTCGAACTTGAACAAATCCATTCCAATCTTTTGCCACGGTCGTGTAGGAAAGTTGGTTGGTATCAAAGGTTCATGTTTTGAGACGGCTTCCTGGATACAGACACTGCACTTTCTGACCGTTTCTGCAATCTCCTCCGAAATTCCAGGCCACCATACCGTCTCACGTGCGCGAAGTCTTGTTTTTGTAATCCCGAAGTGCCCAGCGCGCAACTTATCTAGGATCTCCAGTTTCATACTTGCTGGAATAACAAAACGACAGCTACGCATCAGTAGTCCATTTTGAACGCCGAGTTCATCCTTGACATGCCAATAATAGAGCAGAGCCTGTGACATCTTCTTCTTATCTGGCCAGCCTTGTTCAAGGTAGTTGACTACTGCTTTCAGGGTCGTATCTTCTTGTTGAGCTTCAAAAATCTTCGTCAACATCTCGTCTTTGTCAGTTATACACGAGAGAACTGTATTTATATGCGCTGAGGTTGGCTGTTCGTTTTCACCTCCCTCGGTTGTAAGAAGTGGTTGTCTGGATAATGCATCGGCGTAGAGCAGCTCCTTTCCAGGGATATGCACTATTTCGAAATTAAACCTCATCATACGCATTCGGAAACGTTGCAGTCTTGGGGTCAGCGAACTCAATTCTTTCGTCGAAAATAGAGGAATGAGAGGCTTATGATCAGTCTCAATTCAGAAACGCTTTCCAAGCAGGAAATCTTGAAAACGTTCGCAAGCCCATGTAATTGCGAGAGCCTCTTTCTCGATCTGAGCATATCGTTTTTCGGTAGGTGTCATAGTTCTAGAAAAATAAGCAACAGGTCGCCAGATTCCATTCTTACCTTCTTGCTTCAGTACCGCTCCCAAGCCGTATGAAGATGCGTCGGATGACACCATAGTTAGTTTCCTGACGTCGTATGCTGCCAAGATGGGTTGAGTCGTGAGCAATTCTTTCAACTTTCGGAATGCTCGCTCCTGGCTGCAATCCGAAACGAAGTCTTGACCTTTCACCAACAACTGGTTCAGTGGTGCCACAATTTCAGATAAATTTTCCACAAAGCGTCTCAGATTGTTCACCATGCCAAGAAATCTTCTCACGCCATGAACATCGGTCGGAGCAGGCATCTTCGCCACTGCTTCGATATTCGCTGGATCTGGTCGAATACAGTCTTCATCCAGTTTGTGCCCAAGAAAATTAATTCTTGGCACGCCGAAGACACACTTGGTCTTGTTTTGTGTAACTTTCGCCTCTTTCAGTTTTCGGAGTACTAAACGAAGAATTCGATCGTGAGTCTTGGAGTCGGAGGCAAATATCAGGATATCGTCCAGGTAACACATTACACCGTCCATGCCTTTCAAGATTATTGACAAACTTTCTGAAAATACTCTGGGGCGAGTAATATTCCAAATGGCATCTGCAGAATTTATATCTCCCAAAAGGAGTGATGAAGGTCGTTAAATGCTGGCAGTCCGGGCTCAACGAAATCTGGTGAAAGCCACTGTTCGCGTCCAGTTTCGAAAAGAATCTTGCTTCCCCCAGTTGCCCCAGCATGTGCTCCACCGCTGGCATGGGATGCACTTCGCGCGTGTACATGTTCGTTCAGCCTTGAGAGATCCACACAGAGTCGTATGTCGCCATTCGGTTTACCAGCAATCACAGTCGGTGCACACCATTCAGTCGCAACGTTAACTTGTGCTATGATTCCCGCCTTCTCGAGCTCTTCCAATCTTGTTTTGAGCTTTTCCATCAAAGGTATTGGTACCCGTCGAGGAGTATGCACAGCATATGGTTTGCTCCAGGATTCAATTTGATTTCGTAAGGGTTTCTGATCTGTCCCAGTCCTTCAAATACTTCAGGGAATTCCTTGATCGGGTTAATTCTCGTCGCAACCACTTCAATCCGCCTCGCCAGGTTCAAGAGCTCACATGCCCGGCGACTCAGAAGAGGTTCACTCAAACGACGAATGACATAAATCTTCTCCTTGATTTCATAATTGCCATTTCGCAGCGTTGATATAAACATACCCACAGTGTTGGAAATGATTCAGGAAGACGGCTCTAGATGGCGCGCGCCAAGGGATGCGCCACAGAGTGAATCCACAGAGTCCGTCCACGTGACCCTATACGACTATAAAAGTCGCGGCGAAAAAAGGTATAAGATCGGGGTGAAGTGAGGATAGGGCATAGTCACAGGAGGAGAGGGTATAGTAGCGCAGAGCTCAAGTGAAAAGGCAAGAGAAGTTTATAGGAAGCCTGAAGAAACTGGATAAAGTCAAAGAAGAGTTAGAGGTAAGAAGATAAAGTTAAAGTAAAAGAAGATAGAGTTAAAATAAAAGAGGATAAAGTTGGAGTAAAAGAAGATAAAGTCAAAGAAGAATTAAAGGTAAAGAGAAAAAGTCCATTGAGGAGAGCGAAAAAGCTGAAGTCGAGAAAAGGTCTGTTGAAGAAGCTGAAGCAAGCTTACCCTAATAGTTCGGGATTGTTTTGATTGAAATTAGTTCATTTTTTGTATGTTACCATTGTGGAAAAAAGCCTCATATGTTTAAAATCATCAAACCACCAGCTGATCATTTCCTCCAGAATAACACCAGCCTATCGCTACAGTAATTGCAATAGTTAGAAAAAAGGATGATTTAAATTATTAATTTCCTATTATTTAAGTTTATTAATTCTATGTTTTTGTTTTCCCAACATTTCTGGTGAGCCGGACGCGATAGGCTTGGTGGTAAGATGGAGGAGATGAACAAAAAACGTAGAAGAGCTGTACGAGGAATTTTTACCAAGACAGTCAATGAGTTAAAGGCCGAGTTCAAAAAGTCTTCTATTGATAAAGAAAATATTTATGCAAAATACAATAGGCTCGAATCTCTACATATAGAACTTGTGGCTTTGAATGAGCAATGCCAGCTGGTTTTGTTGGCCCAAGAGAATATTGCGGATGAAGAGATTGATCGGGAATATGAAGATTGCGAGAAATATATTCAAGAGAGATTCAACATGGAGCAGAAGATCGGCATATTGCGAAATCGGGCAAAAGATGAAGTTCTTTCAAATAGTAGTAAAAATACGAAGTTGAATATAAAACTGCCAGAATTAGAGTTGAAAACCTATGATGGTTCTTTAGAAAACTGGTTGCCTTGGTGGGCACAGTTTTCGAAGGTGCATGAAAATGAGGATTTATCTAATAGTGATAAATTTTTGTATTTGCGAAAGGCGATTTTGCCTGTTTCAGAGGCATATAGAGTTATAGCCAGTTACCCTGTTACGGGGGATAATTACACGTCGGTTATTCAGGCTTTGCAAGAGCGTTTTGGAGATCCGAATATTCTGACGGAGCTCTATGTTAGACGACTTTTGAATTGGGTCATGGCCAATGTCAGGAAGGAAAATGGAAATTTGAGTAATTTGTACGATGACTTAACAAGTCACTTGAGATCGTTGCAAACGCTTGGAATAGACCCACAGTTGTCGGGTATTTTCTTGTATCCTCTGGTAGAGTCATCCCTGCCATCGGATGTATTGAAAATATGGCAAAGACATCCTTCTTCAGGCTATGGACAAGAGAGATTTAAGACAGAAGACCCAGTGGCTAAGACTAGAGAGATCCCCGAAAGATTAAAAGCGTTAATGGATTTCTTAAGAGCAGAAGTCAAGAGTGCTCAAAGATTAAAATTTATAGAAAGAGGTTTCAACCTAGAAGTGCCTCAGAGGAAGTTTTACAATGAAAATCCAAGGAAATGGAACAATTCTAGACCTACCACTGTATCTGGTTTGTTCGTAAGCCGAACTCCAGGGAAATGTTGCTTTTGTGAGCGAACAAATCATGAGAGCCATCAATGTAACTATTGCTCGAATTTCATCGGAAGAAAGGATGGAAAAGATTAAGAAAGCACGTCTGTGCTTCAGGTGTTTGCGAACAGGACATATCAGGAGACGGTGCAAAATGCAACTAGAATGCAAAAATTGTGGGATGAATCACCTGGATATTCTGTGTCAGGGAAGCTCTTCGAAGGAGATAAGGGGGACGAATGATCCTGTAACAGCATTGGCGAATCGGGGTGTTATTTGTTGGAAGGACCAACTTGCCGTGTTTGTTTTGTGACAAAGATAACCATCTTAGCCAAAACTGTTTTAAGGCAGCCAAGATGTTGGAATTAGACAGATTAAAAAAGGTACGGGATGCGAAGGTATGCTTTAAATGCTTGAGAAAGAATTTGTGCTGAGAACATTGGATGTTTCCCACGTGACGCGGCGGAGCGTGACCGTGCCTGCACGGGTGAGTAGTCGTTGTTTTGAACTCTGTATGGATGGACATTAAAACATGGTGGCAGCGATAACTGGATAAAATACGAACCCGTATATCGTAAAATATCGATTTTTGCGTACCTTGGAAGATAATTCAACATGGCTCAAGATTCAACCTCCAGAAACTTTCGACTTCTCGACTCCCAACGAATGGCCCAAATGGAGGAAAAGATTCGAACGATACCTCGTGGTCAGTGGAATGAAGAAGAAAGAGGAGGCGGACAAGATCGATTTGTTCATGTACTTGATGGGTAACCGCACGGATGATATATTCAGGACCTTCAAGTTCGAAAAGGAGGAAGAGGCAACGAAAATTGATTCCGTCCTCAAGGCGTTCGACAGCCACTTCTGTGTCAAAAAGAATATTATCTACGAACGTGCGAAATTTAATTCAAGAATCCAAGAGGATCGGGAGCCAGTGGACGAATTCATCACTTCATTGTACAAATTGGCTGATAGTTGCGAATTTGAGGGTCTTCATGAGCATTTGATCCGTGACCGAATAGTGGTTGGAGTGAGGGACAAAGCTTTATCTGAAAGAATGCAGTTGGACAGCGAACTGACTTTGGAAAAGGCGGTGAAAATGGTTCGACAGCAGGAAGCCGTTCGACAGCAGCAAGTCGACCTGCAGCGTCCCACAACAAGCCAAAAGGTCAATCAGGTGAAGTTCAACTCGAAGAAACAATCACCGAAACAACAACAGCAGCCTTCGAGGAAGAAGGAGAAGTCAGCCAAAATAAGATCACGATGTCCAAAAAGCGGAGGTTTCACCCACAGGGAAGGACAGGCTTGCCGTGCTGAAGGACAAAGATGTAACCTATGTTCAAAAAATGGTCATTTTGCAAATTGCTGCCCAGATAAGCAGACGAAGACTGCGGAAGTCAAAGCTGTTTCTGAACTTGATGAAAAAATTGGTTTTCTCCTGGAGGTCTCAGCTGTGGAGGATTGATCTAATCTCGATGATGATGAAGGCGAGTGCAGGAGGCGATGGACAGCAGAAATTCAAGTGAACGGGAAACAGGTGAAGTTCAAGCTCGACTCCCAGGCGGATGTTACATATGTTCCTCTGTGTCTCCTCAAGAAGATAATGGGAAAGCAACGACTAGTGGAAAGTGATATCAACATTAGAGCTGCTGAATTCTCCGAACTTCAGACTGTGGGTATGTTTATATCAACCCTGCGAAATGTCAATTATGAAATCAAGGAGAAGATTTATGTCATTCGTCGTTTGAGTGAACCTCTTCTGAGTCGCCGGGCATGTGAGCTCTTAAACCTGGCGAGGCGGATTGAAGTGGTTGCGACGAGAATTAACCCGATCAAGGAATTCCCTGAAGTATTTGAAGGACTGGGACAGATCGGAAACCCTTACGGAATCAAATTGAAACCTGGAGCAAAACCATATGCCGTGCATACTCCTCGACGGGTACCAATACCTTTGATGGAAAAGCTCAAAACAAGATTGGACATCCCTGGAAAGGATCGCTCGACGCCGATGCATTATCCAGACAACCACTTCTTACAACCGAGGGAGGTGAAGACGAACGGCCAACCTCAGCGCACATAAATGCAGTTCTCTCGAGTATTACCGACAAAGACGAGATGTTGACGAAGAATTTTGAAGCTCAACAAGAAGATACGACCCTGAAAGCAGTAGTCAACTAACTTGAGCAAGGCTGGCCAGATAAGAAGAAAATGTCACAGGCTCTGCTCTCTTATTGGCATGTCAAGGATGAACTCGGCGTTCAAATTGGACTACTGATGCGTAGCTGTCGTCTTGTTATTCCAGCAAGTATGAAACTGGAGATCCTAGATAAGTTGCACGCTGGGCACTTCGGGATTACAAAAACAAGACTTCGCGCACGTGAGACGGTATGGTGGCCTGGAATTTCGGAAGAGATCGCGGAAACGGTCAGAAAGTGCAGTGTCTGTATCCAGGAAGCCGTCTCAAAACATGAACCTTTGATACCAACCAACTTTCCTACACGACCGTGGCAAAAGATTGAAATGGATTTGTTCAAGTTCGAGAATAAGTGGTATCTAGTCATCATTGACTATTATTCTCGCTTTCCTGAAATGATTCAGCTGGATCGGCTCAAAGCCAATGTGGTGGTGCGTAGTTGCAAATCCATATTTGCCCGACATGGAATACCAGAAACTGTTGTAAGCGATAATGGGACGCAATTTGGAGCTGCTCGTGAATTTCCAAATTTCGCAAGGCAGTACGGATTCACACATGTCACTTCAAGTCCTCGATTCCCGCAGAGCAATGGGATGGCAGAAGCAGGTGTGAAAATTGCTAAGTTGATCCTCACGAAAAATCAAGACCCATCGCTTGGACTCCTGGAGTATCGATCGACCCCTTTGGAGAACGGTTACAGCCCTGCTGAGCTTCTCATGGGACGTAAACTCCGAACGACCTTGCCAATTGCACCAGAGAATCTTAATCCAAGGTTGGTAGACTCTTATACCCTGAAAATAAAGGAGGGGAGAAGGAGAAAGGATATGAAATCCAGATATGATCGACGCTGCGGAGCTACGGACATGGAGGAGCTATCCGAAGGTGACACGGTTTGGATTACCGATATGCGAATCTGGGGGATTGTAAAGCAGAAAGCATCGACACCAAGGTCATATATGGTTGATACTCCAGTTGGGACTTTACGTCGAAACAGGTTCCATCTACGAAAAGGAGATACAGTGCAATATCCAGCTGGCCCATCGACGCCGACCTTTTCGGGAGAGGAACTGGTTGAAAATGAAAAGACCCCAGTTGTGGATTATCCCTCTAACGACTCAGAAGACGGCCAGATAAGAACCCGGAGTGGACGAATTGTTAAACCCGTGGATCGCCTTCATTATTAATTATATTGTGCATTTAAAGTTTGTAATGTATATATATTTCAAATCTTAAAAAGGGGGATGTGCTGAGAACATTGGATGTTTTCCCATGTGACGCGGCAGAGCGTGACCGTACGTGCACGGGTGAGTAGTCGTCGTTGTTTTGAACTCTGTATGGATGTGGACATTAAAACAGAATCATTTAAAGAGGGATTGTCTATCTTCTGTAAGATGCAAGCGTTGCCAAGGACCTCATTTTCAGATAATGTGCAGAGGAACCTCACATGGTCAGGGAAATTTAAATTGGAGGTCAGATAACAGATCTCACAATAGCTCAGCAGAGCAGAATGAGGGGAAGGATGATCCTGTAACGGCAATGGCGAATCAGGTATGCACAAATAGTATCTCTTTAATGACTCTAATTGTAAAAATTAAAGGGCCGAAACGTTCCAAAATGGTAAGAGTGCTTTTGGACTCTGGTAGCCAAAAGTCTTACATCAGAAGGTCTCTGGCCAAGGAGTTAGACTTACCCAAGGTAGGAGAAGTCAAATTGAATAATTTTTGTTTGGAGGGCAAACCACCGGAGAAAAGGCACATTCAATATTTTATTTCCAGTTGGACAATGTTGATGAGGGAAAGGCTTTCAAGATGGAAGCGTTGGAGGAAACAATAATTTGTGGCGATATTTCACCCGTCGAAGCAGGACCCAGGCAATGGGAATTGGATGAGAGGGGAATCACCTTGACCGGGGTGGACAATAATAAAACCGAAATAGACATCCTAATCGGTGGAGACTATTATGGGAAACTTCTCACAGGAAAAGTTGAACAACTAGCAGGAGGATTGACCGCAATTCAAACGGTTCTTGAATGGACTTTAATAGGTAATGCCTCATCAGAGAGACCAGAGACAAGTGCTCAAATGGTTCTCACCTTGCATACAACTCAACAGGGAGTAGCGTCCTAATGGGAATAGGAAACAATAAGGATACAAGATCCTGCAGAGGTCATCTCTGAGCAAGAGAAAAATTTTCTCATGCAAGAAAAGTTTCGTGAGAAAATCTGTCGAGGCCATGATTGAGATTTATTACCTTTTTTTGTTTTTGTATTCCCATACAAAAAGGTGGGAGTATGTTGGAAATGATTAAGGAAGACGGCTCTAGATGGCGCGCGCCAAGGGATGCGCCACAGAGTGAATCCACAGAGTCCGTCCACGTGACCCTATACGACTATAAAAGTCGCGGCGAAAAAAGGTATAAGATCGGGGTGAAGTGAGGATAGGGCATAGTCACAGAAGGAGAGGGTATAGTAGCGCAGAGCTCAAGTGAAAAGGCAAGAGAAGTTTATAGGAAGCCTGAAGAAACTGGATAAAGTCAAAGAAGAGTTAGAGGTAAGAAGATAAAGTTAAAGTAAAAGAAGATAGAGTTAAAGTAAAAGAGGATAAAGTTGGAGTAAAAGAAGATAAAGTCAAAGAAGAATTAAAGGTAAAGAGAAAAAGTCCATTGAGGAGAGCGGAAAAGCTGAAGTAGAGAAAAGGTCTGTTGAAGAAGCTGAAGCAAGCTTACCCTAATAGTTCGGGATTGTTTTGATTGAAATTAGTTCATTTTTTGTATGTTACCATTGTGGAATAAAGCCTCATATGTTTAAAATCATCAAACCACCAGCTGATCATTTCCTCCAGAATAACACCAGCCTATCGCTACAGTAATTGCAATAGTTAGAAAAAAGGATTATTTAAATTATTCATTTGCCTATTATTCAAGTTTCTAAATTCTATGTTTTTGTATTCCCAGCACACAGTCTGAAGTTCGGAAAATTCAGCAGCTCTAATGTTGATATCACTTTCCACTAGTCGTTGCTGTCCCATTATCTTCTTGAAGAGACACAGGAACACATGTAACATCCGCCTGGGAGTCGAGCTTGAACTTCACCTGTTTCCCGTTCACTTGGATTTCTGCTGTCCATCGCCTCCTGCACTCGCTTTCATCATCATCGAGATTAGATGAATCCTCCACAGCTGAGACCTCCAGGAGAAAACCAATTTCTTCATCAAGTTCAGAAACAGCTTTGACTTCCGCAGTCTTCGCCTGCTTATCTGGGCAGCAATTTGCAAAATGGCCAGTTTTTGAACATAGGTTACATCTTTGTCCTTCAGCACGGCAAGCCTATCCTTCCTTGTGGGTGAATCCTCCGCATTTTGAAAATCGTGATCGTGCTTTGGCTGACTTCTCCTTTTCCTCGAAGGCTGCTGTTGTTGTTTCGGTGATTGTTTCTTCGAGTTGAACTTCACCTGATTGACCTTTTGGCTTGTTGAGGGACGCTGCAGGTCGACTTGCTGCTGTCGAACGGCTTCCTGCTGTCGAACCATTTTCACCGCCTTTTCCAAAGTCAGTTCGCTGTCCAACTGCATTCTTTCAGATAAAACTTTGTCCCTCACTCCAACCACTATTCGGTCACGGTTCAACTGCTCATGAAGACCCTCAAATTCGCAACTATCAGCCAATTTGTACAATGAAGTGATGAATTCGTCCTCTGGCTCCCGATCCTCTTGGATTCTTGAATTAAATTTTCTCACGTTCATAGATAATATTCTTTCTGACACAGAAGTGGCTGTCGAACGCCTTGAGGACGGAATCAATTTTCGTTACCTCTTCCTCCTTTTCGAACTTGAAGGTCCTGAATATATCATCCGTGCAGTTACCCATCAAGTACATGAACAAATCGATCTTATCCGCCTCCTCTTTCTTCTTCATTCCACCGACCACGAGGTATCGTTCGAATCTCTTCCTTCATTTGGGCCATTCGTTGGGAGTCGAGAATTCGAAAGTTTCAGGAGGTTGAGTCTGAGCCATGTTGAATTATCTTCCAAGGTACACAAAAATCAATATTTTGCAATATTCGGGTTCGTATTTCATCCATTATCGCTGCCACCATGTTTTAATGTCCATCCATACAAAGTTCAAAACAACAACTACATCAGGCCTGGTCACGCTCCGCCGCGGCACGTGAGAAAACATACAATGTTCCCAGCACAGTGGTGGTGGAATATCAGGCTGGGTGCTTGCAATTTATATTTCCTGCTATAAGGGTCGAGGTGTCTGTTTAGAAAAAGTTATAAATATCAGTTTTATCTAGATAGGTGTTCAGGGATTTTTAAGACGAATACAGGTTCATACTTGATTTGTTTTTATTTTAAATAGAAATTCCTGTTATTTCCAGACTTGAAGTGGTGGCATGAACAGGCGCATAGCTATATTGCTTGTGGATAAATATGGCCTTTTCACCACCTTGTCCGGCGGAGTCTCTCATTTCGGAGGGAGATGTAGTTTGGAATATTCTTTTTTTTTTGTTTGACTTAAGCCAGGTTTCTGAGACTAGCGTGATGACGATGTAATGGTCGTTCAAGAATTCTGAGAATCGCTATTTTTTGTTTTGGATATTGTACGCGTTCGAGTCAACAATTAAAAGACTATTTTTATGATTTTTAAAAAGTTCATTTACATCTAATGGTGTCTATAACCTTTTTCACTATTGCGGGGTCACTGAGAGCCTTTTGATAGCGCTCTCTGTTTAGTTAAATTTAGGGGCTGAAGGAGGATTGGGACGTCCTTTATTGACATATGGAGTTTTGTTCTTGTTCTGAGTGGATTGGAAACTTACAGAAGGGTTTGAGTTTATAGGGTTAGATTGTTTTTTTCTGCATTGGGGTGTGGGGCAGTCTATTTATCTTTCTGTATAGTATGCAACCGCGCCTGCCCTATGCTGTCCCTGGCAATTTGTACATTTAGGTGGGACTTATTTTTCCTTAATACATTTGGATGTAAATTTATTCTCTCCGCATTTTACACATTTGGGATTTTCCCTACATTAAAACTGGGAGTGTCCAAAGTTTTGGCACTTTGGGAGCCCTGTAGGCCTCGACTTTGCATTTCATGTCACAGGGGCCTGTGATGTAGATTTATTTTTCTTTGCAGTCTTAGAAAGGTTACTTGGATAAATGGGAGCTCCTTTGTTCCTGATTCAGGTAGTCTTGCAAGTTTGGACCTCTCGAATCCTTTGTTTTCCAGGTCCTCTTGTATTTCGAGGATAGTGATGCAACGGTCGAGACTTCACGACTACTCTGAGGCTCTTTTCGTCGTCTAAAATCTTGAAGTGGAAGGTGTAGTTTCGATCTTCCAATCACTTGGTAGCAGTCCAGTAATCTGATATTGTGTGGGTCTGAAAGTTGATGTATCGCCCTGGTGTTTAGAATTCTGGCTTTTGTTTTGTACAATTAACAAGACCATCTCTAAGCCCTGACCATTCCATTACCCCGCTTATTTTAATTGGTGGTATTCTGATCTTAGGCTTAGGGGTGGGGTTGTTGGGTCCATTATTCAATTTTTCATTAAGTTCCTTTGATGGTGATGGGTTCCCAGTTTGGATAATTGAAAAGGGAGAATACACGATGTGACTTATTAAAGTTTCCTTACTTAAGTATATATATATATAGCAATTTAGGCCAACAACCCCATGTATATAACCCGCAGCAAGACCTTAATGTTGTATAATAGCAGCACAGCTGTCAGTGATGCACTATCGGCATATGTCTTTACATCATCACATGTAATGCAATTCGTGCAAACAGGATAAATAAAATAAATAGAAAAACAAAAGGGGGGGAAAACTCTGTAATTGATTAAGAGTTGAGCTAAAGCAAGGATCGAGCATATAATATTGTCAGAACAATGGTCTAAGGATGGAAACAGCCGCGACACTATTATACAATTTCATCAGACAACCCATGAAATCGTTATTAAATTGGGCAATCTATAAAACACTGAAACACAGACACTCGCGGCAATGTATGTGGCCGGTAATTTATGGGAGACTTGATTATTAGTAACATTCCCTTCAAATAGGTAAGAAACATACAACATTTCATTTAAACAGTGGGAATAGCACCATAAGGCAAATTATGTATGAAATAGGTAACAGAGGAAACAAGAAAATTTCTCTAGATATTTATTTAAAATATCTTAAAATTTGGGAACATGTCTATACTGACGAGATATGCTATTTACATAGTAAAATTTAGATAGAGGTGACCTGAAGTTACTTTATAGCCCTTTAAGGCCCATGCGAAATCTAGGTTGGCTACTACACAAAAAGGGGGGGGAAACCTAGATCTCCATCTATTCTAGCGGGACAAAATATACGAACCCTAACATTCCTTTTAAGTCACTTAAAGCCCTTTAGGGCCCATTCAGAATCTAAATAGATTAGCTTCTGTTCGAAAAATAAAAAAAAGGGGGGGGGCTAAACCATAATGGCGAGGGGCTTACCTTCTCTCGAAAGTGCCGACAAAGGTCTGGTCTCCTGTCTGCAGACTGTCCTTTCACTGAGCGACTCCGATCGAATCCTGCCTTTTGGCAAAGAACCTTCTTTTATTCATCTCTCTCTCCATTTTCATTCGCCGAAAGAAACACCAATCAAAATGGCCAACGCTCCAGTATCAATTTCATAGACGCCCCAGGCCTCATCAAAATAGAACATATAGTATTACCAAAACAAAAAAATCTAAAGAGAGAAACAACCACGGCGGTAGTGTAAGATTTCAGACTCCAGCCCCCCCCTCCTTTCCACATGGATTGAAATACAATCCTCCCTTTTTTCTCGGGACGATATATATATCGCCCCCCCGTCTTGGCTAAAATTGACCCAGGCCCTTTTTACCTGGACTGTAATGTGATGCTTTCCTTTCTCAGTCTTTAGAGATCTTCCTTCTCCATTTTTCTCTTTTTTTTTTCTGGTCACCTTTACCTAAATTTTTGGTGAGGGGAATATATGTACATATGAAACAACAGTTTCCAGCTCGGATGTCTCTGGATGTCTTCTTCTTTACCAGGCATCAGCTTTCGGCATGGAAGTCTGGTGTCACCAAGTGTCTAAGTTTCTGGGCAAAAAAAAATGGTCTGTAAGTCTATGTGGGAGGGAAGCCATGTATCCATTTGATTTGATTATACATACGCCTTCTGTTGGGGTATGGTTACAAAAAACGTGCCCCAACAATCCTCCCCCTGCCAAGTAATGGACAAATGCGTTTGTGCTATTCATTATTCATCTGCCTTTCATCAGTTACTATGAAAGCAGGCCCATTTCTAGCAAAATGCATTTTCCATTACTAGGTGAAGCCAGATGTACCGAAACCTATAGGGAAGATAAGGCTAGTCAAAATGATGGTATGCCATTCTAGATGTTTATTATTCCGAACATTAGTGGGCATTGCGCATCCTGGCAAAGGGGTTTTTTATGTGCTATTATTCTGTCAGAACACTGTTATCAAAATAGGTTATTGGGGACAGTCATATCATATGTATGGAAGTAAGCAAGGTCATCTGTCTTACCATTCATGGGTATATATACCACCCTTCCACTTTCTTCTTTGGTCTTGAGGAGTAGGCCTTCCTAGTGGTAAGTCCTCTCAACCCCATCCTTGCCTCTTGGGGTACTGGATTCATTGCTACCTTCTTTCTGCTAACAATACAGTTAGGACATTTCCCTATTACATATTATATATAAAAAATTGGGCGCCAAGAAGTCGTTTAGAAATAACTGACTAGTCCAACTCCTAAAACATGCCAGCATCTTTATTTTCGTACCAATCAAGACATTTGTGTGGTATAGTTATATATATATACAATCAAAGGAAAGGATAATTATAGTTAGCTGAAAGAAATATCTTGGTATATAATGATTAGCCTATGACATGATGACTTTTGCTAAATAAAAATTACAGAAAACAAATTATGTAAGTAATCATTAAATAAGGCACGAAATATGTAATGATAAAATGAATCCTTCCATGTTATATGATGAGTATAACATATATATTGAAGTAAAAACATATCATGTAGATAGTGATTAAATATGTTAAGATATAAGTGATAAAAATCATCCCATGATAGATGACAAAAGAAAACTACTACAAGATTATATATGGTGACAAAATATATATAATTAAATATTTAATATAAATATTAATATCATGAATGTCAAAATAAAATTGTTGAAATGAATAGTATATGACTATAATATAATATATATGATATAAAAATAATAACATATTGAAAAGGAAAATGTAAACATAATATATATTTGTGCGCTGAAGGTTCAAGGTTTAGTATCTCAGTTAAGTTTTTCAATCTTATTCAGTCTGGAATCACGAGTTGGTCACTGGGTAATATTCGTCTATCCCGATCCTACTGGAGGGTGTGTTTTCTCTTATGTGTTAGATTCCTCTGTTACAATACTCTCAACTCAGATGGGTACGTCATTTAGAATCTTGGTCAAATGGAATATATCCCAGACCTCTATTAAACTACACAGTCCATTTAAATCTAGGGTGACAACCGTATGAAGAAAGCTCTCTGTTTGACAGAGAAACTAATCAACTTCTCCCATTTTGTTTGTGACTCCGTTTACCTTGTCTCTGGGGTGTGTACATTTCAGCTACCTCCCCCTTCCAAGAAATTCATATTACTTTCATCTACTAATATACCCTCTATTCATTGACCTGAATCCTACAAATCTACATCTTATAAATTTGAATTTTATCAATCTGAAATTTTGGTTCTTTTACAAATTCCTTCAGAATTCTACTCCCTGTATAACTGCTCTTAATTCTACTGTCCTCAATACAACACTTCTAAAACTCTGACTCATTGGCTCGTTCTGGCGTCTCGTTCGCGGTCCTTATAGTTAACTAATACTTTAAAATATTATCCTATCATGGAACGAGTTTAAACTCGTTGAAGGTCCTAATAATTACTTATTCTGCCTCTCGAATCTGTCTTATACTCGAATTCATTCCAACAAAACGTATGGCAGGGCGAATCCTTTATTAGAAGAAACTTCCGCTAGCTATGGGGGATCAAACTGGTACCGAAAAAAAAATTCAATAGACGGAAACACTTCGTCTAGAATAACTGGGCAATCTCTGCCTACTTGCCAATCTTACAGGACCTCCCGTCTGGAATACCCTCGCTCCAGCCACGCTAAAAGCGTCGAAACTACGGTGTCAGATCGGTTACCCAAGGTCGCGCCGTTATACCCCAGGCTATACGGCATGGCTAAAACAAATCCCCCATCCTGCATAAAATTCAATCTATACCTCTTCGTTTCCTCTAATGAGGAGAAGTTTTGTGGGTTTCCTGGTCTGATCATAACCTCCCACAACCTTCCAGCCTGAGAATCAAGATATGATCATTATCTACGACTCTTAAAATTCAAGTTGATATAATGAAATAGAGTAACTGATTACCCTAATAAAAGAAATCAATATTTGCACTCCTCTAAAAGGAGACCTAACAAAGTGGAGCGAATATTTTCCTAACAATAGATAGAGTTGTAGTTGTCCTGTTTGAGGCTTCTCGGTCCTAACAAAATTCGAAATAAAAAATAAAATAAAATAAAAATCGATCCTATTGAAGTCCTTAACCCTATTCTAATGTATTTTGGGCTCACAATATAATAGTTTTTAACCTTCTTACACATTCATTACACCAATTCATTCATACACCCTCCCCCCTATCATTCACGGTGTGCATACAAACTAAAGTTAAAAGCTGCTACAAAGGCCAAAATACTCATTTATCAATATCAATAGATCCTAACAAATAATAACATATTTCAGGACACAATGTGAAATCAAATAAAATAATAAAATTAAAACAAATTGGGAACTAAAGCCCTATGTTACTCAAAAGAAATGCCTCTGTACAAGCTCTATATATACTAATACTTTATACTCAATAAATGATTGTTAACAATAATTGTTAACAATTCTAAATAATCTGGAAGCTAACCTATCTTTAAAAAATGTAATTTCAAAACTGCCCTTGCCTTGACACTAAGCGACTATTCACGACAATTCTATGAAGACACACACAGAATATAAGGGCGATTAAAGAACCATTAAACGTGACACCTCATAAAAGCGGATTGATTCATTCCCCTAGCCACTGTGGGTGAAGTCACTTTCTTCCTACTTCACCTTGCGTCTGTCCCCTTTGCAGTAGTCCGACCTCAACACTCTATTGAAAGATGGATTTATAGGGTTTACGATTCACTACCCAACACTAACATTCTCAAGTGCTTTCCGAGGATCGACTACGATCTGGGCCTACCTAACTTCTACCCCTGGCTTAGGGTCCCTATACTTCACAACTTTACTCTGAAAGATTGACCTTTCATGTCCTCATTAGAAACCTATTTCAAAGCTACTACCTGAAGGCCAGGGATTATAGGGTTTCTGAATTACCCAACACAAGCCATAGGATGCCTATTAGGTTCGTTGTTTTAGACATAGCCCCCCCTCTAAGTTGTGATTTCCTACACCTTCCTTCACCTATTACTCCTGGTAATAACTAAAATTTCAGATTTACACTAAATAGTTAATTCACAATGGTATACATTATTCTCATTGGTCTTCGAAACTCGGGTTTTAACAAGAAATAGTTTGTATTAAAAAAAAAAAGGAATCCTAATGAAGCTCTACTTAAAAAAAAAAAAAAAGGTTTAAAAAAAAAAAAAGGCTGAAATCTCTAAACTTCTCATTCTATCGAGCTGATTCTCCGTACACACTCCAAAATCCTAGTTAGAGGCGACAGTCTAAGCAGAATTTACACTGTGTGGGCCTTTTTACCCTTGTAGACCTGCGTAAAGTTAAACTGTTCACACTAAAAAAAAAGGCTGAAATCTCTAAACTTCTCATTCTATCGAGCTGATTCTCCGTACACACTCCAAAATCCTAGTTAGAGGCGACAGTCTAAGCAGAATTTACACTGTGTGGGCCTTTTTACCCTTGTAGACCTGCGTAAAGTTAAACTGTTCACACTAACTCTGTCAACTTCCCCTCGTCTCATTACTTCTGAGTTCGCTCTGGTTGTATTGTTGGATAAAATTGTAACATAACAATAAAAAGAAACTAAAATTTTCCTAAATCATATCCTGACAGGTTGTACAAGCTCTTCAAAACGGTGTGTCATATTAAAACAAGGTTGTGAGACGGTATTCTGCACAAAGACAAGGTTGAGACAAATAACACACAAACCCTGAAACATGGTGTTAAAGCTCCTTCCAACACTTAGCACTAGAACACATGAAAAAAAAAACTGCAAACTGTTTAAAGTTCACCATGACACTAAGACAAAATTGTTAACAAAAAAATAAAGTAGGAAAAACTGGAAGTTTAGAACACACGTTATAGTTTAAAATAAAAGAAAAACTGCAAGTTCTTCAAAGTTCACCATAACACTAAGACATATTTGCTATTTAATATATAACCCAATATTGTAATTAATAAAGACCTATCTATATTAAATAGTGTATATTGTTGCCGAAACTTATGTAAATCAGCTTACACAAACCCCCAGTGCATAATATGTCTTATTTTAAAAGAAATAGTTCTATCGAGGCGATATTGCGGTCGACAGCTACGCTTTATACAATAAATGTACTTTCTTCCATCAATCTTTATCTATTATTTACAAAACCCTTTATCCAACTTTTTTCAATTCTTTCTCTTTCAACATCTTTCTGCATCTTTCTATCTCTTCCTCATCAACATTCAACGCTTTCTCACTCTTTCATCATCCTTCATCATCCTCAACGCCTTTCAACTTACTTCCATCGCATCTCTCTTCAACGCCTTCAACACATTTCATCTCTTATTCATCACCTTATAACACAGTTCAACGCCTTTTTCATCATATTTCATCGCCCTTCCATCACTTTCAACACCTCTTTCATCCCTCTGAAGTCTCTTCGAAACCCGTCATCGGGATCTGGATCCCGATCTATTATCACTCTTAATTTTGAACTATTAATTATTACTAGTGTAATATTATTCCAACAGCCTATGACCTTTAAGCTTTATAACTCCATATACACTCGGCGGGGTAGTTACCTTGTTAAGAAAACCTATAATGTCATAGATCATTTAGAGAGAGAACATAACAAATTTGTGCGAATAGTTTGCTTCAACTATTGATTGTAAGCCTATTAAACTCGTTCTCTCTAGGTTGGCTCGCTCATTAATCTTCAATCTACGTTCAATAGTCATATTGAGTTCTCATGGATGCTAGATGTAAACTGTATCAAAACAGTGTAGTTTTCTAGTTTCCGAATTATATGACAGTTAGAAAAAAAAAGAAACAAACATTCTGGAAATATCTCGCACTGGCTACTATAAAAAAAATTGAATGGGGTACAGCTCTGATCTTACAGGATACCTCATGGCTCATAGAATTGAATCGCTCATTTCTCACTAAAATATTCACACAGGGTATGGAGGTCTCCAGCGGTTCTATAGCTATTGGTCAACTAAATTAATTAATGGCAGGAATTGAAGTTAGTTTAAATGCTCATGTGCTGTTTTTGTCATGCGTCTTTATGTCATCTGCAAAGGAAAGTGTCGCCTCAAAGGACCTAATTCTGGGACTAACATCCGCTGCACATTTCAGGAAGGAGTGGTCGTCCATACAATAGCAAGATATCATTTTGCTGCCAATGTACAATGTTGAGCATTTTCCATGTCGTCATTTTGTCGATCCCCAATCTTCTAGGGTGTTTCTTTAAGCATTTCTTGATATCGTTTAATGCTTTATGCGATCCCGCCCGGCATTCAATAAGTATTATTTGATCGTACCATCTCCAGGAGACCATCCCATTGCGGCCGAATCATTTCCACCCAACTTATAACGCCGTCCATATCGCGTAATTGAAATTAGTGTAAAACTCAAAGAATAAGACCTTAATCTCTTAATTCTTTACTAATTTCAGTTGGCTCAACATAAATCTTCTCAATTATTAATTTAGTACAGTGGCGTGACATGTCACACTTCTTCTAGTTCTTTCGCAAGCTCGATTAATCCCAGTGGAAACCCGTCCAGGCGTCAATCCCGTGCTAACCCGTCATGCATGACTTCAAATTTGGAAATTATTAGACCTGAATATTTGCAGTGGCATCTGCTTCCACTGAAAGTATTTAAGACACAAGGCTGCCTCTTTAAATCACTGTCTTTACTCCCACATGCCTGTGTAAACTTTAACCATGACTTTATCAATTCTCAAAATTCTGCCTATCGAGTATCCTGAGAATCAATGTTCTTCTTGTCTACGGCGGATTATCACAGTAATTGTTCCCTAGAGTTATCTGCGTCGAGTGGTCAGTCTGTACTACTAATTCTCCACTCTAACTCTAGGACTCTTCTATCTACTCGGGCTGTTCAAAAATTTTCAAGACAGTTGTTCAAATCCCCAATGATAATCTGCTAAATTTCGATAATTATTGGAATTCTCATTAAACAGAATAACTACACCTTTCTGACACAGAAATATCCAGCATCAAGATATAGCGCACCGTCCAATTTCTTTATTTCAAGACGGTGTCAAATTACAACTGAAGGAACATACTAAACATATAACTGGTTTAAATTTCATGTAATCTCATCATGCCTTCTGCTGGCAAATATTTACTGTAAAATTCAATACTATCAAGATGGTTTTATTTGTCTTCATCTAAAAAAAAAATGTTTCAGAAATAGAGTCTTGGAAATCTCTACTAAAGACAAAAATTATACATTTGTCAATTCAGGATAACCTTCCCTTGTCAGAGTGTATACAGCTGCCAAGCCAAAATACGCAGGGGAGACAGGAAGGAGAGTCAGCAATAGAATATATGAACATAGACGCAACGTTATTAATCAAGACAATAGGTCTCTAATTTTCCAATACTGCAAAGGAACAGGTCACACTTTCGCATTAGGAGAACCTAGAATACATTACAATAACATAAACAGCAAATATCAAAGGCTTATAATTGATTTTCTATTATTCAGAAAACACAATAGCATTAATAGAAAATAGATTTGCCCGAAACATATAACACAATATATCCTAGTACCAGCTAATAATATCAACAATAATATAAGTAACTTATATGTAATAGCCAATAACTATTATAAAACTACTTAAATAATAGAATTTCTAACCTATAAGATAATTCATAGAATATAGCAAACAATAGTAGAATATGTGTAATACCTTAATCAAAAAAATATGTCTTAAGAAAACAAATAATATGCAAAACTTCCTAATGTATATATATATATGTACATAGAATCATAATAGTTTTAGCATCAGGCGACGTTATATTTTCTTGATATATTGTATATGTTTCTCCTGTAGAAGGGCGGACAAGCTCGAAAGCTCGAGAAGACCAGAATAAAAGATACTCATCCCCATAGACGTTTTACTTTGATATCAGAAATCAATGATAATATTAAGGTTTTTGCCACAAACAATGTGAATCGTAAAAGACAGCGGCGAGAGATGCGGTATACACCGCCTCAACATAACTTTCATTGCCTGATAAAATGCCAGTGAAACGGAAAGCGTAAATTAAAATTCACGATTTATAATAGACTGTTAATCTCAGGATGCGTGGACTACTTCACCAATACTTAAAAATAGTATGGTTTTTCATTAGGTATATATTTCTAAAGTATAGGGGAAGAAACATATACTAAATTCGAGCCCCGCGGCGGGCGACATTGATGGGTTCCCAGTTTGGATAATTGAAAAGGGAGAATACACGATGTGACTTATTAAAGTTTCCTTACTTAAGTATATATATATATATAGCAATTTAGGCCAACAACCCCATGTATATAACCCGCAGCAAGACCTTAATGTTGTATAATAGCAGCACAGCTGTCAGTGATGCACTATCGGCATATGTCTTTACATCATCACATGTAATGCAATTCGTGCAAACAGGATAAATAAAATAAATAGAAAAAACAAAAGGGGGGAAAAACTCTGTAATTGATTAAGAGTTGAGCTAAAGCAAGGATCGAGCATATAATATTGTCAGAACAATGGTCTAAGGATGGAAACAGCCGCGACACTATTATACAATTTCATCAGACAACCCATGAAATCGTTATTAAATTGGGCAATCTATAAAACACTGAAACACAGACACTCGCGGCAATGTATGTGGCCGGTAATTTATGGGAGACTTGATCATTAGTAACATTCCCTTCAAATAGGTAAGAAACATACATTTCATTTAAACAGTGGGAATAGCACCATAAGGCAAATTATGTATGAAATAGGTAACAGAGGAAACAAGAAAATTTCTCTAGATATTTATTTAAAATATCTTAAAATTTGGGAACATGTCTATACTGACGAGATATGCTATTTACATAGTAAAATTTAGATAGAGGTGACCTGAAGTTACTTTATAGCCCTTTAAGGCCCATGCGAAATCTAGGTTGGCTACTACACAAAAAGGGGGGGAAACCTAGATCTCCATCTATTCTAGCGGGACAAAATATACGAACCCTAACATTCCTTTTAAGTCACTTAAAGCCCTTTAGGGGCCCATTCAGAATCTAAATAGATTAGCTTCTGTTCGAAAAATAAAAAAAGGGGGGGGGGGGGGCTAAACCATAATGGCGAGGGGCTTACCTTCTCTCGAAAGTGCCGACAAAGGTCTGGTCTCCTGTCTGCAGACTGTCCTTTCACTGAGCGACTCCGATCGAATCCTGCCTTTTGGCAAAGAACCTTCTTTTATTCATCTCTCTCTCCATTTTCATTCGCCGAAAGAAACACCAATCAAAATGGCCAACGCTCCAGTATCAATTTCATAGACGCCCCAGGCCTCATCAAAATAGAACATATAGTATTACCAAAACAAAAAAATCTAAAGAGAGAAACAACCACGGCGGTAGTGTAAGATTTCAGACTCCAGCCCCCCCCCCCTCCTTTCCACATGGATTGAAATACAATCCTCCCTTTTTTCTCGGGACGATATATATATCGCCCCCCCCCGTCTTGGCTAAAATTGACCCAGGCCCTTTTTACCTGGACTGTAATGTGATGCTTTCCTTTCTCAGTCTTTAGAGATCTTCCTTCTCCATTTTTCTCTTTTTTTTTTTTTTTCTGGTCACCTTTACCTAAATTTTTGGTGAGGGGATTATATGTACATATGAAACAACAGTTTCCAGCTCGGATGTCTCTGGATGTCTTCTTCTTTACCAGGCATCAGCTTTCGGCATGGAAGTCTGGTGTCACCAAGTGTCTAAGTTTCTGGGCAAAAAAAATGGTCTGTAAGTCTATGTGGGAGGGAAGCCATGTATCCATTTGATTTGATTATACATACGCCTTCTGTTGGGGTATGGTTACAAAAAACGTGCCCCAACAATGGGTTCAAGTTTTAATGGTTTTGATCATGTTTTGGGAATTTTATTTGATGTGATTTCAATTTATATTTCGACTATTTCTGCTTGTTGAAGTTTTTCAAGTCTTTATATTGTAGTGTTGGTTCAGGATTGCCTCGTGGCCCATGTTTGGAGCACCAGGTTATTTTTTGCGTATTTGTTTCTTTTGATGATTTTTCTTTTGGGCGCTTTAAAGGAGTTTTGTAGTATTATGGTATTCTATTTAGTTTGAGCGCACGTCGCGCAGTTCTCTTTTAAAAAAGCCAATAAAATTTATTAGTTCAGTAAAGTTGGTTTCCACCGCACCAAATAATTTTTTCAAGGCTTGTAAATCTTCTTCTTTTTTTTTTTTTTTTAATTTTGGGGGCATTCTGGCAATATCCAAAGAGAATATTGGCGGGTACCTACCCAGTATATTGGGTTAGTGAAGTTAGAGTTGGGGACTTCTAGTGAAAATAGGAGGTCTTCCATGATTATGGATTGGTTATGTTTTAGTTAATTACAGAAATTTTAATAATTCAATATGAATGGGACATTAGTCAATCAGATAAGAGGTACATTAATTAATGTATAATAGAGCACGTTAATTAATTAGGTTGAGGTGAGTCTTTAGAAAGATGAAAGAAATTTTTAAAAAGCGCACACCTGGTTTCTTTGACTCTTCTTAATGACTTCGTTTAGGTCTTGATTCGGTTTTCTTCTTCTTGTGATCTTCAATTATTGCTGGTTCCTAAAGGACGCGTAGAGTCTCTTTTCCCTAGCCTTATAGAAATTGATATATAGGTTTTTAACTTTTAATTAGACAATTTTAATTTATATATAGACATTTTTAATATATTTTAATTTAGACACTTCATTTTTATTTAGACATTTTCAATTTTAATTAGACATTTTTCATTTCAATATAGACATTTTCATTTTAATTTAGACATTTTTCATTTCAATTTAGACACATGGACTTTTATATAAAAAGCCCATGTGTCTGTTTGGTGTTATATTATTTATAATTAAGAATGAGATTTGTATAAATTGTTTATTAAACTTTATACTGATCTTTTTACATCTCCACGTTGTTTACATTCTACATCTTATTCTAGTTGTTTATAATGATGATATATTTATTCACAGATTAATAGGATATACAGTGGTACCTCGACATGTGAGTTTTTCGAGATAGAGCCGACGAGCAAGTGATTTTTTGCGTTTAGTTACGAGCGAAATTCGAGATACTAGTGTTGAAGATATTAATCTGTGATTTTAAATGTTTCTTTTTGACCAGTACTTTTGTTTTGTTTTTGCTTTTCCTAAAATGTTTCTTTCTTCTTCTTCATTATTATTTGTTCTATATGCAAAGCTTTGTTTTTTGAGACTTGAATAAACAAATTCAAGTTTATTATATTTTTGTGTGTTTTTAAAGTTAAAACACAACAGGTAGTAACACGCAGTCGCGCCATCACGATCAGTTAGCAGCGTGCTTCCGCTGTGATAAGTTGTGTTTTGTGTTGCGTTTACATTTACATTTTCAGTTCATTTATTTTTATAACCATGTTTGAAGAAAGTTTGTAAAAAGTCAAGTGCTATGAAAAATATGATGAGTATTAAATTAAAACGTGAAATTATAGAAAAACATGAGCAAGGTGTTCGAGTTGTTGACTGTCGAGGCAGTATGGCCGTAGTACGTCCATGATATGTTCTGTGCTTAAACGGAAGGAGTAACGCCGGCTAAGGAACCTCCCTTCATGAAAATATGGAGAAACTGCTGATGGTGTGGGTGACAGAAAAGCAGCTCCAAGGAGATACCTTGACGCAGACCATCATTTGTGAGAAGGCAAGAGCGATCTACGGACAAGACGAGACATCGGAGCTGGTTTGAGAATTTTAAAAAGAGGAGCGGTATTCACTCTGTTGTCAGACATGGTGAGGCAGCAAGTTCAGATATGAAGGCAGCTGAGGATTACATAAAAACATTTTTCGATCTAATAAAAGCCCAAGGATACATCTCTCAGCAAGTGTTCAATTGTGATGAGACAGGGCTGTTCTGGAAAAAGATGCCGAATAGAACATATATAAATAACGGCAGAGGAGAAGATGATGCCAGGTCACAAACCTATGAAGGACAGATTGACTCTAGCACTGTGCGCCAATGCGAGTGGCGACTGCAAGATCAAGCCTCTGCTCGTGTACCATTCGGGAAAACCCCAGAGCATTTAAATCACATAAGATTTTGAAAGAAAAACTGCAAGTTATGTGGAGGTCGAACCCGTGAGGATATCTAATTTATTTCTTTACATTCTCTTTTTTGTTTTGTGCAATAAACATTTGATATTTATAAATACGTTTTTATTATTTAAAACCACGTAACAAAAATAACTGGGGTGACATTTTGGAGGTTGGAACGGATTAATGGTAGTTCAATTGTTTTGTATGGGGAAATTTGCTTCGAGATATGAGTAATTCAAGATACGAGCAAGGTTGCGGAACGAATTAAACTCGTATGTCTAGGTACCACTGTATATATATTTAGTCCCAAACATGTCTATTTTGAAATGAAAAATATCTAAATTAAAATTGAAAATGTCTAAATAAAAATGAAAGTGCCTAAATTAAAATAAAAAATGTCTAAATATAAATTAAAATTGTCTAATTAAAAGTTAAAAACCTATATATGCTGTTTTCAAAAATCAAATTTGAACAAAATGGTTTTTAATATTTATAAAAAATATATTTTGATAATAAAAAGGCATATATTGGATTGAATATGCCTTTTTATTATCTAAATATTTAAATATGGTGGGATCGCTCTATATTCAGAACAAATACAACTTATAGTAGTATTTCTTTTTTTTTTTTTTAATTAAATGTTTTCTTTAAAAAAAAAAAAAAAACATTAGAAAATATTATTAAAATAATTAAAGCTATTTATAAAAAAATATTTTATATATTAAATTATCATAATGACTAAATTTATTACTTTTATTCTGAAAGTTCTCTGAAAAAAAGAAATTTAAAATTTTAAGATTTATTTAGCTGAAGTGGCGCTACAAACGCAAAATGCTACAGCCTTACTTTTGGTTTAGGTGATTTTTGGTTCTGCATTTAGTTCAGGTAAGTTCTTATCGTGAAGGTTGGTTTTGCTCTTAGACGCTTTATATACTTTTATATAAAATATTTAATTCCTAAATTACTACAGAGATTCTTTCCCAAATGCTCATTTAACTTTAAATTTTCAGTTTCCTAGCGTTATACAAAAAGGTGTTAAGTAGCTGTCATTTTTTTTCGTAAGTGGATATTTTATATTTTATATTTAACTTTTTAAAAATATCTTTTATTGTGAAATTTATATACAAATTTGAAATTTTAAATGTATTTTTACGCAGACCTCAATGAAAAATTTCACATTAGTTTGGGAAATGTCCAATATATTGCAAAAGATCAAATACATTTTAAATTAATTTATTCACAAATTGTGATAATTTAAATTGATACGATATAAAACTAATTTTAAATTGTATATTTTTACATAATGTCATATATCAACCTTATGCCTTTTAATTTCTCCTAGAACTTGATCAAGTAATTAACTTATGTTTAAAGCATATATCGATATGTAAATACATTTTTAAAAACATTTTAAGCATTTCTACTTTATAAGAAGGTTTCCTATTTGTAAAATTAAACACAAAAACTTTAATGTAAACCTAATACTTGAACAACTATGTTAATTATCTTTTGATGGTACTTATGTGTAAATAAGTATATTATATAGACTTGAATATTTTAGATGCTTGTGTTAGGGCAGCCATGAGTTTATTTTACTCATTACATGGAATAATATTATGTGGAATACAGTATAACCTCCATGAGGACACTCTCACTAGAGGTCTACAAAGGACAGTTTACATTTGCAAAATTACCATTTTTACAATTTAGTAACTCTCTGGTAAGAGGACAACTCTCCATAAAGGACACTTTGGCTGTGCAATTAGGTGTTGTCCTTTACACCTGGTTCAAATCACATTAATAGGTACCACTCAGCAAGAGCAACCTAGTTCATGATAATTGAATAATGAATAATATGTGAAGGTTATTTCACACATATTAAACAATTTTTAACGCGGGATTCAATCCCGGTTCATGACTGTCGGGAATCGAGGGTGTTACCCACTCGTCCACCGACTTTTTTTTAGTCCTTTACAGGGAAGTTCTACTGTTTATGTATTTTTTTTTTTCAAAATGGTAGTTAAAATGTTTACCACATTTTTGCAATTTGGCCTTTCTCTTCACAACAAAATTTGCATATTAGCCATTAAGTAAAGTATTCATTCTAAATTTTAATTAGTTTTTCAAATATTATTTTTTTAAATAGAGCTTTTTTTTTTCAAATTTTATAATTTGGATGATAAAGTACAATTTGGATTATAGCTACAAGGTAATAAGACCTAATCCAAAAAAATTAATAGTATGTGACATTTTGGTAACAGTGTTGTTACCATCATCAGACAAAAGTGCTGAATGAGAAATGAGAGAATATGGTTTTACTGCTATTAATCAATGTGTAGCCTGAATGAGAAATAAAATCACAGAATGTTTTAAATACTGTTATCAAATGTGTAAACAAGATGGCATATAAGAGAGTTTTCTAAGAAACCTAAAATATTATTCTTAAAATTATATATATATTATAGATAAAGAGATTTTCTGCTTGAATTTTGATCATGTTGAGGATTATGGTAATGCAGTCGTGGCAAAAATATTTAAAAGAGTTTTGATTAGTGATCTCTTTATTTGAGCTAAGGAATATATATAAAACATGGTAAAAGTACTGCCTGGCTTAAGGCGTAAGAATAAAAAAATGAAAAGCTTATTTACATAATGTACAAAAGGTTTGAGCAGGCCAGTGGGGAACAACAAGTTTTTATAGTGAAAACGAGTTTTTATAGTGAAAACGGCGACCTCTGGTGGTCGATTTAGCAGAGTATTTTATCTATGAAATATATTTGAAAAACATATTTTTATATAACATATATATATATATAGAAGTGGAAAAATCAACTTTCCTTTAAAATTATAGATATATCCAGTCATTGTTGTTCTCTGAGGAATTCCTATACAGGGAGATTGTCTATAGGTTGGCAAATATATAGCACACACTCTACCAACTTCAATTATAACCTCATTAATATACACCCAACAAATCAACACTTGCGACCATGTTTACATGTCTCCACCTCTAGTCTATCAAATAACAAACGGTAATTTAGACCAAACAATAATTTGATACTATCAATAATTTGACCAAATAAAAAAAATATAAAATTAGGTAAATGTTAGATCTTGTATATATATACAAATTTATAGCTAACAATTAAATACTTAGGCATAGTGGCCAGTTAGCATATGTGCTTTATGATTAAAAGTGTTACATCACAATGTTTGTTTACTCTAACAGTCACTGGTATAAACAATGAGGTTTCTTTGAGAGTAAAGTTTCTCAAAGTAATATCACAGAAGAGACATGCATGCCTAAAAAAAAAGTCTTTGGCCGATACCGTCTGACAGTCATGAACCAGGATCCCACATTGGGCACTTTGTTTTTTATGTGAAGAACCTGTTCATATTACTCATTGTAACACAAGAAAATAAGACCTATTCCAAATAATTTATTAGTGTGTGACGTTTCGGCAACAGAATTGTCACCATCATCAGACAAAAGAATATATAAAAGAATATAAAAAATGATTTTTTTAAATTCTTTTGTCTGGTGATGATGACAATGCTGTTGCTGAATTATCACACACTATTAAATTATTTGGATTAGGTCTTATTTTCTTGTATTATAATCTATAATTGTGCTTTATCATTACTCCTTGTAAATAACAAGCTAGGTTGCTCTTTTTGACCGATACCTAATAGTTATTTTGGAACATCCATGTCTTTTGAAGATTGATCAGCTAGAAGGCACACTAGATAGGGTTCCTGCCTAAAAGTAAACAACCATAAAAGATTTCTTTAAAAGATGATTTTTTTTAAAATAAAATTTTTAACCGTTTCAAAATTTATTTTCTTTTTCCCTATTGTATTTATTCACTTAAAATAATATTTGTGCAATTTTTCCTTTGTTCAAAAATGTATTAATGCAATTATACTCATCACTAAAAGGTGATCATGAAGCACTGAAAAAAAGTGATAAGGCATAATTTAGATTATAGATTATAAACACAAGGTAATAAGACCAAATCCAAATAGTGTGACGTTTCGGTAATAGCGTTGTTACCATCTTGAAACAATCTGAATGTCAGAATGTACAGCTATTCAGCACTTTTGTCTGAAGATGATATATAACAATGCTGTTACCGAAACATTACATACTATTTATTCAATTGGATTTGGTCTTATTACCTTGTATTCTGAAAAAAAAAAAAGTAAAATTCCAATTGTATCAACTCACAATTTTAATTAAAACTTATTGCAACAGTATATTCTAAAAATATTTCAATATATTTGGTTGGCTTAGAAAAATGTCCACTAGTAGTGATGGTTTTGATGAAATCTAACTTGAATTCAACAGAAAGCTTTGATCTCTTAAGGTGTCGAATTAAAAAAGTTGACACTATAACTACAAGGTAGTAAGAACAAATTTAAATAGTGTGTGATGGTTTGATAACGCTGTTACTGAAATGTCCCACTATTTGGATGTGGTCTTACCTTGTAGTTCTAATTTATTTTCCAAATTGTGCCAAATAAGGCCTAATCCAAATGGTGTGTGACGTTTCGGTAACAGCATTGTTACCATCTTCAGACAAAAGTGCTGAATGAGAAATAATACTACAGCATGTTTTAAATAGTTATCGTTATCAAGTGTGTAAACAAGCTAGCAGATAAGATAGTTTTCTAAAGAAGATGGTAACAACGCTGTTACTGAAACATCACTCACTATTAATTTATTTAGATTTGGTCTTATTACCTTGTGTTTATAGTTAAACTCCCTTAATTAAACCCCCCGTTCATTTCTGTTGAATTAGTTTAGTGTAGAATTAAGTATGTAAATAGGTTGATTGTGGGATTCCAAAAACTTGAATTAGTGTTGAATTAGAGATTTTTTAAAGTTGTAATACACCAAGGACACACAAGACAGGCTATAAGTAGGCATTTTTGGAAGAATTACAAAGCCAGGCAATATATTTTTTTAGAGCCATAGTTGAAAAATGGTTTTAAAAAAAAAGAGGGGGGGGGGGGGGGAAGACATTTTATTGATTCCTGTATGGCTGTGAAGCTTGGCTATAAAGGCAATTACCAAAGAACTGGGATGAACTTTAGAAATGTGGTGTGCTAGATGAATTGGAAAGATAGGTTAGTGGCATAGACAAAATTGGAGAATATCACTTTAGTCATTTTAGGAAATGATAATTTAATTTTTCCATCGCAGTAAGGACAGTAGAAATTGTTTTATTTTAAAAAGAATATCACGCCTCTAAAATAGTTTTATAATTTGATAACAGATGGCGCTCTAATACATCGTAAATTTACTGTATACTCATTGAGGACCATGGTTCTATTGCTTTGAAGGATTGGTGTTTGATAATGTAATAATGCCTGTGTGGGGTCTGCTAGTTCCCCTCATTAGCTGCCTCCCCAAGTGGTGGATAGGGGAATGCCTCCCAGAAATAGGTGGTACCGGGGAAATACCAGGGGTGGACCAAAGACTGGCAGGTTCTTGAACACTGTATCAGCCCCAGAGTAGCACATGGCTTTGGAGAGAATGTGAGATGAAGAGGATGGTGGAGGAAGTATGGAGAGACCATGTGGCCAGCCACCCTCAGTAGAAGGCATTGAAGGAAGGTGTCGAAATTGAAGTTGAATCAAGGAAAAAGTGATTTATTAAGCAAAGTACTAAAAACGAAGATGTTAGCATGGCAATATAAAAATGTGGGTGTTGGAAAGATAAGACAAAAACTATAAAAAACGTCGACTGCAGCGCCGCTGTGGCTGTTGATTGGTCGATCATTCCTTTAATGTTCTATGAATATTTTGTTCGTTATTCCAACTGAAAGAAGGAAATGTAATAGAATGGCCTGTGGGGAGGAGGAGAGAATTACATACTTAGAGCTGGGTGGTGTTCCATTGTATCAGAGATAGCTGAGCTAGGTACATCACAAGCCATTGTTTAGTTGCAGTCCCACTGGTGGGGTATCAGGAGCTGTGTATTAAAGCCACCACCCAAATGTCTGCCATCTGACTTGCACTTAGTCTTATGTGGGTGTAGGAACAATGAGCGGATTTAAATTGAAATACACCAAATTCAAAGCTCTGGAGGGAGTTCCAGATTGTCACTGTGAGGCCAAGCTACGGGAGCTCTCTATAAAATCCCACTTCAGCCTGGAAGAACAGGCCAAAGAGGATAAAGAAGCCTCGGATATGATATTTGAAGTAAAAAATTATGCCAATTATTTCATCTTGAAGCCAAACAGTAATTCAGGATCTTTTAAAAATTGTCTGGATGTTGGATTTTCCTGGCAAGAGTTCAGTTGTTATCTTTGTTGGTTGACACTGAAAAAGTGGAAAACTCTGCCCTCCTTTGAACTGGAGCACAAGGACATGTGCATAGATGACTTGTACATGGGATCCCATGTTGGAATCGCCCAATTCAACTCCCACTACCATCTGAAGAATTCCTCTCTAAGGTGCAGCTTCCTTCATGACCGCAAGGAAGTAATCATCACACTGGAGGACAACAAGCAAATTCTCATCCAGTATTCAGGCCTCTATAGAATCTTTATTTTTGAAGTAACTGACAATGTGGTCTTGCATCTGCATCTCAAGACTCCTCCTCTACTCTTCCAGGATTCCAGCCAAACCACCACCCTCAATATCTGCCCCGTCTTGTCCAAAGAGGTTGTGGGCAACTCCAACATGATCAAGATAATCCTAGTCAAAAAGAACAACTCTCATACTGATATGAAGGAACTGTTGAATAGACTCAGATCTCGCTGTCCCTCTGCTGTGGATTTCATCTTTGCCAACCTCTTCCAAGAAAATTTCAGCCAGCCTTCTATTGAGCAGAGAATCAAAGTGATCAACCACCTCAAATTTTCCTGTTTTGACTCTGTCTATGCCTGGAAAGTTCTGCTCAACCACGGCTACATGGTCACAGACCAGATTATCAGTGGGGAAATGGAAGCAGAGATATTGAAGAAAGAGAAGAAGAATCCCAGGAAGTTCCAAGAAGGATGCTATGCTCTCTTTAGGGCCATGAGCAATGGAAATTTTCTAGTATTCTCTGATGGGTTTGCCTTCTACTACAACAGGCCTCTGATGCATGCTCAGAGTAATCCGGAGGGCATCTGCACCGTGCGCAAAGTAGTGATGACCCCAAGCCGCAGGATCTTCCTACCACCTCAGCAGCACATAGTCAACCGCGTACTAAGGAACTATGACGAGAACTATGTACTTCAAGTCTCCATTAAACAGGAGAACATGGATTCCATCAACTTCCGGCTAAGCTCCAATTCCAATGAGAACTTCATGGAGGAAAACTTCAATTTGAAGAAAGGCTTCAGAATAGGAGGCCGCCACTATGAATTCCTGGCCTGCGCCAATAGCCAGCTGAGGGAACATGGATTCTGGATGTATGCTAGGGATGGAAGTGGGAAAAAAGCCAAGGACATTATGAATGACATAGGAATAGAAAATATTGAGGAAGATGTTGCAAAGAAACTGACAAGGATGGGCCTCTTTTTCTCCAGCTCTGTGAGGTACAAGACACTCCCAGACTCTTACACTGTCAGCTACTGCAATGATATCATCCGAAGTGGCTACAATTTCTCAGATGGTATCGGGATGATTTCCCCACTGTTAGCATATGAGGTAAGTTGGCAGATTCTTCCTCTATCCCTTGTATCTGACCAGTGCCTGTGCTCAGCTGAGTGGATCCAAGAGAGAAGACAAATACAAGCCCAGTGCCTTCCAGATCCGGTACCCAGGCTGCAAGGGCATGCTGGCAGTCAACTGTGACCTGAAGGGCAATGAGATCCGGCTCCGGAGACCCAGCATGGTCAAATTTAAGAGCAACAACAAAGAGAGAGTCATTGACATCCTAAAGACCAGCGCTCCACGTGAGTAACTTGAAATTTACAGTACTCACAACTATGTGGAATTTTTTAATTCCTGCACTCAACATAAATTGACCATAAACACAAGGTAATAAAACCAAATCCAAATAAATAGTGCGACATTTTGGTAACAGCATTGTTACCATCTTCAGACAAAAGTACTGAATGAGAAATTTTACCACAGCATGGTTTAAATAGTTACTGTTATCAAGTGTGTATACAAGATAGCAGATAAGAAGATAGTTTTCTGGGAAACACAGATAATTATTCTTAGAATTAAAAATATATTCAAAAAGTGGGTTTTTTCCACTTTTAATTCTAAGAATAAATACCTGTGTTTCTCATAAAACTCTTCTTCTTATCTGCTATCTTGTTTACACACTTGATAACAGTAACTATTTGAAACATCCTGTGGTAAAATTTCTCATTCAGTACTTTTGTCTGAAGATGGTATCAACGCTGTTACCGAAACGTCGCACACTATTTATTTGGGTTTGGTCTTATTACCTTGTGTTTATAATCTATAATCCAAATTGTGCCTTATCAGAAATTGACCATCAAAGATCTTTATTTCAAAAGCCCAAAAGATAGGTGCTTCCTGTGTGAGGTTATACTGTACATGTTGAAAAAACTTTCTGCTTGATCTGGATGGAATAGTGTTCAGACCCAACATAGTTAATACTCCACTTCTAATGTGAAATTTTAACCAAGAGCAGCCTGTTGTTAGAACACTCTTACCCTAGAGACTTGATAGAGCAAAAAATGTTTGCAGTACTCTATACCTACAAAGTGGATTTTATTCACCATAAAGCAACACAACCAAAACTATGGATGATATCACCAGAACTGGAGGGAGATTGAACTCTCCTGATGATAGTACATTTTAGTTACACACACAACCTTCTATCTATTGTTTCCTATGCAATCTATTGCCATTGAAGTTAACCTCTAGGTTACATCACCTCTATTTCTGAACAAAGTAACCAAACCAAAACTAAGGGTATCACCAAAACAAGAAGAGATTGCAATGATAATGGTTACCTCACAGTTAAGTCACACTATGATTAGGCACAATTTGGATTATAGATTAGAATCAAAAGGTAATAAGATCAAAAATTATTTATTTGTATTTGATCATATTACCTTTTGTTTTTCTCAAGCTTTACAAGCTTGATACCCTAATATAATTGAGTGGAGATAAGAAAGACCTTCTGTTTTTAAGTTGCACTACTTAATAAATCTTTCACTTCTTGGCTTCCACTAAACTACTTTGATCTGAAATAGTTTGTTAGTGAGAGACCTTGACACACAATTTTCTTAGGCATTGTCTCTTATGGGAGGTTTTTAGTAAATCTCACTGGTGGTACTACAGTAGAATCTCCATGAGAGAACACTCACGCTAGAGGCTACCTCTCTACAAAGAACAGTTTTCATTTGCAAAATTACCATTTTTGCTATTTAGTAACTCTACAGTATAAGCGGACACCTCTCCCTAAAAGACACTTTGGCTCTGCAATTAGGTGCTCTTTTACAGGGAGGTTGTACTGTACTACCTCCTAGTGCTGCTTATATAGTAACTAAGTCCATGTGGAAGTTCTGCACTGATGCCACTGGACTTGTCTCTCTCCATTGCTGAACTAACAACACAGCTGTGGGTGCAGGCCGCGTGTACCTGAACCGCTCCCTGGCCATGGTGCTGGAACAGAAGGGAGTGCCCCAGTCCGTGATGATCAACCTCCAGGAAAGGATGGTTCACAGCCTGGTCAACAGGATCCTGTATGACAGCGAGGTCGGCCACCTGCTGCGTGTAGCCTGCCCTTTCCTGCGACTGCCCTACGAGCAGTTTCACAAAGCCGGCTTCCCCATTGCCTCGGATCCTTTCTTCAGGACCCTGATTTCAGTCAGTTGCCAGCGACGTCTTGGTAGGTTATGTTATTTCTCTACCATAGGCCACATTTTATCAATATTGATTTTTAAAATAAAAACATAAATCCTCCAGGGAAAAGATTCTTTTAAAAATATTTTTATTTAAAAATATCTCGAGCTTTCGGGCAAGTAAGCCCTTCTACGGGAGAAACTATTTTACATCCTTAATACGCCACAATAAAATAATATTTAAACTTAAATACAGTCCTTTAGTTGTTTACATTTGTTTTGAGGCATAATCAACGCGGGCTTCTATTGCGCAATAGAAGCCCGCGTTGATTATGCCTCAAAACAAATGTAAACAACTAAAGAACTGTATTTAAGTTTAAATATTATTTTATTGTGGCGTATTAAGGATGTAAAATAGTTTCTCCCGTAGAAGGGCTTACTTGCCCGAAAGCTCGAGATATTTTTAAATAAAAATATTTTTAAAAGAATCTTTTCCCTGGAGGATTTATGTTTTTATTTTAATATTGAGTCAAGGGATTATTTTTATCGAATATTGATTTTTGTTAAAATAGGGCACACTCAGTCAATATTCAGTTGTAATGGGGTAATGTAATGGATACCCCATCCTCTCCAATTTTTTTTTTAATTGAACATCCTGCTAGGTGTGTCCTCTATAAAATTATATAATAAATTTACACAATTTAACAAGACCAAATACAAATAGTGTGACATTATGGTAACAGCATTCAGTAATAAAAGTACTGAATGGGAAAAACAATTTCTCCCACTTACTAATGAGAACAATATCACATCATGTTCTTAAATAGTACTGTTAAGTGTGTAAACAAGATAATAGATAGGAAGAAAAATATACAGTAAAACCCCTCTATAGTCTCCAATGGGACAGAGCTTCTGGTTCAATATAGCCACGGTTTGGCCTTTTTTTTTTTTACTTTTCAAAAATTTTAGACTATAATTAAAGGACAGCCATACACACTGGAAGAGGCTGCCACCTAATAGTGTTCACTTTGTTTTAATTCCCTTAATTGACCTATTTCCTTACATTAATACTGAATAATAAAAGAAATCATTAGATGATAGGTTCTTCTTATCATTAACATACATGTACCTCTATGTCTAATTTAAAAATTAAGACAAATCCTAGGCAAAGTTTTATTAAATATATATTCAAAGATATAAAATGATTTTAAAACATCTTTATCACATTATATAATACAATGTTTACTTGGAAAAATGGCTCTAATACCTTGTTACTTCAAAGCACTCTTCAAGCAGTGCACCTTTCAAATAAAGTTAGTGTTTTTCTTCCATGTTTCCACATATTCTTCTTAAGTCTAGATTTTGTTTTTTATTTAACCTGTCATGCAAAACATTGCTGGCTTTAAAGTCACCATAGTTCATGGCATAAAAATAATTTTTATTTCATCATGGGCCCGTTCATTTGGACATTTTTTTTTTAGCCCTAACACGTACGGTCGCGGCAAAAGTTGAGGTTGATTCCTCTTTGTAAACAATTTTTAATAGCCTTCTATTTTATCTCTTATAATATAAAAGTTATATTTTCTTATTTTAACATGTTCTGAAATTTTGCCTGTGTTGTTTCACTTTGAAAAGTTTTGAAATGGCCTTTTTTTTTTTACCTTTAGTAATATTTTTTTTCTTAGAATGCCTTTTTTTTTCTTTATTTTAGAAGCCATTTTCATTTTTTCTAATTCAAATTTAATGGATGTAAAGATATTCTATTTGATAAAAATTATGTGTGAAAATTTATACAACATACAGCAAAAATAGAATGTAAATCAAAACCAACAATGCTGCTAAATTTTTTGTTTTGAAATTGCGATTGTGAGCTAAACATGCTCAAAATTTTGTTGTTTTAATTTTTTTTAAATTAAAATTTCAAGCTCGTTATAAGTATAGTATTTTAAAATAGATTTTATTATTTTGGGACAGAAAATAGGTTCATTATAGGGGTAGTTTGTTATATAAAAAATTGCAAAGTTCGTTATAACGATGGTATTTTCAACGGAATGGAATTGGGAATTGCCTTAGGTTCGTTATAAGGGAAGATTTGCTATATTCGGGGTTTGTATTAGCGGGGTTTTACTATATATAGGGTGACCCATAAGTTGTGAAAAACCATTATTTTTTAATTAAAAATTAAAAGGCAAACTAGAATTTAAAAAAAAAACTATTTTTTGTTAAAAAAATAGCACAAATGTAACATTGTACTGGGATAAGGTGCATAAATTAAGAAAAAGGCATCTCCTTATCGTGCAACTGAAAGTTGCTGATGGCTAGCGCCATCTATCGGAATAAATATAAACTATTCTCGAGAATAGTTGATATTTATTCCGATAGATGGCGCTAGCCATCAGCAACTTTCAGTTGCATGATAAGGAGATGCCTTTTTCTTAATTTATGCACCTTATCCCAGTACAATGTTACATTTGTGCTATTTTTTCACATTGTGTAGCGTCCTCACGCAATTCTGGCCTTAACTACCCGTTTCATGATTTTTCAGGATGCCTTAATGACCAATTTTTTGGTCGTTGAGGTACAGCTTGCACCACGCTGATGAGGGCCAACAGCCCGAAACGCGTCCGTGGTTAGCTTTTCTTGATTAATCAAGAATGGGTATTTGGCCAATTCTGGAATAATTAAAAATCAACGAGAATAGTTGATATTTATTCCGATAGATGGCGCTAGCCATCAGCAACTTTCAATTGCACGATAAGGAGATGCCTTTTTCTTATTTTATGTTAGTTTGCCTTTTAATGTTTAATAAAAATATAAAGGTTTTCAGGACTTAAGGGCCACCCTGTATAATAATCTTCTTATCTACTATCTCTAGTTTACACACTTAATAACAGTACTAAATATTTAAGAACATGCTGTCATATTTTTCTCATTCAGTACTTTTGTCTGATGATAGTAACACTTGGTTGTATTTCCTTGTGTTTCTAAGGAGTGTTGCTGTTTTGGACAAGGAGAGGCTGGTTTGTACAGAGGGGAAATCATGCAGGTTATGATATGGCTTATTTTTGTCATGTTGTTCCTGTTAGTTTAATAGTGTTTGGGTCTCCCCACAAAATACCAGTGCTGCATTTGTAATGAAATCTCCTATATTCGAATGATTTTAGACTACATTTGCTATAGTTGAGTGATCTCTAGGTTGAGCCTGCGGCTACTGAAGTGCCCATTCCCCAGAATGGCACAAACTGGTGGTGAGGAGCACCAGTAGAGGAAATGGTTGATCATGAGGGAAGGTTTTAACATTTTCTAGCTGAGCTCCAAATTCTAATCTTCCACATAACCAAATATTCCTGCAATTACCAAACATTTCTACACAAGACTCAAGGTAATAAGACCAAATAAATAAATAGTGTGTGACGTTTCGGTAACAGCGTTGGTATCATCTTCAGACAAAAGTACTCAGTGTACTGATGGTAACAATGCTGTTACCGAAACGTCACACTATTTATTTATTTGGATTTGGTGTTATTACCTTGTGTTTATAATCCAGATTGTGCCTTATCACTACACAAGACTGATTAAGCACAATTTGGATTATAGATTATCGATATAATTTTGTTTATACTTTTTTAATTATACTTTTGTCTGATGATTGTAACAATGCTGTTACTGAAACATCACACTATTAATTCATTTGGATTAGGTCTTTTTTTCTTGTTTCCACATAAGATTTTGTAAAAATTATTTGCATACCTAACAAAATGCATACAGGGTGCAATAAGCCACACTATATTCTCAGGTCTGCTGAGGGAAAAGGCCAACGTGGCCATTCCAGATGACAAAGGCCGCCACATGTTTGGAGTCCTGGATGAGAAGAAGTTGCTGAAGCCGACGGAGGTGTTCGTCCAGTACACCTTGGACATTGACAACAAGGATTCCTCTCCTACAGTCATTTGCCAAGGTCAGTGTGTGGTTTGTCCCTTGACTTGGATGGAGATTGTCTTCTGTCTTGTGCTTTTTTTTTTTCAGGCCAATCTAGTCTTGACTTCTTCTACTGGTTGGTCTATATTGTGGTGTTTCTCACGGTATTTTTCTGGACCTCTAATATAGCTTGACATGACTCAGCTGTCTTTATCATATTTATTGGGCATTTCTTGATGACCTAAGATATTAAGGAGACAGAGGCGGGGATGTAAAGCTCAGTAGGTTTATTTGGTGCAGTGCTCTATCCTGATGGGCCATGGTCACTAAGGCCCGGTCTGATGCTGGGTTCCTGGTCTGGTCCAGGAAGGTCGTTGAGTTCCAGGGTCTTGTTGGGCTGGTTGTAGCTGAGGCAGGACATGTTAAATATTCTGCAGTCACTGTGTAACCTGATCGAGGGCCTCAAGATAACTGGCACATTATCTCATTGCTGTGAAAGCGGCGGTCAACATTCAAATACAATAATACACATCATCTCTGTGGTGCCGTTTCTGATTAATCTAAAATAAATAATAATAAAAGAATAATCAAATTAAAATAATTTCAACAACAAAATAAAAGTTTTCTGGTCACGTGCACCATCTACTTGTTGACACACAACACATCTTATCTTTCCCTCTCTCTCTACAAGTCTGGACATGTGTGCTCTCAGGCACCTATTGTTTTCATTTGATCCGTTCAATGGTCGTAACCTATATGTGGTTTCTTTTATCCAGTCAGTAATCTATTATGGTCCTACCTACTTTGAAAGTAATTTTCTCGTTTTTCCCAGTTTCCTTCGTGAAGATTCTAATAGCACTAAGTCCCCAACTTCAAACTTACAAAAATGTTCCCGATTTTTCATGTCAAAGTGGCATTTGTTCATCATAGTCCGGTCTTCGTGATTCTTACTGGCCATATCCTTCAGTCGTTCGTTTTCTAGTATGCGGTCCGTTACGTACTTGTCGAATGTTTTTTACCGGGTCGTCCATTTTTGGTAACCCTACGTCTAGCGATGTCCTTGGTTCTTTGCCCAAGACAATTCTATGCGGTGTAACTTTCGTCGATGATTGGACTGACGAATTGTACGCGAACGTTGCTGATTTCACGAACTTCGTCCATTCTACGTGGTCATCTGCAAGATCTGATGCCATTTTTTATTATACCGTTGAGTTTCTCGCATAGTCCGTTAGTTTGTGGATGTGCTACCGATGCCATTATGTGTTTTATTCCGTAAAATCGGGTAAAGTCTCTAAAGTGCCAGAGTCGAATGCTTTCCCTTGATCCGAAATTATGCACTTAGGTGTACCGAAAATTCTCAACAAGTTTTCTGTGAGTGCATTACAAAAGGTTTCCACTTTGGTGTCCTTAACTAGAATTGCTAAAGTGTATTTACTAAAGTGGTCCACAATTGTGAAAATGTGTTTGTACCTTTCTGCCGAATTCTTAAATGGCCCTTGAAAGTCTACACCTACACCGTTCACATACATCCTTCGTGGGTGGTAGTGGTTGTAGTGGTGCTGCCGGTTTGAATTTTGGCCTTTTGAATGCTTGGCATGTTCTACAGGACTTTATATCTCTCATTGAGACCTTTCCAATAAAATCTTTGTTTAATAGTGTATTGTTTTAGCCACGCCCATGTGACCTGCCTCTGGTACATCATGTGCTAGTTTCATTATTTCTGGAATACTATGCTTGGGAGTGAATACTAGCCTTTGGTTCTCATGCGGTGCATGGATTTTTCTATACAAGACACTGTTTCGTTTTAAATTTGTCCTTAACATCATTACTGATATTTATTATTTATCTCGCAACAAAACAGGTCGTCCCTCGTTGAAATTTTCATCTCTCGTGTCAGTTTTGTAGAACGGGTTACGAGACAATACGTCTTAGTGACGTTCTTCCTGCCCGCCCTGTGTACTATCTCAAAATTGTATTCCATCAGTTTTAGGCCCCATCTCGTAAGTCTCGAGCATGGATCGTGTAAATTTGCTAACCAAGTTAATTTTAGATAATAAAGAAAATGTCCAAGGATGAGTTTCTTTTATTAAACATTTTTTGAGATAACGCCCTTCTAAGTTAATGCGCTATGGTCGGTTACTACTCTAAAGCTTCTACCAAAAATGTACTGTCTCAATTTATGTAACACCCAAACTCTAGCTAAACAAAATAATCACTATAAATTGAACAATCTGTACATACAGCTAGGTACAATATTCAACACTGTTTGAAATGTGGGAGCAGGGCCTGTGATGGTCACCAGGAACCCATGTCACCATCCTGGGGACATCCGGCTGCTGACTGCCGTGGACCACCCGGAGCTGCACCACCACCTGGACTGTGTGGTCTTCCCCCAGACTGGGTCCCGGCCCCTGCCTGATATGATGGGAGGTCTGTAGTGTCTGTTAGACCTAGCTTTGAGAACTAGTATAGACTTCTATAGTGAAGGTCTGCTCATAGTAAGGATTTATTTTCATCAAGAGTTTGCTTAGTAGCCCGTAAAACCATATTTGGGATTTCATCATGGCAGGTTACCAGTCCTGAGAAGGACTCTTAATTTTTGACTTCTTACAAGAGTTATGATCCCAACGAATGTGCCCAAAGTCTGCACTTCTCGCTGATTATTTTGGCATGTTGAGGGTCTGCCTGAATGCAATTCCCCCTCCACTGATGTGAGGCCAACTTGGAAGCACTTGTCCCAATCCTTTATCCATGAGTTGCCCATGTCATCATCTATCAAAACCCTGTTGAATCTTGAAAATGGTAGAAATACTTGAATATCTGCTATTTGATGAATTATTGCTGCTCATGTTGTTCTTCCATTTTATCACTTTTCTAAACTTGTTCTATGTTCTCACTACACATCCTGACTCACTTTCTGAAGGCCAGAAACAAATGTTCACCAATGTCCTCCACCACCAAAGTAGCAGCCTACATCCCTTATTTGGTTTACACTGAAAGAAGGTTCAAAGCATGTATAGTAGAGTGCTGCTGGATAACATGAAGTACAGTACAACCTCCCTGTAAAGGACACAATAATTGCTGAACCAAAGTGTCCTTTAAGGAGAGCTGTCCTCTTACCAGAGAACTGCTAAATAGTTTTTTTTTTTGCTTATCCCTAGTACACGTGGTACAGACCATGATAATCATGGTGGGTAGTTAGCGACTGCTTTTTACTGTAAGTACACCACATGTCTACACATGTGAAAGCAGTTCGACTTTGCACTTACAAATGTGCCAGAGCCCCGTTTGGTTACTTGCACTCGCTGGTGGGGTTGGACTTTTGCAAGAATCGGGGGGCCATTGGAGCATTTTTTTTTTAAACATAAAAGTGTCCAATGCGGGAATCGAAACCAAACGGTTTAACCAGCCTTCCACCGACCCCCGCTAAATAGTAAAAATGTTAATTTTACAAATAAAAACTATCCTTTGTAGAGAATTGTCCTCTAGCGCAAGTTTTCTGTCATGGAGGTTCTACTGTATTTAGAGAGTATCCTTTTTGCCAACTAGGGCTTTAGTTTCAAATCACTTGTTGACCCAGATGCATTGCTAGAATTCAACTATTTCCATATCTAAGAACAAGAAATAAATTTAAGAATGAGAATATGGAAGAATGATTTTCCTAATAACTTCTCTGCCAGAATTCCCAAGTAGGATGAGATTTACTGTGGACAGTTCCAACAAATATCTTTCTCAATCCAGATGTGCTGGGGCTGTGTAGGTGGAGACCTTGATGGGGATGAGTTTGTGGTCATCTGGGACAGCAGCCTTCGCTTCAAGATGGATGACAAACCCATGGACTACACGTTCAAAAGTCCTCCCAGGAATCAGGATGATAGCTCCACTTTCCAGGTGGACTCTCTAATTGACTTCTTCTATGACTACCTGAAGAACAATAACATGGGCCACATCTGCAATGCCCACCTGGTGCTGGCTGACACTGAACAGAAAGGAATCCGATCCAAGAAGTGCATGAAAGTTGCCCAACAAATTCCTCGGGCCCTGGACTACAACAAGACTGGCATCCTTCCTTCCTTTAACTGCAAAATCTCTGAATACCCCGACTTCATGGAGAAGAAATACCTGAATATCTCCTACAGATCCAACTCTGTGCTGGGCAAACTCTACCGCAGGGCTCTGATGTTTTACCCCCACGGTGGCATTGCTGTTAAGAAGTATGACCCTGTGCCCCATCCATTGCTGGAATTCCCTGGGTGGGAGGACTTCAAGGAACTGGCTGCTCAGGAGCTTCGAAGTTATGAAGCTAAGCTCCATGTCATCCTCTATCAGCAAGGCCTCAGCAGTTTTGAGGAAAGCCTCACTGGACACGTATCCAAGAACATCTATGCCTCTCTAAAAGGAGATTATGATTCCCTGATCACTATTTTGGAGAAGAGCATCTCTTCCCTTCTTGAAGAAACTGTGAAAGGATTTGAAGATCACATTTTTAAATTGTGCCGTGAACTGAAAATAGCCCATAAAAGGGAGAGAGACAAACTCAAAATGAAATTGGCCTCTGCCTATTACATGGTGGCCTATACAAGCCCTAGCTCAGAGCTGAGCTTCCCATGGTCTGTAGGAAGTTATCTGGTCAAAGTGGCGGAACATAGGCAATCCGAATTGAAGTTTCTCAACTGCACTAGTAGTGTGCTGGATACCTTGGCACGGACCCTGCAAGACAAGCACCAGGTCCACTGGACCTACCCACCCTACTATCTCTACAACTGGGCCAAGATGAATAAAATTGATGAAAATTTTCCAGCCTCCAATGAAGTCTTGAATGAAATCTATGCCCTGTTTGAAAACAAAAGCCCAAGGCAAGTTAGAAGTGTTTATGATGTCTTGACAACACTAATGGAATTTTTAAAATGGACCTCAACCACTTTGGTAATAATCTTGTTGGAAAATGTGGAGCCTCTTCGCGATGACGTTGCAGAGTTCCTAGAGAAGCTGATCATTCTAGCTTCCATCACCTACACAGCTCTCCCTCTCTCCATGAACCTGGAGTATCTCGGCTTCTTGGACCCTGAGAATGAAGAAGAAAACGGTCCTCTGAGTCCCAAAGACTCTGAAGGCCTCCGTCTCCACAGAAAGGACACTCAACTTCAGATCAAAGAGTTTGAGACATTCTTGCAGGCCAAGAGTGGAGTGGAATTCATCCAGCTGGAAGACAGGAACTCCAAGGGCATTGTGGTGAAGGCCAGAGGACTGAGCTGGCAGCTGATCTACCTAGAGAACCTGGTCTACAGCTACCTGGACAGGTTCTCTGTCAAATCACCTTGCAACACCTAACCACAAAAACTGAAATTTGTTTTTATCCTTTTTTTTTTTACCAAAACTTTTAAACTTTTTAAATTATATATTTATTTTTATATTTTTAAAGAATAAATATATATTTTTATACATTATGTAGTAAATTCTCATTATTTAGCTATGTTTTTGTTATGTGTTGTCAGAGTGTTTTGTCTTTTGAATTGGATTTTAGAGGGAATGTAGCTGAAACAATATAAATTTAGATTAGGTAACAATATAGTTCTCACTGTTTATATATTTTAGTGAAATGAGAAACTTAAGATAGCATTTCTCAGTGTATGCAAAATTCATAACTGAAGATATTTATTTTGTATTTAAAAAAAAATATATATAATTGATCAAAAAATCAAGATTTTATAATTTTTATTATTATCCCTAGTACATGTGATACAGGCATGATAATCATGGTGGGAAATTAGCGACTGCTTTTTACTGTAAGTGCACCACATGTCAACACAAAATTCAAGATAAGTTGTGCTAAATTTATATTTGAATGTGCCATTGCATCATGAGGTTATGTTGACACTGGCTTGTTGAACATTATGTTGTAGAGCCCTGTGTGTGTTGTAGCAGGACCCAACCTAGCTCCAGTTAGAGGTTAGATGATCCGGCAGAGAGGTAACTTTGCTACTCACAGAATCTCTGCAAGATCCCCCAGGGGGGATCTCTCTACTTCAGACTATTTGCCTACACATTTTACATAATTGTCATTTTTCCTTATTGTACTGAATGTATGTATAGTCCCCTAGGTCAGGGGTAGGCAACGAGTGGCTCACGAGCCACATGCGGCTCTTTGGATGTGAAGCTGTGTGTAGTACTCGCTTAGTTTTTATTTATGTGAGAGCTATTTATTGTGGGCAAAAATTGTGCCTCTTTAAAAACTTTGAAATTTTGTCAATTGTAATTTTTGACTCGACTCATTCAAAAGGTTGCCGACACCTGCCCTAGGTAGTCTATATGCCATTGTTGAAGCTCTTCATTGTTATTTATAATGGCAAAATTTTCTCTACCCTTTAATTACCAACTCATTATTTGATTGACACCATTGTTGCTCTTCATTGTTATTTATAATGGCAAAACTTTCTCTACCCTTTAATTACCAACCCATTGTTTGAATGACACCATTGGTGAAGCTCTTCATTGTTATTTATAATGGCAAAATTTTCTCTACCCTTTAATTACCAACTCGTTGTTTGATTGACAGCATTGTTGCTCTTCATTTTTATTTATAATGACAATATTTTCTCTACCCTTTAATTACCAACCCATTGTTTGAATGACACTATTGTTGAAGATTCTTTAATTTGAATTGGGGGCAAGTTTTTGATCCACTTTTCACTACTCTCGACTGAGCCTGTACTAGTTGACACGTTACTTCCTGTTCCCTTTCGATGCGTAAAAAAAAATACAAGTGGCGTAAGAGGCCTTAGAGGCATCACAAAACACATGAAGAGTAGTTCCAAGCCAGTGTTCTTTTCTATAGCAAAGCCATCTCGGTACAACAATAGATCAGCAATAGTCAGAGACTCCAATTTGGCCAGCTACCTTAAAAACTTGAGACAAGTTCTCAGGCAGAGGCTCATCCCACGACAATTTCAACAGCCACATTTCCTGCAGGATAAGTCTCGGAACGAGGGTCACTGGACAAGTGAAGTCTACCGGATAGAATATATGGCTTGCCAAGGAGAGTACCTTTCTTTTGTTTATTGGCCCCTGTATTTCCAAATTTTCCAGAGAACAAGCCAAAGTGTCCTCTCCTTGATTCCATACCATGCCCAACACCCTTCCTCTATGACCTTGGACCATCACACATGGTAATGTTAACATTGCTTGTCCAATCACGCAAGTTGAAATGAGCAGAAGCCAACAATCTGTGTGCTTTGTCCACAAATTTTTCCATATCAGTGACTTCTGAGAAACTAGCCACACAGTTATCGATGTACAAAGATCCCTTCAACAATTCAGCTGTCTCTTGCCAGGGTTCAGGAGCCTTGTTTAAGTGGTGAGACAGCGTGGCAAACAGGAGATATGGACTCGTCGTGATTCCGAAGACAACTCTCGCATGACGTAAAAGCATCACTTTTCCCTCTTTGTCATACCAGAGAAATCTTTGATAATCTCTGTCTTCCTCCCTAATCCCAATTTGAAGAAAGGCCTTCTCTATGTCCGAGGAGACTCCTATCTCGTTCTTCCTAAATCTATCAAAATTATTGGGATGGTTTCTATCATATTCGGACCAAAGGGAGTCTGGGGGGCGTGGTGGAGATTAGGTCTTGTTGAAAATGAACCCAATTAGTTACTTGGCTGAGCTGGGTTGTGAATTTATCCTTTGGACAATTCAATTCCAAGATTACAGGGAGATGGTCCGATGATAAATCGTCGGTGGTTCTGGCCTTTGGGGTCCAGGGAATGTTTTTAAAAACAGCGAAGTCTAGGATATCGGGAGTGCCGAGTGGACTGTAATGCGTGGGTGAAGAAGGTGCGACAATGTCCAATTCTACGTCCAATAAATTGTGCAGCACGATTCCGCTGTTATTAGAAGTCCTTGATCCCCAAAGAGGGTGTTTGGAGTTCCAGTCTCCTGCAACGATTATTGCGTGGTTGAATTTTATCAGTTCGTTCAAATCTACGTCCAATAATGGTGCATCAGGCTTCTTATAAATTGCTGAGATTTGCAAGAGGGTTTTTCCATCTGGTTTAATCAAAATTGAAGTATTTCAAAGTTTGAAGTATGAATCAGCATATTTTTATATTTAAAAAAGGATTTTATAATGATGGCTGTTCCCCCACCTTTTCCTGTAATTCGATCAGTTCTAATGGTTTGATAGTTCCTGAACTTTAGAACAATTGAGGGTTTAAGGTGAGTTTCACTGAGCAGAGCAATGTCAATTGAGTTATCTTCTAAAAAGTGCAATAATTCTTCTTTCTTTGATCCGATTCCGTTACAATTCCAAGCAATAATTTTAAAAGGTAATTTGCAATTCATTGTAGGTATGTTTTGATCACTTGCATCAATTTTTCACATAGGTCCTTAGTTTCAGAACGAGAAGTTTTTCTTGTCACAACCTCAGCATTGCTTTGGTTTTGTTGTTCTACAATTTTCGACAGTGTTTCAGATCTTTTTGAAATCGGAATTGGGTTGTTAGGTTTGTACTGACCAGGGTATCTTGACTGTTGCTGATGTACTCTTGGAAACTTAGGGCATCCGCGGTAATTGGCTGTGTGCGCTTCTTCGCAGTTTGCACACTTTGGGGGAAGTTGTCTTGACTTTCTTGGACAGTCCTTCGAATGGTGCTCCTCAGCACACTTGGTACACTTTGGTTTCAGGGAGCAGTTAAGTTGACCGTGCCCGAAACCCTGGCAGTTGAAGCATTGAGTCACACGGTTTTTTGTTCTGAAAGATTCTACTGCAATTTTCTGATAGAGAAGTTATTCCGTAAATTTTGTTGTTATGCTCATTTTTCGGTAATTCTACCAGTACTATATTCATTGGCCTTTTAGTTGATTGTCTATGAAGTCTCTTCACAGAGGTCTCAGTAAAGCCCATTGTTGCAAGTTCTATTGCTATATCTTCAGTCTTGTAGGCTGTTGTCATGCCCTTTAATACCACTTTGAGCGGTTTTTCTTCTTGGTGTCTATAAGAGTAGCCCGCATTGTTTTTTTGAACGTATTCCCTGATTTTTTTTCAAGTCTGAAATATTTTTGGCCTTGATAATGTGCTTATTTCCTGAGATTGTACTTTGGAATTTATCTATGCACAGGTCTTTCAGCTCTTTGCAGAGCAACTTCCAGTCTTACATTTCTGCTATTACAGGTGGTACTCTTGGCTTTTTGTTTCTTTGTTAGAGTTTCTTCTACTTTGTACCTGATGCCACATCTTTCAAGAATTTTCAAGAGTATGTTGGTTTTGATTGTACTGACCTTTTCGCCAGCTGGGCCGATCATTGATTTGATTACAATAGGCTGCAACTTTAATCACCAGATTGGAATGAGCCCCTAACCCCCACACACTTTATTTTCTAATCACATTTTTATTTATTTATTTCATCTCAATTTGCAGGTGTTACATTCGAGCACAGCTCGCGAGTCAACTTGTCCAGATTATAAACACAAGGTAATAAGACCAAATCCAAATAAATAGTGTGTGACGTTTCGGTAACAACGCTGTTACTGAAACGTCACACACTATTTATTTATTTGGAATTGGTCTTATTACCTCGTGTTTATAATCTACAATCCAAATTGTGCCTCATCAATTGTCCAGATTATTTACACATGGCGAGTTGTTATGCTGGAGTGGCCCCCCGAACCTTACAGGAGGGCAGTTGTTGGGTGTTTGGCTGTCAGCTAGCCATTGGGTCCAGGTCGTCGGATTCGGTGGCTGAGGTCACCTTGATTTTGAACAATTTCTTGTATAGTTGGAATTCTTCTTTTTTGAGTTTGATTCCGTTGCAATTCCAGAAAAAGATTTTTAAAGGTAATTTGCCTTTCATTGTAAGAAAGTTTTGATAATTTCTAAAAACTTTTCGTACAGTTCCCTGGTGTCAGAACGAGTAGTTTTCTTTTTTGCAGTTTCAGCGTAACTTGCCTTTTGTTTTTCAACAGTTGCTTCTTCTGTTTTAGTGGAGCTTGCTTGAGGTATGGTGTTAGGGGAGTTTTGTCTAGGAGGCTTTAGCTGCTGTTGTTGTGGCTTCGGAAAATTTGGGCATCTGCGGTAATTGGCTGTGCGCCTCTCCACAGTTAGCACACTTTGGTGGGAGCTGTTTCGACTTTCTTGGACAATCCTTCGAATGGTGTTCTTCAGCCTACTTGACACATTTGGGCTTCAAAAAGCAGTTTAGCTGGCCATGCCCAAAACCCTGGCAGTTAAAGCATTGGGTCACTCGTTTTGTAGTCCAGAATGATTCTAAGACTATTTTTTGGTAAAGTATTTCGGTTATTCCGTAGATTCGTTTATTTTGTTCATTTTTCGGTAGCTCTACTAGGATTATATTCATCAGTATTTTGGTCGATTGTCTATGGAGTCTTTTGACAATGACCTCAGTGAAGCCCATTGAGACCAGTTCAGTTACGACGTCTTCTTTGAAGGCTGTTGATACCCCCTTTAATACCACTTTCAGTGGTTTTTCCTCCTGTAGTCCTCCTGGTTGAAAAGTGGTACCATAGCTGCGGTTTTATTTTTCGCCAGTCGATGTGAGGCATGTAACTGCCATGATAATGGTGGGCCAGGTGAAGGTGGATGTGTCCGTGTGGTGGTTGGCAAAAAAAAAAAGGAAGGCGGTAAAGTAATACGACGGCATAGCAGCTATAGACAGTGGAATAGATAAGTGTGCCATTGTAGGAGTGATGTGTGTCGTGTGCTATATGATTATGGCATGGGGAATGTAGTTATATCAGTGTTCATAGGTCGATGTATTTTGACATAAGTTTGACTAGGTAAATGTTTGTTCACGAAGTGTTAGGCTAGATATGCTCTATTAGATAAGACTTGCGACGTGGACACGCTTTCGAGAGAGAGAAAGGAAAAAAAAGATAAAAGTGTCACAGGAAAAATGAAGGCATAATGTAGCCTGGTAAAAGTGAAAAAAAAAAGTGTTGTTGAGTCGCTGTGACGTGCGAAAAAAAATTGTAAATGGAAAGGTGTCACGTGAAATCGTTGTTTGGGTAAATAATCTAGCCTAATTCATCACGAACAACAAGTTTACTGAAGTCATAGGTGGTGGTTGTACGAACATACAACGAGATTTTGTGAATGTTGGTGTTTAATTGTGAACGAGAGAGAAAAATTTCGCTAAGTGGCAAGCGAGTGTAAATTTTACGTTTGAAATACATTGGTAGAGGGGACGTGTGTGTGTAGAAGTTGGCTGGCGGTGACCTAGCTTTTGGGGGAATTGAACAGTCCCGCGTTATATTTTACTTTTGTTGTAGAAGGAAAAATGGTTGATTAGTAATGATTTTGTTAATTTATATTGGAAAATGGATTTTGAAAAAGCAATGTTGATAAGGTAGCGAAAATCATCAATGGAATATGAAAATGGAAATATAGCAAAACTTTTTTTTTTTGAGACGTTTTCATGAAATGGTGTGATTGGATTAAAATTTGATTTCACGGAATTTAATCATAAAATGAGTGTAGGTAAAAGTGAAGGAGATGGAGGAAAATGTGAGGGTGAGATATTTACAATTTATGTTTGAAATTCAAGGGTTTTATTTTTAAAGTAGCGTTGTTATAATTAGTTGGTTTGTGGAATTGAATGTTTTTTATAGAAGGAACAATGGTGAAAAGGGCATTACACTGGGTGAGGTGAGTTGGTATTTGTGAAGGCAGTTGTGATGAGGACATGGGGAAACTTTCTAAGTGTTGGCTATATATTGTTTTTAGTTGGTAGCAGGCGTACATTTTTAAAATAACAAAAACTTGAATTTTTCTTTAAATTAGAATTTTGAGTTATAGAAGGTGTCATTTTGAAAATGACATTATTCAAAATGAATATGTAAAAAGGGGTTCAAAGTATAAAGGTTGGTTGAGAATACAATAGTTGAAAACATTAAGAATAAAATTATTATGAAAAATGTGTAAAATGAAGTTTTTTTTTTTTTTTGTCGTGAAATGAAATTATAGTTTTTATGATATGAAGATTTAAAAGTAAATGAAAACTGAAACGGTTAAATTACTATAGGTTAACTGGCATATAATGAAGCATTATAGGCGATTGATACTTAGAATTTAGTAGGATGGGTATAAAATTGAATTGAGGAAACTTTGATTAAAATATAAGCAAAGAAAAAAATGATGGTTATAAATTAAATGCGATATGGTTATCTAATTGCAGGGGCTAAACGTAAAATAAAATAAATGAAATAAAATCTACTTAACAAACAATTGGATATTTAAGTTCAAAATGAGTTGTACTTGCAGTACAAAAGTGTCAATTGTAGTGTAGTTTGAAAGTTTTCACTGGTTGATGTAGCCATGGTCACGTTCTTGGTGATGGTTGGAGAAGGCGTGAGGGAGGAGAAGTTCTCGTCGTCAGGTGGATTGTGGATGTTTGCAGTGAGCACATTGGATTTGTAATGGCGAGTAGTATGCAAGTTTTGTGGCAATTGAAGATTGGCTATCTACCTAAGGCTTGGAAGCGGCGATGTCTTGGATGGTTTCCGCGAGTTGTGCCACGATGTCCGTGGCTGTGGGTGACATGGTGGTGATCTTCGGCGTTGCCCTGTTCTCCAGGCTCCATCCTCTTTGCGTTGTCCTCGGTAAATTCTGTCATCTGCCTGTAGTAATGTATAGTTGTTGTATCTTGTTGGATGAATGCAGTGTGGCATGTTGGTTGCAGTCGTGGTGGCCACAATTATTAGAGTGGTTTCAGGCGTGATTGGGATTACACAAAAGGACGAGACATGTTGGATGGCACCATAGAGATGGCGAGAGCAAGTGTAGTCGACGCTGGTCAGGGCAGAACTGTCATTCCTGTCTCAAAGCGGACTAATCTGTTTGCATAAGAAGGGGGCATACCCGACTTGTTTTTCGGACCCTTTTCCTGCTTTCCTGCGTCGACTGTCACTCACTCGAAATTTTATTTGTCACTTTGACAATTACATTATAACTACAATACATGGAGACATAGATATATATTGGAATATATTACAACATATATATATTCACTTTGTTCTTTTAATCACAATTTATACACATTCCATTTATACACATGACCAGAGATTGTTGGTCAAATATATAAAAAAAATATTCACAGATTAATTAATTAATTAAATAATAATAAAAGCTCAAACAGTGGTCTATACATAATCTCTAGTCGTCATTCTTTTTCTAAAATTACAATGCAAAGAGATGCAAATGCTGATTTTGGTTTAATTATTCCTTCGTTCTGTTCTGTTCTAATTTTAATATTTATCCAGTTTTTCTTCGTATTTTCAAATTGATATGGCTTTGAACTGATCAACTAACAAATTTTATTGTTTAAAGTCAACTTAAATTTTGAAATAGTGGGAAGAATCCTTTGGGAATTCCTAGTGGGAAGAATTGCTGAGGTATGTTGAAACAAGGTCCGGGCTATTCTCAGAAAAAAAAATAATAATAATTTGATCCGTAAAGAAGTTCCATTTTAATGTTGGCTTACCAGATGTAGAGAACAACTTTTTGATTACCATTACCATGTTGCGATAATATAAAAGAATAAAAAGGAGCTTCTTGTGTAGAACACATTTATTCCGCTAGCTAGTAGTGGTGAAATTACTATTGTTGATTGTGTGTTTATCAAAATTGGTTTTATTTTATGACTCAGCTATGTATCAAATTGAGGGATGAACTGCTGCCCTGGTAGGCTTTTACCAAATAAGAATTTAATTTCACGCTTGGGTTAGTGGTGGTGGAACCCCAGGCAGGGTGTTTGCAGTTTAGATCACCTGCTATAAGGGTCGGAGGGTCTGTTGACAAAATGTTATAAACAACAGTTTGAGCTAGATAGGTGTTTGGTGATTTGTAGCACGAATATAGATTTATCTTTGACCTGTTTTTATTTAAAATATAAATTCCTGTTATATATTCCCAGATTTGAGGTAGTGGCATAGCTGTACTTGGATAAATATGGCAGTTCCACCACCTTGAAGTTTGTCATTCCGGAGGGTGTTGAGGTTTGGAATTCTCATTTTGTGGCATGGCTTAAAACAACAACAACAACAACAAAAAGCCTTTATTGGGGCCACTCGCCCCATACAGGATTCGCCAGTTCACAAGGGATAGGGAGAACACTGAGAGGCCTTTTTCCGGGATATAGTCTTGTGAAATCCAAATATCGCCAACGCTATATACCTATTCTTTGATATTTCATCAATCAGTGCCGGAAATGAAGGACAAAGTTGCCCCGTTTTATCATTTAATTTTCGTCTTTCCTCAGACAGAGCAGCACAGTCAAATAAGTAATGCAACATCTCCGTTGTTATTCCTGATCCACAGAAAGTGCATTTCAGGTCTTCACGCCTCAATAAAATCAAATGGTGTTCTCTGAAAAAAATTGAGAGGGTTCTGAATTGTGCAATTAATCTGATGATAGGAAAAGGGAGTTCAGTTAAGAAGTATTCTTCGGTGGTAAAGGCTGTATATATGTCTCTATAGTGGGAATATAACTTTGATGCATGGCTTAAAACAGGTTTCCGAGATTAGTGTGATGTCGATGTTGTGGCCGTTCAAGAATTCTTAGAATTGCTGTTTTTTGTTTCGGAGACTACACACGTTCCAGTGAATGATTCCAAGACTTTTTTTATGATTTAAAAAAAAAAGTTCATTTATGTCTAATGGTGTCTACAACGTTCTTCATTATGTTGGCTATTATTGCAGGGTCACTGAGAGCCTTTTTGATAGCGCTCTTTAGTTGGTTGACCTTGGTGGCTGAAGGAAGATTGGGACGTTCTTTATTGACATGGAGTTCTTGTTTTGAGTGGATTGGGAACTTACAGAAGGGTTTGAGTTTATAAGGTTAGATTGTTCTTTTTCTGCATTGGGGTTTGGTTTCTTATTATTTGGGGTTGGGGCATTCTATTTACCTTCCTGTATAGTGGGCAACCGTTCTAACTTGCCATATGCTCTCCCGGCAATTTTTACATTTTGGTGGGACTTATTTTTCTTTGGTGCATTCTGATGTAAAATGCTTCTCTTCACATTTCGGCAATGTAGTACTCGCCCACACGGAGCTCCAATCCCAGGACTGGTCACTCTCCTCCTCCGTGGTCTGGTCTTGTGGGTCAGGTGGCATCCCTTCGAAGTAGCAGTTATTGAATATAATTACTTCAGGTTTGCATGGTTCCTCTGAGGTAGATTGCATAGTAGGTGGGACTTCTGGATGTCTGGTAAAAATGCTCTTGAAAGCATATCCAAAAATGTCTACGACAGATTTTCCAACAGCCTCAGCTGCAGCCATAACCACAGAGCTGCCGACTTTTTCCCCAAGTCATAACAGACTTTGAAGCTGCTGTTGGAATGGGCTCCGGCTCTGGAGCAGGGGCAGCCTTTTCTGTTGGATCGGGGACCGGCTCAGGAGCAGTCTTTTGTGGGGGGGTTTTCCTACCCTCGGTTGTTTTCGTTCACATTCCGTCCCCCGAATTCTTAGCCCGTCTCTCGACCCGACCCGTCATTTTCGCTGTCTCTATTCTCGGTCCTAGAAGTAGGGATAGTTGGTGTTGGGCAGCTTTCGCCAAATTAATTCTGTTTTTGATGTGTTTTTTTTAATGTTAGGTGCTCGTCTAGGGTCATCCCTAGGTATCGGATGTTCTCTTTCCATTTAATATTGTCTTCGAAAACAAAAAGTTAATCTAAAGGTTTCTTAATTTTGTCTTTTTTTCTGGAGAATATTATTGCTTCACTTTTTTTGGGGTTCATTGTGACTCTCCATTCTTTACAGCAGAGCGTGGAAAAGATGCAGGCCTCTTGAAGTTTCATGTGGAGTCTGTCGAAGTCGTATGTCGAGGCCAAAATGGCGGTATCATCGGCAAATAGGTGTAAAGAGGTGTCTTCAATACAGGGGAAGTCATCTATATATATGTCAAATAAGGTTGGTCCTGTGACTGATCCTTGGGGAACCCCGGCAAGGATGTTCCTGGCTGTTGAAAGTTCGTCTTTGACTCGTACCTTGAATGTTCTATTTGTTAAGAAGTTTTGCGTTATTTTTATGATGTCTCCAGGAAGGTGCTTTTTGCACATTTTGTAGAGAAGGGCTTCGTGCCAAACTTTATCGAATGCTTTGGCAATATCAAAGAATACGGCTCCTGTTATTTGGCCTAGGTCCATGGCTTTTCTTATTTTTTCAGTGACAACAACTAGCTGGTGCAATGTTGAGTGCTTGGCTTGGTAGCCAAATTGTTCAGGTCTGAGTGGATTCTTTTCTTCTAGGGATTTTCTGAGTCTTCTTAAAACAATTCTTTCGAATAGTTTTGAGATGGCAGGTAACAGCGAAATGGGCCTGTAGCTTGTTGGTTCATGCATGGATGAGAACAACTTTTATTATTACCATTACTATATTGCGAAAATATAAAAGAATAAAATGGAGCTTCTTGTGTAGAATAGGTTTATTCAGGTAGTTTTCAAACATCATTCAACGGGCGTGAAGTATGACAATATATAGAATGAGACCCTATAACTAACATGATGGCAGATAGAAGTGACAATTGACAATAACTTTATTGACTACTGGTCAATATTTACACTCACGGAGAGTTAAGTGGGAAAACTGCATTAAATATTTACAATTTACATATGGTGGTGCCCTCACCGAGGGTACGTCTGGAATCAATCAGGAGGGCAAGGCCACCCTGAGCTCGAATAATCCCCCGCTAGTAAAGGGATCGAAGTCCCGAGTGCGCTCGATAACAGTGTCGAGGAATTGAGCGAGAATATTCTTCTCCTCAGGCGAAAGTTGCGCGAGGAGATGCTCTCTATCTTCGGGGTATAGGGTCGCCAACACGATGTCATTCATGTCGATCTTTGATTGGGACATGGGCCTTGAGTCGGGTTCATGGATCAATTTATAGAGTGAATCCCGCATCGCTTTCCAACGCTTCGACATCAGATTCTCCTCCATGTGGGCAGACAGTGGAGGCGGAGGTGTCACAATGGCCGGTGTTAACTCCTCCTTGTGGGGAGCAGGCGGCATCGGCTCAGCAGGCTGAGGTCCAGGCAATGGGGGTGTTGGGGTCACTGTGGATGACTTGACCCTTAGCTCAGCCTTGACCTGCCTGAGGATCTTGTATAGGTTGCTGCTGCCTCCGGGCCTCAGGTCCAGCAGTTGTGATCGACCAACCCATCGAGAGCAACGCTCTGCGGGGGTGTGAGCAGGGGTTCTCGTCTTTGAACCTAGATCTTTGAGGAGAGGAAGTCCAAGATCTCCTCCTGCCCAAGACCAAGGCCCTCTGTCTCAGCAAAGGATATTCCGGGGTTTCTCTCAATGAAGTCCATGAGGTCGTCCCTTGTTGTAGTTCGTTTGACGGAAGACGCGGAGGTTGTGGTGGTCTCCTCCACTGCCGTCATCTCGATGTCCGGAGTAGGGGTTGTAGGCCCGAGGGACCCCTGGGCAGGCAGAGGGCCACACCGGGCAACGAGGTCCGGTCGAGAGGGAGGCGCCGGCTCGGGAGGTTGTGACGCCGATGAGCGAGGGCCTGCGGAATCATCAGGGGTCTCCAAAGGTGGGGGTGGGGCCAGTCTGGAATCGGTGGACTGCCTTGCAAGCAAGGGGCAGTTGGCTCTACGATGCCCTTGATTGCGGCACCTCGAACACCTGATCCCGGCAGATAGAAGTGAGAACCACTAATGTTATATTTGGGTAAGAAAACATCTTAGAATCTTCTTTTTTATCTCCACTCAATCATATCAGGGTATCAAGCTTGTAAAGCTCGAGACTTTTGATGGTGTCTGCTGGGGATGAGTAGAGCTCATCAATAGATGAGTCAATACAGTCAATAATGTGTTTTGGGGTTGCAGGTTGAGAATTGCACTTAGTACACAGTGGGAAAATCTTGCAACCATTCTGGAAAGTCATTGTCTGTAGATGACCAGACTTAAGTCTGGAAATCAAAGACTGTTGTTCTCTTGGGAGGACAGAACCAGTGCTTGTGCTTCCTGCTCAGTACCAGTCATGTGCAGCATCAGATTTCCATTCCATCAGGCATTGAGTTTTGATGGTACGGAGGAGGTCTCTTTCGTCTAGTTGGGTGGTAGATTTCCTGGCTTCAGGTAGGCCAAGAGCCTGGTTGTCAATCTTAGAATGATATTGAGAAATGAGCAAATAGGGTGCGACATCAGTTCATGATGCTCAGGCTACTGGAATATCACCAGGGTGGAAGCCAACCACCTTCCTTGATGTACAAGATAATTGATTCTGCTGGCTGCACCGTTTTCTTAATACAGTAGAACTACCTACCTGTAAAGGATACCTAATTGCAGGGCTGGAAATATAATTTTTACGGGGCTGCTAATCAGAATGGATGATTTTTGAGCCCCAATGGACGCATAAAGCGGAATATATATAAAGCACTATATATATTGCACTGTTGGAGGGGCCTGGGGATCATCGCCGGGTGAGGCCGGGATGTAGAGGAGGATCAGGGGGGCAATTGCAGAGCCAGTGTCCTTTAGGGAGAGGTGTCCTCTGCCCGGGGTGTTGCTAAATTGTAAAAATGATTATTTTGCAAATGAAAAATGTCCTTTGTGGAGAGGTGTCTGCTAGCGGGATGTCTGCTAAAGGGAGGTTCTACTGTATTAAAAAAAATTTTTTTTTCAATCCTTAAAAAGAAAGAAATAAGGTCAACTCAAACAATTAACAAATCCTTTGTTTTGTAAACTCTTTTCATACATCTATATAAAAATCAGCTTTTTTTAAATAGTTGAGAATATCTAATAAAATAATGTATTTTTCACATAATTTAGGTAAAACTATGTACGAGAACTTGAAACTCTTCCGGTATGCAACTTAAGATAAACGTATCATTGGACGGAAGATAAGAATCTTTTTATTAGGGAAAGTTACGAGCTTTCGGGCAAACGCCCTTCTACAGGTTTGACGAAGCATAGAAATTAAGGCGAGAGACAGACTTATATACATGGGGATAATTTACATAGTACACAATTTTATAGCTTAGCAGTAAGAATTTTAGAATGGAAGTTAATTTTCATAAGTAATTATTGTAGTGATATGGTAATAAGTTGTTGTACCTAAGATTTTTTAAATTATGTAAAAAGGAATAAATTAGTTTGAAATAAAGATGTCATAGATTTCGAGAATTTCTATTTTTCTATTTATGCTTTTAAGTTTGGTGGATACTATGGATTCTGACATTAATCTTTGGTGTAGGTTGGGTATGTTACGGTAATGGATAGTGGGGTGGCTGGTATTGAAAGAGTGGCCAGTGGATGCAACATGCTGATAGATGAGGGAACGAGGGTCGTTGTTATTAATGTTGCGGGTATGTTCTGACATTCTAATGGCGACGGTTCTACCTGTCTCACCCACATTAGTGGTGGAGCAATGTTCGCATGAGACAGAGTAGACCGCCCCAGAAGAACCAAGAGGACTGAGTTGGGTACCAGTTTTTGTAATGGGGTGTCGGAGAAGTGAGTGGATACTGGGGTTATTAATGAAAAAAGTGCGAATGCCAAATGGCCTAATGAGGCGGGAGATGCTAACTGTTAAGGGAGAATAGGGCAACATGCAGGTAGTCCTGGAAACTGGGGGAGGTTTGGAGGGAGCGGGAGAATAAGCATGCTTATTGATAAATGTTAGTGGATAGGAGGCGGCGGTGAGATGGGAGATGATTCGGGCTTTTTCTGTAGTTTTAAAGATGGGTAGAGAGCAGTGTGTATAAAGGCGCCTGGTGAGTGTTTTGACGATGTTAATTTTGTGTACTATGGGATAGAATGAGTTGAAATGGGTGTAGGTGGGGGTACTGCTATTCTTGTAGTATACTGTGGTGTGGAATGATGCGGGGTACGTATGATTAAAATGTCTAGGAAGGGAATGATGTGTCCCTGTTCTTCTTCTATGGTGAACGAGAGGTTGGGGTTGTAGCTGTTGAGAGTGGACAGGATGGTTTCTTCTTGGTCGGTTTTACAAATGCAAAGAATATCATCGACATATCGTCGCCAGAATAGGATGTCATCACAATGGAGGTTGCAGACCCATTTATCTATTCTGGTCATAACCAGCTCAGCAGCTATGGAGGAGAGGGGGCTTCCCATAGGCGATCCCCTTATCTGTTTGAAATGGATATGGTCAAAGGTGAAGGTGCTCATGTGTAAGCATATCTGTGAGAGGGATGTGATAGAGTTGGTCGTGACGGGATCTGTGTTAATGGAAACCAAAAATTGGTTGAGGCTGTCAATTATCAGGTGATGGGGGAGACTGAGGTATAGGGATGAAACGTCAAATGAACACATGGTGAAGTTGTGGGGGGGATGTAGGCCGGTTACTTCTTGAATGAGTGTGGGGGTGCTGGAAACTGTGAGATTACTTCTATTGTTGTTTAAAAGAGGTGAGAGATAATTTGAAAGGTACTTAGCTAGAGGGTAGGCGGGAGAGAGGTGATATGCAATGATAGGGCGTAGAGGGACAGAGGGTTTGTGGATTTTGGGAAGGCCGTAGATGTAGGCACCATTGGGGAGATTAGTGGTAAAGGACTTGTGTTCCTCCGTTGAGATGAGTCTGGATCTTTTCATTCGGTTAAGAGAGGACTTGAAGGTTTTTAGTGCTATTATGCTATCTTGGGCGGAAATTTGGGAAAAGGTGGCTGTGTCCTGCAATATTTTCAAGATTTTGGTGTGGTACAAAGATCGGTCTAAGATTACGGTGTCAGTGCCCTTATCTGATCTGCTGATGACTATTGAACGTTGTTTCATTAGTCTGCGGAGGACCTTGGATTCAGTTTGGGAATTTGGGGGTGGGGGGAAAGGTCTCTGGAGTACCCGGGATACATGGTTTCTGATGGCTGATGGCGTAAATCATCCCCATGTATATAAGTCTGTCTCTCGCCTTAATTTCTATGCTTCGTCAAACCTGTAGAAGGGTGTTTGCCCGAAAGCTCGTAACTTTCCCTAATAAAAAGATTCTTATCTTCCGTCCAATGATACGTTTATCTTAAAACTATGTACATTCACTAAGATCCCGCATTGGACACTTTTTTTCTGTTAAAAAAAAAAAAAAATGCTCCAATGGCCCCCGATTCTTGCAAAGCCCAACCCCACCAGCGAGTGCAAGTAGCAAAACGGTGCTCTGGCATATTTGTAAGTGCAAAGTCGAACTGCTTTTCACATGTGTAGACATGTGGTGCACTTACAGTAAAAGCAGTCGCTAACTACTTGGAGATAAGAAAGATGAAGAAGACTAAGATATGCAAAAAAAAAAATAGATTAAAATACATAAGATAATTATAAATTGACATAATATAGATGAAACAAGACTTGTATACTGTCACTAAGGTAGACTATATACCAGGCTGTATCAGAAGTTAGTTCTCATAATAAGTTTTAATACACATTGAATACACAAGGTAATAAGACCAAATAAATAAATAGTGTGTGACGTTTCAGCGTTGTTACCATCTTCAGACAAAAGTACTGAATGAGAAATTTTACCACAGCATGTTTTAAAAAGGACATAATAATTTTAACCTAAAAGAAACAAGATACTAGATTATGAGAAAAATTATTTTAAGAGACAATTTAAAGAAGCCTTTTTCATTCAAAAGAAATGTGCTACAATTAACAGAATGGAAGAAAGAGGAAATATAAATGATATTTATAGATATGCTTTTTATTTTTCCGTTCGCCATTACTCTTCATGTTTCACCTTTCCATACCTCATCCTCAAAGTTAGAAATGTCGCTATTTCTCTTTGAAAATAAATTTCGATTTTTATAAAAGAAACATTCGCGGTATAATTTCAATTTTCGTTTTACAATCATCAGCCGCGTTATATTGTATTTTAAATGCTTTTAATTATATTTAAAAAAAAAAGAGGGTTTTTTTCCACTTTTAATTTTAAGAATAATATTCTGTGTTTCTCAGATAACTATCTTCTTCTTATCTGTGATCTTGTTTACACTTGATAACAGTAACTATTTAAAACATGCTGTGGTAAAATTTCTCATTCAGTACTTTTGTCTGATTTGGATTTGGTCTTATAACCTTGTGTTTATAATCTATAATCCAAATTGTGCCTTATCTACACATTAAATAATATATAAACACAAAATATTTATTCATTGAAGTAGAGACCGTCATTTTCAATAACAGCCAGCCATCTTTTTGCCTGGTTTTCAATTTGCTGACGATACCCTTCTTGGGGTTTTGAGTCAAAAAAAGTAACAATAGACTATTTCGACATCTTGAAATGTTTCAAAGTGTCTTCCCCTTAGAAATGTACCATGGACCAAAATAATGCATAATCAGATGGCGCAATGCCCGGGCTATAATCAGGGTGAGATAGAACAATATCCTTCAAATCCTTTATTCTCTTTTTGTTAACCTAGCTTGATGAGCTGTAGCTATAGTCAGGTTGTGGGGATCCTGTCTTGGGCATTTGCTAATAAAGTGCAGCTTGTACAGAGTTCAGTTCATTATATCTTTGGATGGTCCAAGTCTGGCTGACATTTCATGCGTAGATTGTTGTGGGTTGTCCATCACCAGATATCGTAGGGTCTCAATATCCATCACATGTGGTCGTCCCATTCGAGGTTTGTCCTCAAGGCTGATGACACCGTCTCTAAATCTCTTGAACCATTTTGAAGGTGTTCTTCTATTGACTATTCCTTTCCCTTCCACTTTACATACTTATTTTCCCGCCATATTTGCATTTAGCCTTTTTTTCCAAAAGCGCAAAGTAATCGGACCATTATGTTTTAATCTCACATTCTTCCTCTACTAGAATACTCAAATGGTATTCTAAACCTTTTAAATTTATTTCAATCACGTGGGCACGTTCATTTATTTATATTATTATATATTTAAATACAGTCGAATCTCTTTAATTCAACACCCCAAGGGATCAGAGCTTCGGTTGAATTAAAGGAAGTTTTGAATTAAAGTTAGATGATTAGCTAATCATCTAACTCGCTAAAATATTTTTTAAAAATAGCTTTGTAATATAAATTGATGATATTAATTGAAACCATTGTGTGTGTACTTTTTTTATATATATATTTTTATTTTATGATTAGCTTTTAGTATCGGGGACAAAATGGCATTAATACATATTTTTGAAACAAAAATTATTTTATTCTAATTAAATAATAGCAGTTGAAAGGAAATAAATATGAAAAATAAAAAGAAAATTTAAAAATATTATTTAAAAAGAATCACATACACAAAAGCCTTTATTAGGGACTTGACCCATACAGATTCTCCCAATTGGGTAAGGTAATAATCATCTTGTGTTATTTACATAGAAATTGAACTGGCTTTACTCTTCGTCACAAAGTCATTCACTTGTTGACTGGTCCTTACATAATGATGATCTAAAAAATTTATAGTAAGCTATTGCCTTAGGTTTGTTTGCTGATATTTTTGAAAGCAATACGTAGGGTGAAGTGTTGGTACATTTGATTTGTTGGAATAGGGCTTTCCTCTCTGCATCAAGGGCTGTACAATTAAGCAGGTAATGAAGGAGTTATTCAGTAATTTCCCTGTCGCACAGTGTACATATTAAGTTTTAGGCCTCAAACGTCGGAACATGTTTTTTTTTTTTTTAAGACTATAAATAGTATTCTCAATTGAGCTCTACGTTTGACTGGTAAAGGGAAATCATCGGTTATCTTTAAAAAGAATCATGACGATCTTTTAAAAAATTCCTTTAAAGATGTCTGTTTTTGCACTGAAATCTTATTCAGGATGTATTCCAGATGGTCTATTTTTAAAAGACATTCATTTCTTTCTTCCTCTGAAATGTCTTTTAAATAACAAAAAGTTTTTATTGTATTAAAGACATCCACTGCTGCTGCAGGTGTTATTGATTTTGTGTTTAAATATTTTTTTTTGTTGGCTCTACTTATTCATCTTCTTCTGTTCCCATTACCTCCTTTACAATTTCTTCAATGGTCCCAGCAACTTGCACATCTTTATAAAATTCCTAGAAATCAATGTAGTTTATATCAATGGCTTGATGGTTTTTTTTTTAATGTCTAAAAACATTGTTGTAGGTCACGTGATCATCTGCAGGCCATCAAAATCAATAAAGATATGACCAAAAAGGAGAGGGCATATGTATTAAACTATGAGAGGAAAATATTGGTCTGGCAGTTTGATGCTTCTATAAATACTTTATTAGACACTATGGCTTCTAATATTGACACATTAGTGTTTAATGTTTATATAGTGGGAGGTGGCTAGGGTAAAGTTAAATAAGTGTCCTGTGGAGTTAACATGTTGGGACCTATTGTCATGGTTTCTGACACATCTTTGATGCTCGGTTAAATGGATGCCTATTGTGTCTCACCTGCATAAACAGTGTTGCATTGAGAGAAATTAACAGAGTAAATGGCTTTGGTTTTGGATAAGGTGTTGGAAGTGGTGGGGGCTTTTGTTATAGTATGCCTGAGTAAGTGCCTAGGTTAGGGGAATTGGAGAAAGTGGCGATACCAAATTTTCGGATCATTTCTATTATAGAATTGGAAGAGTATGGAGGAATACAATGTGATTTGTAGGCAGTGGGGGTGTGAAGGAGACTAGGGTTAGAACAGTATGTTAATGATATTGGGTATCCAGATGACCTGATGTGAATAATGTTTGACTTCAATTCTTTGAAAAGTGGTAAAAGGAACAATGTGTGTGTGAAGACACTTGGTGAGGGTGTGAACAATGTTAATCTTGTGGCAGAGGGGGCAATAGGAAGTATAATGAGTATATGAAGGTATGGATTTTTTATAGAAGACTGTTGTGTGGTAGTGGTGTCTTCTCCATGGAGCAGATCAGATTGGTCCGTGCACCCTGATCACAATACCAGCCAACAAAGGTGCCTTGTTCATATGTATGTCCTCTTCTGGATTGATGTCTGCCATATAGAGGCTGCAAGGATGGCCGGGTAACTATATATGTGGTCCGGAGTGAGTTGGGTGTTGTGACAGTTATTGCAGTTCCTGTAGGATCTAGTCATGTCTGGGTTTATCTTCATTCCTTTGAAATGTTTTGTTCTAATTCTTGAAATTGTCATTAATTCTCTGTTAATGTTGAGGTTGCATATGGGTTGGGTATTTTGGTTTTTGTAATGAGTTTTGCTATTTTATTTGCATCTTTCAGTGTTGACTAAATTGAACTCTTCAAATAAAAATAGCAAAATATAACGAGGATTGAAGAGGAGTGTCTTATAAGGACTTTATTCACAAGCTTTCGGACGTCCTTCTACAGGCTTTACTATGACAAAAATAAAGAAATATGAGATGAGTATTAATAGAACAAGATTTTTGCAAATGACAAAAATATAATATTTATAAATATAAATGAAAGTGAAAACGTAAATTTCATATATACAGAATTAATATGCAAAATTATGCTGAGAAAGTTAAATTTATGAAATTAAAAACAATTTTTACTATTACACCTTCAACCCAATAAAGATAATGCCAAATAAACAACTGAGGATGATCCTATGAATAAAATTTGCTAAAAAGGTATAGAATGTGTGTGACTTTACAGAAAGAGTGGTATATTTCGGGGATATCTATTTTCTGGTTTATACTGTTATACTTTATGGAAAGTAATGATTATAGAAATAGTCTCTGCTGTTTATTATTAATGTGGTGATAATGTATTGTTGGGGATTTTAAATTAAAATGATGGCCTGTTTGAGATGTATGTTGAAAGATTAGATATCTAAGGTCCTCTCTCTTGTTAGGGATATACCTGTTATGCTCCGTCATTCTCACAGAGGCAGACCTACCAGTCTCTCCCACGTCAATGGCCGAACAATCCCCACAGGAGACCATGTAGACCGCCCCACAAGAATCGACCGGAATGAGAGGTTTTGCTGTTTTTGTTATGGGATTTCTGATGGATGTATAAATGTCTGGAGGGCTATTGAAGTAGGATTGATACCATATGTTTTTAATATCCCAGAGGGGGGGGGTGGAAGAAAGGCTATTTATAGAGTATCTGGTAAATGTCTGGGAGGTCTATTCTACGGTTACAGCTATTGTTTTGTGTGGAGATAATAGATTCTAGGCAGAGTCTGTGATGTTTGTTATATATGTGTCGGTATTTAACTTGAGGATGGTCGAGATCATAAAGTATGTGATGTCAGGATTATCAGGTTGGAATGGCAGATTTGAGGTAGGGATTGAGGTGGAGGATAGGTGTAGGGACGGGGATGGCGCTCAATTTTGAAGGGTAGAGGATTTGGCGGAGAGAAGGTGGCAGAGAGTATTTTTAGATCCAGGGGGAGTGTCCTCATCAGTGCAATGGAGGTAAGGGTTGGTGTCGTGCGGAAGCTGCTGATGGTGCTGATGCAAAATTTCCTCTGTGTTGATCGAAGTAGGCTCCTACCAGCTTTGGATTTATTGGCCTCACCCCAAATAGCTGCTACGTATGTAAGGGTAGGTTCAAAAACTGCGGTGTACATTAACCGGCTGGCCTTGAAGCCCGGTCTATAGTATGCGTTCGTGCAGGAGTGTAGTCAGAGAAAGAGGTTAGAAATTTTAGAGCAGATATGGTTAAGGTGGGAGGAAAAGGAGAGGCGAGAGTCAAATTTGACCCCGAGAATTGTCATTTCTTCAAGGCAAGGGATCGGGATGAAATTGATATGGAGGGAAGCGTTGTGGCAAAAAATTGGGAGGATGGAGGATTTGCTTGGAGAGAGTTTAAGTTTGTGATCAAGGCACCAAGTGTTGATGAGATCGAGGGATGTCTGTGCGGTGGAGGGAAGGGTGCCCTGTAATAACCAAATGGATATCATCAGCAAAGGCTTGGATATGTACGCCCTGTGGAAATGGAAGGGAAAGAATAGGGTCGAAGATGTTCCAGAGGATAGGACCACTCTTGGATCCCTGTGCACATCCTCTAGAGGGGAAGACGGAATGACCTCTGTAGGTAAGAGTGGCTGAATGGTTAACCAGGAAGGAGCCATACATGTTGAGTAAGGAGGAGGAAAATTCAGGGCATGTAGGCGATGGGATAGGGCGGGGATCCAAAGTTGATAAAAAGCAGAGGTGATGTCCAAGTTGTCCAATAAGCAGCATTGAAAGTTGTGTATTGCCTTCTTGAATTTTTCCCTTGAGTAAAAAAAGTGCATCGACTGTGGATATCCTTCGGCAGAAACCAAATTGAAGAGTGTTTAAGAGAGGGTTATTTTCCAGGAAATGTTTATGGCTGTTACTTAACAAGCTCTCGAGAATCTTTCTAAAGGCAGAAAGTAGGAAGATTGTCCTATTTTTTTTGCAACAAAATTGATTCAAGTTTGCTTATAAAACTTTTCCAATTTCCAGATTTATTTGCTTCAAGGGCTTGGTTAACCTTTCTTTGAAGATTCAGGTAAGTAGCTCTGTGATCTGGATCCCAGGTTGCTTGCCATCTTTTTCGAGCTTTATTTTACTCCCTTATTAAGGCTTTGGTATTGGGTTCTTTATTAATTTGGAGGATGAGACTAGGGTGTTTTTCAGTAGCCATTATTAATTTTCTCGTTTAAAATTTCAATTGCTAAATCAATGTCTACTTCTGTTTTCAAGGGGAGTCTGGGGGACGCTGTGGAAATTGGATCTTGTTGAAAATGAACCAATTGGTCTCCTTCTTACTTATCTCCACACTGGGTGAAGTAGAATGTGTCTCCCTTTGTCATCAAGACTGGGAGCACTACTCAGTGGCAGGCTGACTTAGCTCCAAAAAAAATTGCACCTCTGACATGAGGAACAGACGCCATGTGCAGCCGCTCCTAACATGGAGTACAAACACTGCTCATCCTGTATCCCTGGATTAGGAGCCCTTACAGGGTACTATCAGCCGGGCCAGCTGAACCCAGGTTTTTACTGAGCTTGTTACTGCTCCCCCTCCTCCTTTTTCATCCGGGCTTGGGACCGGCAAAGGCGGAGTTACCCAATTAGTTAATCGGCTGAGCCTAGTTGTGAATTCATCCTTTGGACAATTCAATTCCAAGGTTACAGGGAGATGGTCAGATGATAAGTCGTCGGTGGTTCTGGCCTTTGAGGTTCAGTGAATGTTTTTAAAAACAGCGAAGTCTAGGATATCGGGAGTGCCGAGTGGACTGTAATGTGTGGGTGAAGAAGGTGCGACAATGTCGAGGCTTTCTCTTTCAGAGAAATTGTGCAGCACGATTCCGCTGTTGTTAGGAGTCCTTGATCCTCAGAGAGTGTGTTTGGAGTTCCAGTACCTGCAATGATTGTTTCATAATTGTGTTTGTCATTAGGTTTAAATCTGCCTCCAATAATGGTGTGTCAGGCTTTTTATAAATTGTTGAGATTTGCAAGAGGGTTTTTCCACCTGGTTTCATCAAAATTGAAGTATTTTCCAAGTTAAAATTATAATCTGAATATTTTTATATTTAAAAAAGGATTTTATAATGATGGCTGTTCCCCCACCTTTTCCTGTAATTCGGTCAGTTCTAATTGTTTGATAGTTCCTGAACTTTAGATCAATTGAGGGTTTCAGGTGAGTTTCAATGAGCAGAGCAATGTTCATTGAATTATAGTCTAAAACGTGCAATAATTATTCTTTCTTTTATCTGATTCCATTGTAATTCCAAGCAATAATCATCGCTAGCATGGACCAAAATTTGTCTATACATTTTCTCTCTGTCTGCCATAATAACTAGTCTATGCCTTTGCCAATTCATTATAACAGAGCATATATCGTTCTGTAGCTTTGGGCCAGTGTACAGTCGATCTTTGAATGAAAACCCATTCTTTGTTTTTGCGAAGGTGTCAAACACCACTCTAAACTTCTTTTGATCAGGTTGGCCTCCAATGATGGCATGATGAGGCAGGTAACAATGCCCTACTTGTTCATCAACTGGGATTTCAGTCAGCTGGGTCATATGTCCCAAATTTTCATATTCCTCCATAAACCCACAATAATCTTTTTCCAACTGATCATCCAGAGCTAGATGTTTTTCCAGGGTCATCTGTTGCCTGACACACAAGTCCAGGGAATCTCCAAAGTAATCTTGTAACCCTTGGATCAAAGGGCAAAGGAACTACACATCTCCCATTGTGTGTGGTGCCAAACCTCCCTCTTGTACAAGTTTTCACAAAACTCATCTTGTGGAGTTTTGTTGTTTACTCGAACTTCTTGACTCTCCCAGAATCTTAGAATTTCCAAATTATCTTCATACTGTACCTCGGTAGAAAATACTTGTGTAGTGCTGATGATATGGCCTCCCGACAGTCTTCCTGAGATAATCCATCCCAACTTCGTGCTTTGAGCACACAATTGAGTTTTCTCACATTTTAGAATTTGAGGGAGCAAGAGTAACTAGTCTATATCAGCTTTCCTATGATCTGATCAATTTTCCCACTCTTGATAAACTGTGAATCTGCAAGCTGTATATTCAACTTCTCGGACAAAGGCAGACAAAGGTTACAACTCAGCGATAGTCCTGTCATTAATTCGCTACTAAAGCCTGTAATGGTAGCTCCCATTCTTGATTCCCTGGAGGTTTGATGACAAAATGGGCAAACTCATTAACCTCCTCTACCTTAGTAGTGTTGATTCCACAGATCTGAGCTTTAGAGACCGGAATATTCAAACCTTGGTGCACATCCCTATGTAGAAAAGAATACTGCGAACCCTGATCCAACAAGGCTCTCACCACTATCTCTTAATTCATGTGGTTCACTAACTGCACTAAAGCCGTGGCTAACAGTGCCGCTGTTCCAACATGTTTGCCAGCGAATGATAATCTGGCTTTTCTGCAGTGGAAGCAGTCCCCATGTGGATGTTCTCTTTACTTCTGGATTGTCCTTGATTTGAGACCAACTGCTCCCCCAGATGCAGCAAGGTTATTGTGATTTCTTTCATATATTGAACTCGACGCCTCTCCAGCATTGACGCCCATGATGACCTACGCGGAGATATTGGAAGCAAGCTTTATACCTTATTAATACCTCTTTTTTCCTCTGAACAGGCATTGCCAACCACCTCTGGCAATTCTGCAACCAGTGGTGCAACCGCACCAGAATAGACATGAGTTTTACTTGGTTTGTTCACTTCAGCTACATGTAGCCTCATGGTATTGGACCTCGTACCTTTGGAACTCGATGATTCACCAAATCTTACATAGGCCAGATGTTCTTCACCTTTGAACTCTTGCCTAAAAAACTTCCACAAAAAGCGGAGCCACCTATCAATAGATTGAGATGTATATTCACCCCAAAATTATATCCCGAAAGGGCACTATGCTGCCACACCGTTATTAATTCCTCTGGCAGACTTGACAACCAGCAGTTCCAAATACGCTGCATACTGTTCTGGAGGTTCTAAAGTTTGTAAATAGGACTCCAACTTGACATAGTCTCCTAACATTTTATCATCCTTCTCCGGGCGTTATTTATGACCAATTCTAATAGTTGTCTCACATATACATTGGTGAGAATTACTATATCCCCAAAGCGGTCTTTCAACAATGCCGCAATGACCTTTAGGTAGTTGTCGGCAGTGATGCCTAATTACCAGCCTTGAGGCTCTTGTATTTGCTCTCATGGATTGAACCAAATATTGGAATTTGTCCACAGCCGACAGACCAGTATCCTCGTGGATATTATGAAATTGTGCCCACCAACCCAGCCATTCTAGACTGATTCCATCATAGATCTTTAATTCCAAATGATCGCTTGGGAAATTTGATTTAGCTCTTTTTCCTTGTTCGTCAGTTTCTATCTGGCACTTCTCCTTTTCCAGAGAGGCTGTGAGAGTTCTCTTTTTAGCTGGGGGATCCTTTTGTTCTTGGGGGTCAGCTTGCGATCCCTTGATGGCAGTTTGGGAAATTCAGGTCGAGGTATGGGGTTTAGGACCTTGGAGAAGGTTTTAGTTACCTTCGCCCTAATTTTTGGGTCGAAGGGACATTAGCTCTTTACTTGATCCTGCACCCTGTGCAGATCATGTCTTTGCCTATAAAACTTTAAAATGATTTCTCCATATATTTGATGGTAATTATGGCGGGCATGGTTGTGTGTTCCTTAATTTTAAACACAATTTCTCTCCTTAATGAAGAGAGATGCTTTAGGAGCGGGTTGCCGGTAGGAGAGGTCGGATGCTAATCGTCTGCACATAAGGCTCTCAAGGGCCCTCCACTTTGGTTAGTATCCCGTGATACCATATTCTCTCTCTCAAGGGCCCTCGTGATATCCTGGATGAAAGCCAATACACCAGAAAGGATGTATTTTTTTGCCAGTTTAAACAGAGCATCCATCATATGTGTGCAATAGTGCCTGTTCATTGTTGGCTACGATGGCTTGCTTGTCCATTTATTTTCCTCACAGAATGGATATTCTCTTATCCAATGATGTTAGCAATCCCGATTTGGTGGTCTTCTGCAGTGGGGAGCTATTCAAATTGCATAGTTGATTTTATACATTTTCTTCCCTTTTCATATGTGATTTTTAAAATCAAATTTCTCTTTCTCTTTTGTTGTAAAAGATACTTTTTAGCTTTGTAAATTGATAGTTTGATTTTCTTTTGGTAGCAAGTATGATAATTTTTCATTGGTGAGGACATTGTTGATGACACTTTTGGTGATGTCTGGTTGTCCAATGAGGCGGCAGATGACGCAACGTCCTGCCTGGCTGTTGCTGTGGTGAAGAATTGCAAGTTTCAACTTGAAACTTGCGAGATGATAATTTTTAAAAATGAAAATTTTAAATTGTGACTATATATAATAGATGAATTATATATATAAAAATGGAGGGAAATTTATGAATAATTCGAATATATAAATTAAATCTAGAAACAACTTATGAATTGGCTGAAAAAAAGTGAAAAACATGGAGGGCGCGCAACTTGCAGTCGCACAGCGTGTATATATGTACATTCGACTTAAAAATATACATGAATTTGTTAGTGGGAGAGCTGGTGCATCAAAATCTTTTTCGATAAAAAAATGTTTATAATCGGAGAATCTTATATTCGGAGTTCATCGAGGTAATAAGCCTCCATTCGTGTTTTGTTCTTGGGTTTGGAATTTTTGGTAAATGAAACATTTTGCCCATGTGCTCCGGTAGGGTATGTTCATTTTGCAGTCGTGTAGATCGCGAGTAATAGTTCTGCAGCGGTGTCAGGGTATTTTTTGTAAAATTCTGCAGGTATGCCGTCATCGCCAGCCATCTTATTATTAGGGAGGTTTTTGATCGCTTCTAAAATATCATTTTTTGATATAAAGCGTGCTTGATTAAAGTTAAAATCAATATCGTGGCGTGGAATTATTTACATATTGTTTTATATCTTTTAAAATTTTTGTTCTATCACACACAGTTTCACTTTTAATTGCGGTAAAAGATATAGATACGTTCCAGTGTACTTTGATTGTCAAATAGAATTGTGCCACTATCATTGCAAATAGAGGTGATAGCGGGCTTGTGACGTCTGGGACCTGGGGAATGTATATTTCTGGAACGGGGACGCAATATCAAGTATCAGTTTCTTTAGACATCTCCATTTTGCCTTTGTATTGAAGTTTGTAAAATCTCTGTTAAAGTTTTCAATTTCATGGGTGTATATAGTTTCAAAAAGGATGATGTGGCAGGATATGTCGTGTTCAAGGTCTGGGTATTATCTGCTCTTTTATTTTCCTTGAGTAGCCGGATCTTCTAAAGATGATGGCTATTGTTTTCTCAAGTTCCAGGTCTGGACCCATCTCGCAGTCTCCGAACTCTTTATCCATTTTCTAGGATGTCATTGATATTTCTGATGTACACGTTGAAATCTTCGTTGTTTTTTGTTTTTTTTTTATCTCTCCCACAGTTGTGGCACTCAGGCAGTGTTCCGTACCCTCTATACTTCTTGGCAAGGGGAGAGAGCATCCTCTCCGCCAAGGGGGTTTGATTTAATCTCTTCCTCTTCTCTTCATTCTCATTTTGGCAATTATCTTCCTGAGAGACCGTGAGGTTCCTTTTTTTGTTTGGGGGCCCTTGGGTTCTAGAGTTGGTTGCTGCTCCTCCAATGTGAAATTTCGGTTTGAGGAATGGGTCTCAGGGCTTCTGAAAAAGTTCTGGTGATGCTTGCCCTGATCTCTGGATCAAAAAGGCATTTGGACTTCACGTGTCCATGTCGTCTGCACCCCGTGCACCCATATAGTCCATGGATAGGATGGCAGGCATTGTTGTATGCTCTTGTGGCTTGAAGACAATCTCTCTCCTCAACGAGAAGAGGTGTTTGAGTAGCGGGTTGTCTGTTGGAAAGGGAAGGGGTCTGAAACTTACTGTTTAGCTATAAGGCTCGAGGGCCTTTGCGATCTCCTGATCTGGGATGAAGGACAAGACTCCGGAGAGGATGTATTTCTTTGCAATTTCAAAGAGTATTGAGTGGTACATTACTTTGCCCTTCACCTTGGAACCGTTGTTTATCAGCATATCTGCTTGATTGCTGTTTGCCACAGAGACGAGTTAAAGTTGATCTTGCCAACAGAGTGTATTCTATCGTATCCGATAATTTTGACTATTAAAGGTAAAGACTCTTCTAGTAAGGTATATCAATTAAGAAGGTTCAGAAGATGAGTTTCTTTTATTGTAAAAACGCTACAAGCTTTCGGGTAAAAACCCTTCGACAGGCAAAAATATAACTATACTAAGAAAGATATCGATGGTTGTAGGGAATATGTACACCTATTAATTTACATAAATATAAAAAATATTAAAAATATTAAAAAGGCATGCAAATGAACAATTTAACTATTTGTAAAAGTGAAAAAGGTACGAAAATAAAAATAAAAATTCAAGAGAGTAATACAAGAAATGCAGAAAACATTAGCTGAAAGAAAAAGAATATCAATGAGGCAAATAAATGACTGTAATGGATATTCAACTGTATAACTAATTGTATTCAAGTAACTATTACGGGTGGATTTGTACGGTTAAAGGTTATGTTCTGGGCTGCCATCTATGAAATTGGTATTGAATGACTAGTGAGAGACAAAAATCGATTTGAACCGGTATGACTGAAGGTGGTGGGAAGGGGCGGGGGGTATTAAAATACCAAAGGTAGAATCTGAAAAAGTTTAATTGGAAATGTAGTTTGTGTAGACTGCGGGAATGTCTATTTTTCTATTTATACTGTGTAGCTTGGATGAAACTATGGATTCCAGAACCAATCTCTGGTGTAGGTTGGAGATATTTTTGTAGTGAATGGTTGGGTTAGCAGTGTCAAAGGAATGGCCAGAAGATGCAATATGTTGAAAAATAAGGGAACGGGTATCTCGGTTGGTGATGTTGCGTGTGTGTTCGGACATTCTGATGGCGATGGTCCTACCGGTCTCCCCCACATAGGTGGCAGGACACTGTTGGCATGAGACCGAGTAAACTGCTCCAGAAGATGTTAGAGGATCAGTGGAGGAGTCGGTTTTTGTGATGGGATGCCTAAGGAGTGAGTGGAGGTTAGGTGTGTTAGTAAAAAAGGTACGGATGCCAAAGGGTTTGAGGAAACGGGAGAGGTTAACTGAGAGGGGAGAGAATGGGATCACACATGTGGATTTGTAAGTTGCAGGAGGGTTAAGAGGCACAGGTGAATAGGTGTGTTTTTCTATGAAGGATAGAGGGAAACCTGAAATTGTAAGATGGGAGATGATGCGGTTCTTTTCAATAGTTTTGAAGATGGGGAGTGAGCAGTGGGTTAATAGGCGGCGGGTGAGGGCTTTAACTATATTGATTTTGTGGGAAGTTGGACAGTGTGACCTATAATGGGTGTATCTGGGGGGGTGGTTTTTCTTGTAGTAGACTGTGGTATGGTAGGTATTTGGGGTGCGTATGACTAGGACGTCCAGGAAAGGAATAACATGCTCATGTTCTCTCTCAAGAGTGAATGTGATGTTGGGATTGTAAGTGTGGAGGTCGGTGAGAATGGTATCCTCGCTGTCGGTTTTGCATACGCAAAAAATATCGTCAACGTATCGTCGCCAGAAGAAGATGTTTGAGGGGTGCCGGTTACAGATCCACTGGTCTATGGTAGACATCGTTATTTCAGACAAAATGGATGAGAGGGGGCTGCCCATTGGGGTTCCCCTGATCTGTTTAAAGTGGGTATGAGAATAGGTGAAGGTGTTCATGCACAGGCAGATTTTGGTGAGTGAGATGATGTTGTTGGCTATGGTGGCATCTGTGTGGATGGATGAAAGGAATTGGTGGAGGTTATCTAACATGAGGCTGTGTGGAAGGCTGAGGAATAGGGAAGATATGTCGAACGAGCACATGGATGAGTTTGGAGGGGGGAGCAGGTTTGTGATATCCTGTATGAAACTGGTGGAATTGGGTGTCGTGAAGGCTCTCCTGTTATTATTCCAAAGAGGGGTTAGAAGGTTCGTAAGGTGTTTGGCCAGGGGGTAGGCAGGGGATAGGTGGTATGCGATGACTGGACGGAGGGGGACGGATGGTTTGTGGATCTTGGGGAGGCCGTAAATATAGGCATTAGTTCCCAAGTTGGAGGTGAAGTTTTTGTGATCTATTGTGATGGAGGCCGAGCGTTTCATGCGGTTGAGGGAAACTCTAAAATTCTTGGTTGTTGCTTTGCTTTCTTCTGCGGAGATTTGGGTGAAAGTGGTTGTATCATTCAGTATGTCTATCATTTTTGTATGGTATTCGGTTTGGTTGATAATAACCGTATCAGATCCCTTGTCTGATCGGGTAATGACAATGGATCGTTGGGATTTCAGTTTGCGTATGATCTTGTGTTCTAATCTTGACATGGAGAGTGGAGGTAGCGGTCGTTGGAGGGTGCGGGTTACTTGATTCCTGATGGTCCATTGGTCTTGGTGGGAAAGGGTTCTGATAGAGGCCTCTATTCCACTAATGAGTCGGGGTGTGTTTTGACTATGCCAATTGGGTGATCCTCCGCGGGGTGGTATCGGAGAGAGATTCAAATTGGATCATAGATTTTATTTGGTTGCTTTTTTTTCTCGTATGTGGATTTTCTTTTTTCTTCAAATTTTCTTCTTTTTTTCAGATGTAAAGATGACCTTTTGTTTTTGCATATTTGCTTCTTTGATTTGGCAGTTGATATGGTAATTTTTCCTTAGCAATGCATGAATTTGATTAAATGCTTGACGATGGATGAGCGACCGATGGAGATGAGGACGATGGTGCAATCACCAGCTTAGCCATTACCATGTTGATCATGAAATTTTCAACTTTAAACTTTAGTGATTATGCAAAAATTGTTCACAATGAAATTTCAAAACGAATCAACTTTGATGATAAAAGTTTTTGATTTCGAACAAATAAATATCATTAAAAATGCGGTAGGTAAAAATTCTTGAGTCGATGGTCTTGTTTGTAAAATCCGTATTCTTGATATGTAGATGCGCGAAAATGGCGTTGTGGTTGGATAGTTGGTAAGGTAAAATTTTGCATTTCTTCAGATAGTCAGATTAGTCATGCAAAAAATGTAATTGATTCTGGTTTTGAAAGGCGGATTCTGTTGTTTATAAAGGCATCGTGGGTAAAACCGTCGAGTCCCAGATTGATATGTTTTAAAATATCGATAAAGTTATTTTTCTTAAAATCGAATTTAAAAAAATGTATTTTCGTCGTGATTCCATCTTTCCTGGCCTGTCGCGGATATTGAAGTCTCCGATTAAAATTGCTGCGGTATCTCTCCGGTAAACATTTAAATAGTTTTGAATTAACTGTAGATGCTGAGAGCTTCATTGGGGTCTTTGGAGAGGTGATAAATAATCAGAACAATGATTTTCCTATTTAAGATGCATTCTATGCCGCATATTTTTCTGCCTTTAATGATTTTAAAATTTGCGCAGAGAATGGATCGGTTTATGATAAAAAGTTGTCCGCGAGTAATCGGTTCATTTACATATATGTCGTAGTCTTTAAGTCATTTTCATTGTTTCCATGTTTGATTCTTGGATCACGTAGATTTCAGCATTGTTTTATCATCCAATCTTGTAAAAGTGTGTTTCTTTCCTTGTTGGGGATTCCGCGGGCGTTGAGCATGATTATTTTTCAAATATCAGTTTTTATATTGTCGCAGGATGGCTTGCAAGAGCCCAACATCTATTTATGTAAAAATAAAGAATTTAAAAGGATAAAAGATAAAAAAGGAGAGTAATATAAAAAATATCGGGTTAGTTTTAAAAAGTGCATATTTACAAAATAAACAATAGCGAGAAGATAAAAAGGTAGAGGGTTAAAGGATAGAGATAAAATGGAGAGGTAATCTGTAAAACGATGTTTCATTCCTCTCTAATCGTTTTTAAGATCAATTTTGCCTTGGTGACATTTTCTTTCAATAGTTTCCTATCCTCACTTCTCAAGCTCTTTATACCCTATTTTTCCAGGAGTTCTTCGAGGTGGCGAAGATTTCATATTATAGATCGGGATATTTTTCAACCTGCTCCTGGACCTTTTTCTGGAAAATCCTGATATTTTGAAGATTGTTGCGATTATTTTTTCTAGTTCAGGGTTAGGGTCTGTTTTCACACTTCTCAATTTCCTTCTGGAGTTGGGAGGATGTCACCGACCAGTCCGATTGACTGGTTGACATATCGTCGTCCTCGGTTGTTTGTTTATTTGGATGTTTTTCTGTTCCTGGTAACTCCGCCAGGAAGCGTTCCATGTTAAGGATCTTGTCTTCCTTCTGTATCCCTGCTTGGTCGGTATTCTCTTCTCCTCCTGAGTCTCGGCGCAGAAGGGGCACAGTTTCGTTTGTCCTTACTCTTTTTCCCAGGTCATTTATTTCTTGCCTGCTGCACTCACCACATGAAGTGGCTGCGAGGGGTAACAGTAGGATCACTTTTGTCTTGGGCCACTCTTCATCCTCAGTGGGCGGTTGTACTGGCCGTGGTGTGTGCCTCAGGGCCTCGGCGAAAGTCCTTGGAACTTTTACCCTGATCTCCGGATCAAAAGGTCATTTATTCTTTTTGTGCCTGTGTCTCTTACACGCTGCACAAACTACCTCTTCTCCTATGAATGTGTTAATGGGTCTCTCCATTTAGGTGATTGTTATGACGGCGGGCCTGGTGGCTTTTTCTTTGCTTTTAAACACCAACTCTCTCCTCAGCGAAGAGAGGTGCTTCAGGGGTGGGTTATCTGTTGGGAAGGGGAGAGGTCTTATGCTCAGTGTCTTGTGCAGGTAGGTCCGGGGGTGGAGAGGGGTTCAGGGCTTCCGAGAATGTTTTGGCCAATTGGGTCCTAATTTCTTGGTCAAAAGGGCATTTACTCCTTATATGACTGTGTTGTTTGCAGCCATTGTAGACGACATCCTCTCTGACAGAATAGAAATTTGGCTCAATCAAAGAGTGAGCCAGGGACGATATAGGCATAAACAAGCCCTTGCATCCCTTTTCGCTGACTCTGTGCCAATAATCATTAGGTTCAAATTTTTAATCAGCGGGAAGAGAAAACCCATTAGACAGGCTCTGCAAATCAACACGGAGGTGTATCAATAGTAACCCCAGCAACGGTTCACTTTATTAAAAAATCTACACAATACATAAAATAGGTAATTTTGAAGTAGATATATAATATATACAGGAAACAAATAAGTATATAGTTAATTCTATATAACATATATATAGTGAGAGAGAAAAAAAAAAAAAAAATAATAATAAAATAAAAAAAAAAAAACAAAAACAAAAAAAAAAAAAATAATAAATAAAAAAAAAAATAAAATAATTCAAGCAAGTCTCATTCATTTTGTTGTAACAAATCAATAATTTTTTTACAAAATTGTGCAAGTTCAATTTTATAAGTAGCAATTATATGGGGAAGATTAGGATTTGTTTGCCTCAAGAAAAGGGGACGGATATGGTTCAGAGAGTGACAATCAAATAATAAGTGAGTGTGACTGATATTGATCTGATTACAAAGACATGGAGAAGGTATTTTAATTTTAAATTTTACAAAAAAGAGGGAAAGGGACCATGGCCAGTTAAAAAGTAGTTCAAAAATGCATCACCTAAGATACGTTTATTGTCAACAAATTTTAGCCATTTATATAAATCCCTTCCATTTAAAGACTGGTTCCAATTATTTTGCCAAATATCTAAAATTTCCCTTTTAAATAAATGTTTTCTAAATGATTTAGGTATAGGTAATAATTGATAAGGAGAGGGAAATTTATAAGAATCTTTAGCTATCCTATCAGCCATTTCATTTCCTTCAATTCCTATGTGAGCCTTAATCCAATATAAGTGGACATTTTTATTTTTACTTCTTAATTTATGAATTTTTGCCTTATTGCGCATGGTTGTCCATGATTTAGAAAATGAATTATTAAGAGCTGAAGTGATGAAAGGCTATCCGTGGCCAAATGCAGAGAATTATAATTTTGATATTCAAACCACTCTAGAGCCGTATAAATAGCTAAGTTCTCAGCTTGAAAGACGCTATTATCTGGAAATAAGATATAAGCTTCTCTGTGTATGATTTTGTTATCATAAAAGGCACACCACCAGCTCCAACACCATTTTCTGATTTAGAACCATCTGTAAAAATAGTTAAGTCCGAACTATTAGGTAAATTTTTTTGAAATGTAATTAAGTTAAAGTCAGCAGGATTACAAAAGAATTTTTTAGAAGGAATATCAATAATATTATCATCTACACCTATATTAAAAATATTATCAGGCCTCTTTAAGGAAGTAACATTAATCTCAAGATTTAAAATTAAATTTATAGGGATAAGTCCTGAAAGAAATAAGGCGGCATCAGTGCTTAAGGTGTTATAACCCCTGCAAATAGCAAGGGCGAAAGGTCTTTGAATTGATCTTATGATTTTTACAAAAGTGTCATTATTATGAATATCTCCCACCAAACTTTAGCAGCATAAACAATGGATCTTTCGAAGCCAGATAAGTAGATGCGTTTAATTACTGCAGGAGATAAGCCCCAATTTGAAGATGTCATTTTACGTAAATTTTTCCCTTTTTTTTGTATTGTTTGCTTTATAAATTTTATATGATCGATCCAGCTCAAAAACCTATTAAACACAATGCCTAAAATTTTTATATTATTAGAAAATTTAATACATTATTATTAAGTCTAACAACTGGATTCCTAACACCCCCTTTACCCAAACCTTTATTTAAACCTGAAGGAGCAAAATATAAAGCTGAACATTTTTCAGGAGAAACATTTAATTTTTATTTATAAGCCAATTAGAAATTTTTCTAAACATGTATTACAAGTTTTTTCTAGTTTTGCTCTACTATCATCTACACAAGTAAAAATTAAATCATCTGCATAAGCAAAAAGTTTAACATTAGGTAGATCCAAGAGATCAAAAATCGAATCTAATAAAATTATCCAAAATAAGGGACCACTATTACTGCCTTGAGGGCAGCCTTTCTCTATTTTAAGGGGATCTTTGATACTCTTAGGGGAAATGTCGGAAGAAGCTTCCTATTGAATAAGAAACTATTAAAAATATTAATTATATAATTAGGAATATTCAACTTTTTCAAAGCTCCGATGATAATTTCATGTGAAGCATTATCAAAAGCACCCTCAATGTCTAAAGTAATTAAAACAGAATGTTTCCTATTAGTCTTACCATTATAAAGAAATTTTTTTATTTCAGTAAGAACATCAGCACAAGACCTACCCCACCTAAAACCATATTGAAAATTACTTAAACTCGAAGATTCCTGTAAAAAATAATAAGTTCTTGAGACAATTATTTTATCAAAAATTTTTCCTAAAATATTCAACAAAGAAATTGGTCTAACGGAATTTATAGCATGCGGATCCCTATCAGCTTTACGAAGAAAGATTATCCTGCTGATTTTCCAAGCATCAGGAAAGTACCCTATTTTTAAACAACAATTATAAATATTAGGAAGAAAGTCAGGATATAATTCATGAAAAAAAAAATGGGATTTCTCATTATGCCGTCGGGTCCAGGTGATTTTTTTGCTCCCATCTGACATAATGCAGACAACACTTCAGTACTATTTATTGGCTCGAATGGATCATTATCTTCAAAATTAATACTTCTATTATGACCCATTTCAGAATCATTCTCCAAACCAAATTTAGATTTTATGAAAAATTCAAAACTTTCATCTGCCGTCAAAGTAAAAGTATTATTTAAAGTTCGAAAAGATGTAAACGTCATCGGTCTATAAAGTTTGTTATTAACAATTTTATAAGGAGTTGTAAAAGGATTATTTAAATTAACTCTACTTAAGCATCTCCTATAATAGTTATTTTTAAATTTTTTAATACATTTCTTGTAAAAAGATAAAGATTCTTTAAAATTAATATGCCTCTGAAGTCTTAGATCATTATTATCTATAGTTTTTTTGAATAAACGCTTCAAGGCCATAGTTTTTTTCTTCAAAATATCTAATTGATAGTGCCACCAAGGGTTATATTTTTTCTTAAAAGATCTAATATTGAGATTCCTATTATTATTAAGAGATATACAAGCATTTTTGATTCCCTCCGCAAAATTCTTATATAATTGTCAATATCAGCAGTATTCACTGTAGAACTGTCTAAAAAAGTAAAGTTTTTAAAATTTTTGGAACAATTTTGTAAAAATTTTTGAGATAGTTAATATTAACATTAAAACGTAAAGGGAAATTACTCTCTAGATCGGTATGAGTTTGTAAATTATAAGTTAAACTAACAACAATATGATCACTAATACTCATAAAAGGGTTAGCCTGCCAACATAAATTATCAAGAATATCTGGTGTACAAAAAGTAAAATCTATAAATGTTTGCGACCTATCATTATCAAAAGAGCAGGTATTGGGATCTGAAACTAAATTTAAATGATTTGAAAAAATAAAATCATAAACATATCTCCCCTATTATCTGTCATATCCCCTCCAAACAGTTGATTATGGGCATTAAAATCACCAATAATAATATTATTATGGGAGAATTTTCGAACGTTATTAGTTAAATTAATAATTAGATTAGTAAAACTATCATCATCTTGATTTGAATCAATAGGGGGTATATAACAATTACAGATTTGAAGTTTTAAGTCATTAGCCAAAATAACCTGAAAAACACTATGATGATCTGTATTCTCTAAACAAAAAACCTTAAATTTTGGATTGATAAAAGAAGTCAATTTATTATTACTATTAAGAATTTTATGCCAAGATAAAAGTTTATTATCACACCTATCACCTGACAAATATCTTGAAGTGTTTGTTCATGTACGTATGCTTATAATTGCGGGCATAAGGCTCTTTTCTTTGTTTTTGAAAAACAATTTCCCGCCTTAGCGAGGAGAGGTGTTTTAATAGTGGGTTGTCTGTTGGGAATGGAAGGGTCAGATGCTAATTACTTGTTCAAAAGGTTCCAGAGCTTTCCTTATGTCCTGTATAAACGCCAGGACTCCTGACTTGAGGACTACGCCACTCCAAGTAGGAGCTTTCTTCCATGCCAGGCGTGGGAGGGACTCCCCCAAAGGGGGCTCAGGTCGGGGAGAACCGTTGACAAGTTCCTTCCTGGAATGTAGAGCGTCGGGTGTCCCGATGACTAACAAGGTCTATGGAATGTGAAGTTCCAACGTCCACCCCCCCCCTTTTTCTACGAAAGAGAGATAATGGTGGGCCCCCCTCGGGTTTCAACTATCCTTTTTAAGAGACTTCTGGAATAATGTCCTTTCTTGACTCTATCCGCGAAATCTAGTACGACTTATTCTTTTACTATTCTCCCTCAATACCCTTGTCTAGCACCGATCTCTTCTAGAATTATCCACAGTCATTTTGTGGCATATACTGTATAACATCCATGAAATCATTATTAAATTAGATAATCTATAAAAGACACCTTCTGGAGATTTAGCAACCCATTGAAGACGTTTGGAACTATTTCAGAGAGGGAAATTATAGCAATAGATCTCTATAATTTCTACAGGTCAATTGTAAATAGATTCATACACAAAAGATATAGTGCGGAAAGTTTAGGACAGATGTGTAAAGAGATCCCTCATTAAACTAAGGCTCACGTGTACTTGGGAAAAAGGAGGGAAATATTGAATTATTCTCGCTCCTACATTAAATTAAATAATCTATAAAATAATGGTCGGCTCTCCCATCAAAATAGACACTGGAATTGATCGCCGTCTATTGGCCGTCTCTACAGACCAACGGACTCGGGTCAGTGACAAGTCCATATAATTTCAAATTCTCTGGGATCATCCAACAACTTTAAGGATCTCAGATAAAGACGAGCATGTTATTATTAGAAACCATAAACCTGAATATAAGACCAAATTAACATTTCTATAGAAGTATAATAAGTTGAAATTATTATTTCAAAATTAGATATCAGGAAGTACCAGGTTCAGATTTTATTAATAGTAAAATCTGATTAAACATGCAGGTACCCTTTTAATCCCATTTTTATAACAAAGATTCAACAAAATGCGTTGGATTAGGTTACTATCTGGATATATGGAAAGGACTCTATTTGTAAAGATTATACCAAATCTAATAAATAAGCTATAAAACAAGCAAAACTATAGACTTATACTATTGGCATTAACATTTGTAATATATTTAAAACAAAAGGGTTTCAATAATATCATGAGGGAACAAAACCAATGAATATAAGGCAACATGGGTTTTTACTAAAATTAAATCAATGAATAGTATAATGGTAAATATGATAAAAAAAAAACAAACACACTGAAACACAGACAGGAGAACTAACTATTTTGATCACAGTGGGTATGACAGACACTCTCGACAATGCGTGTTGGTCAGGAATTATTAGAAGACTTGATTTTTAGTAATATTCCCTCCAAGTAGGTAAGAATCATACAACATTTAATTTAAATAGTGAAAGAAGGGCAAATCCCTCATATGGAAATATAAATATCACTAAAATCTGACAAAGAGATACCCTCAAGGTAGCCCTAATAAAGTCATATTTGCATCTATTACTGTATTAAAATATCACTGCAGAGGTACAGTACACAACTCCATTCCATCAGAATCGGTAGTCCTATATTCCAATACAATCTGTAACAGTAATAAGATGTGGGGGTAGTACCATAAAACAAAAGAATGAAATATGTATGAGGGGGAAACAAAATTCTCCATGTATGTTATACACTAGATATTTATTCAGATTAAATACAGTTTTGGGAACATTTCTATACTAGCGAGATATGCTATTTACATAATGATCTAGATAGAGGTGACTTGAAGTTACAAATTTGCCTTTATAAAGGGGAAAACCTAGATCTCCATCTATTCTGGCGGGACAAAATATAAGAACCCTATCATTCCCTTTAAGTTATTTAAAGCCCTTTAGGGCCCATGCGAAATCTAAGTTAGTTTCTACTAAAAAAAAAAGGGGGGTGCTAAGCCATAATGGCGAGGGGCTTACCTTCTCTCGAAAGCGCCGGCAAGGTCTGGTCTCCTCCTTTCTGCGTCTCAAGTCCAACTGTCGACTCTGGTTGAATCTCCCCGAATCCCCCTCAATCTGCCCTTAGCCAAGAAAAACCCCCTTTTATCCTTGCCTCTCTCCATTTTCATTCGTTGCTCGCGCCAAAGTTTCTATTGGTTGGCATTTTCATTCGTCGAGAGAAAACACACGTGATCATGACCACGCCTCCAATTTACCGTGTTGCCGCGAAAAAAAAAAAAACATTGTATATTGAAAAACAAATTAATTCCTTTAGGAAATTAAATAATATATATATCCCGAGTATTAAAAAAAAGGTTATTGATTTAAATGTTTATATGACAAATTGTTTTCTTTTGGTCACCTCTATCTAAAATGAGGGGCATATATGTACATATGGTACAGAAGCTTCCAGCACGGATGTCTCTGGATGTCACTGGTGTCTTCTTCTCCATCAGGCATCAGCTTTCGGCATGGAAGTCTGGTGTCATCAAGTGTCTAGGCTTATTTGTACATGTGCTCTTTGTACATTCTTCGTCTCGGCCCTTCTACAGCGGGCTTTGGGATACACGTCCAGGGCTGTTTCCTCCCCTGCCTTGACCTTTAGAGCACCGTCGGCCATTGTCGGGAGTTCTCCACCTAGGCAACAAACACTTCGGCGAGACACTGCATATATATTTATATGATGTAAATGTTTACATCTTTGTTGGGTCTTGTTTGGTGGAAAATCTGACCCAACACAATGAGCTTCCAGATGTAGATGATGACGCAACCACCGGCTTGGCGGTTGCCATGGTGATGATTTTCAAGTCTCTACTTGAGACTTCAAACAGTGATTATGACTTATGAAAGCTATGCAGATATGATGAATATTTGATTCCGAATCTGAATATCAAAATTAAATTTAACAAAACCCTATGGATGGTGAAAGAAAAACACAGAGCGTGCGTAGAATGCGGCCGCACAGCCATGTACGTACAGAAGTTGCCAAATACCCGGGCTGTCCTTCTGACCTATGTCTTTTTGGTTTTATTTATAAGGTCATTGGAAGTCTAATTCATGAGGTGGCACCAGGCAGATATATTTTTGGGAGATTTTCTAGGAATGTTGTACTTAGGTTGGTGATCCCCGGAGGGTGGCTTTCAGAAATCTTTGGTATTGGAAGGTTGGTGGTGTCCACGGTGTTTGGTCATCTTGGAATGTTGGGTCTTCTTTCAATACCTTTGCTAAGTCTGCCTGAATGTAACCATGGCCAGTCAGAATTGTTGTTGAGGTAAATCCATG
>CP092868.1:94047413-94088174 GCA_030710605.1 Cordylochernes scorpioides
GCGCAGCGCTAGAGAATTAGGCGCATTGAATCGGCGCATGCTTGTCTCTGTCTTTGTCTTTCTCGAACGTTCTTGGCGTTGGAAAAACAAGAAAGCGTCATAATACAAGTTCACACGTGTGGTTAAAGTATCGTCAGCTGTGTCTGTAGTGAAAATGTGGAGTGCTTAGATTCGTCATTTACAACAACTACAACAATAAAGGTAAATAATTGTACACTGATATTTCATTATCGTAAACTATGATTGATTGATTAATTGTTAGTTTGACACAAAAGTTGAGAAACTGAGTTTTAAGGTTATGTCATACTATTGATAAATGTTGATAGTGTTAAGTAAATTATTAGTTTAAAATTCATTAATTAATTAATTATTATTTTACAAATTTTAAATAGTTATAAAACGAAGAGAAAATTTTTTTAATATACATGGGCTACAAGCTTTCGGGCTTCACGCCCTTCGACGGGTACCCTCGTACCCGTCGAAGGGCGTGAAGCCCGAAAGCTTGTAGCCCATGTATATTAAAAAAATTTTCTCTTCGTTTTATAACTATTTACAATTCTATAAGAGAAATTTTCATGATTCATGTTAAAATTTTAAATAGTTTCAAATTTATTTAGCAAAAATTTGAACCTTCGATCTGAATAAATGTTTTGATTTTCGAATTGATTCTTTAAAATTACAAATATTAAGAAAAAGTGGCAGATATAAGAAAACTTTATTTAAACTGTGTTGAGCAAGAATTTTAACATCTAATTTAAGTAAATGTTTTAATTTTCAACTTCATCATTTACAATTACAAATTTTATTTAATTTCAAATTTATTTAGCAAAAATTTGAACCTTCGATCTGAATAAGTGTTTTGATTTTCAAATACCAACGCGGCTGGTGGAGTGGCGATCTATCGTAAATTATCATCGACATCTACGGCGGAAGTGTTCCAAGTTGCGATTACAGACGTAACTCGTGTCATTAAAACCAAGGGTGACATGTGCATGACTGAAGTTACTTGCTTCGCCGCTAATACTAGCTTCAAGTTTATACTCGGTGCTGTATATATTCATCCAGGAGCTAGTATGCAGGATATTGGAATGTTACTATGGCAAGGACTCGGTCCGTACATTCACAACAGCCAGTACGTGCCACCGTTCGTGCAAGTTGATTCTAGTATACCGATTCTTCTGTGTGGTGATTTTAAAAAAAAACGTAAAGCCTGACAACTCGTTTCTTAATTTCATGAAAAATACGTATAATCTTGATTGCGTATCAAACGTTTCTAAGTCAACTACGTTAAAAGGAACAACTATCGACTTGACTTTCGCAAGACACATTACAGCAGAAACACTTCCTTTCATTTCATATTTCTCCTATCATCGTCCTATCCTCAACAAAATCACTCAAATAGGAATTAGTTAAGTTTAAGTTTACATGTACAATGTTTTAGTAAACAAAATATATTTCTATAGTTAAAATTTGTGCAATTCTTATTTTCATTCAATTCCTTGTTCCTATTGTGCAATTTAATTATATTCATATCAATAAATATTCTACCGTTGTCACGTAAAATCTTCGCCCGTAAAACCGACTTTACAGGCAACCATTTTTTTTTTAGAAGATAATTTTTTATTGATGACTACCCTTGCCCCGAAGGAATGTCCCTACATCTATACGCAGACGACGCCGCAACTCTAGTCTCAGCCTTCAACTTCGATACCATCTATCTCAAACTTCAAGAAGCACTGGTATTCGTTAATATTTGGTGCGACGAATGGCGGGTTGAATTGAACCCACAAAAAACCGAAGCTGTACTCTTCTCAGACAAAAGACAAAAAGTGAAGAAGCCCTTAGAAGATCTAGGCTTCCCTGATGAATCCATAAAATGGAAGGACAGCGTCCGCTACCTGGGCGTCATCCTTGATCAACACCTGACCTTCCAAGAACACGTGCAAAACCGAATAAACCTCGCAAAAGCAGCCCAGCACCGACTAGCACTATTTTTAGGGAGCAAGAGCAAAACTATCCCTACACTGCAAACGTATCATATACACGTCTATTTTAAGACCAAACCTAACCTACGGCCACCCAGTCTTCATAACCGCAAACAAAACTACACTGAAAAAATTTGAAAGTTTCGAAAACCAGGTATTAAAGAAAATAATAGGTGCCCCATGGTTTGTCAGAAGTAGTATCATCAGAAAGGACCTCAATTTAGAAAATATAAATGATTTCATAATAAAACAAGCTTTCAACTTTTACGATAAATCTGAAAATCTCGAAAATATTACATTCAGAGAAGCCTGTAACTACAAACAAGAACTGAAGAGAAGGAAACCAAAGCCAAGGCAACTCCTATATCGATTGAGAACAAATGTAGAAAAATGGAAAAATCTTAAGAAAAAACACGTTAAAGAAAAAAATAAATGATATAAAAAAAAATAACAGAACATATTAGAAAAGAGAACACACCGATTTAAAGACCGCGCGCCAGGCTCTAACCTTGTAAAGATGTGAATACCCTGTCAATGTGAAGAACGTGTACATATAATTCATTGTTAATATCATAAGCTAGGTTGCTTTTTTGAGCGGCACCTAATAAAGTTATTTTTGAACTGAAACTGAACTGAAAAGTTGTTCTCATCCATTCATGAACCAACAAGCTACAGGCCCATTTCGCTGTTACCTGCCATCTCAAAACTATTCGAAAGAATTGTTTTAAGAAGACTCAGAAAATCCCTAGAAGAAAAGAATCCACTCAGACCTGAACAATTTGCTACCAAGCCAAGCACTCAACATTGCACTAGCTAGTTGTTGTCACTGAAAAAATAAGAAAAGCAATGGACCTAGGCCAAATAACAGGAGCTGTATTCTTCGATATTGCCAAAGCATTCGATAAAGTCTGGCACGAAGCCCTTCTCTACAAAATGTGCAAAAAGCACCTTCCTGGAGACATCATAAAAATAACCCAAAACTTCCTAACAAATAGAACATTCAAGGTACGAGTCAAAGACGAACTTTCAACAGCTAGGAACATCCTTGCTGGGGTCCCTCAAGGATCGGTCACAGGACCAACCTTATTCAACATATATATAGATGACTTCCCCTGTATTGAAGACACCTCCTTACACCTATTTGCCGATGATACCGCCATTTTGGCCTCGACATACGACTTCGACAGACTCCACATGAAACTTCAAGAGGCCTGCATCTTTTCCACGCTCTGGTATAAAGAATGGCGAGTCACAATGAACCCCCAAAAAAGTGAAGCAATAATATTCTCCAGAAAAAAAGACAAAATTAAGAAACCTTTAGATGAACTTTTTGTTTTCGAAGACAATATTAAATGGAAAGAGAACATCTGATACCTAGAGATGACCCTAGACGAGCACCTAACATTCAAAAAACACATCGAAAACAATTAATTTGCCGAAAGCGGGCCCAACACCGACTATCCCTACTTCTAGGACAGAAAAGCAAATTATCCCTTCATTGCAAAAGAACCATTTACACATCAATAATAAGTCCAATACTCATATATGGCCACCCCATTTTTTTGACAGCACATAAGACCATCCTTAAAAAGCTAGAAGTCTTTGAAAATAAAATGATCAGAAAAATTATGTCTCCACCCTGGTTCGTTCGGAACACAATCCTCAGGAACGATCTAAATATTGAAAACATCAATGACTCTACATTATTAGACAATCATTTAAATTCTATGAAAAATCCGAAAAATTAGAAAACCCCACCTTTAAGGAAGCCACAAACTACAAATGCCGAAAAAGGAAAATAAGAAATTTAAAACCTAGACAAATTCTCCATCAATTAAGCCAGAATGACGAAAAGTGGAAAAAAAAATGAAAAACAAACCCACCTTGAATATCAAACAAGCCAGAAAAAAACCTCAAAAACAATATCCCCAAGGACCTGAGAATAAGGACCCAACGACATCATTATAAATTATAATTGTAAATGAACCCCTGTACATAACAACCCCCCTCAGTATATTGTAAATATGATGATCTAGGTTGCTCCTTTTGAGCGGCACCTAATAAAGTTATTTGGAACTTTGGAACTTGGAAAGTTGTTCTCTACATAACATTATTCAATGTTTTACCAATAAGGAGTTTGATAAGCTTCAACTTGTTGTGCAAGACATGAAAGATGAGGAAACAGACGCTATAATACTACTATCTTATTCAACCATTGAAAACCTATTTTGAACCATGGCTGATCCTCTATGTTTGATAATAGAATTGCTTCCTAAATATCAGTGTGAAGGTATGTCTGCCAGTTAAACTAGAAATGGCTATCTTTGATGGAAAAAAAAATAGATTCTAAAATTTGAATCAAATCTTATGAAAATATTTGAATAAATATAATAGATATGTGGATTTGAGATGAGGCAAAAAGAAACAGCCAGAAAAACAACAAGTAAAAGAAAATGTTGAAATGGAAATTGAAGTCCTCTCAAACAAGAATCCAAATCCCAAAGAGAACCCTAAAAATTCAAACCCATCAACAATCTCAACAAAAAAACTGAATAATAAACCCAACAACCCCACCCCTAAGCCTAAGATCAAAATACCACCAATTAAAATAAGCGGGGTAATGGAATGGTCAGGGCTTAGAGATGGTCTTGTTAATTGTACAAAACAAAAGCCAGAATTCTATACATCAGGGCGATACATCAGAGCTGACTGCTATAGGGCGCGTCCCCAGGTGGCGGATAGGGGAACGACCTTCAGATATGAAGGCCAGCTGCGAAACAAGCAGAATAACTCTGACGAATAAGCAGTCGCGGACCAACAGCAGCATTGTTAGAAGAGGAGTAGACCTCTTTAAAAATCCTGACTTCAACTGGCCCGGTTGATGGACCTCAGCAAGGGTCCCACTCCAGGGATACGGAGGAGCTGTGTCTGTACTCATGTTAGAGTCGGCAGCAAAGGCGTCTGCTTCCATGTTAGGAACGGCCTCAAACTACAGGCAAAGTCAGACTTTCACCAAAGTGTGCCTGGATCATGGTGCCATGATCAACGAAAGCTGCACCCCTATACCCCATTCCATGAGATCAGATGTTGATTTGCATGCTGCATCGCCCGTCACGCAGAATAAACAGGGGCGCGTTCAGGACTTAGGTAGAGGGTTCTGTCCGATAAGTATAATACAGTCTCCACAAACTTCTAACTTTGCAGCTTCCAAGCAATTGAGCATTCTGCAGTGCAACATCAATGGATTGTGCTCAACAGCAACAAAAATAAAATTAGAAGAAATAATGGAAATAGCTGAAAAACAAAAGATACAAATTATAGCCCTACAGGAAACCAAATTAAATGAAAAGTACAATCTCAAATATAGAAACTACAATATCCTCAGAAAAGACAGAAATAAAGAAGGGGGTGGCCTTGCATTTTTAATCAAGAATTTGTACTATGAAGACATAGCCATTAATATTCCAAACACATCAGACCTCGAAGCCCAAGGTATCAAAGTCTACCTCAATCAAAACAAAACCATCAACATATTCAATATGTATCACCCACCAAACAATAAACTTATTGACGATGGAACAATGGCTCAATTTCTTACAGACAACACTATTATTGTAGGTGATCTTAATGCCAAACATCAACTATGGGGATGTTTCACGCCAAACCCAAGAGGCAAAATACTTTCAAACTTATTTGACGACAATGCCTTCATGTGCTTAAATGATGGGAATCCTACCCACCATTCCTACAGTTATAATACCGCACAAGCCCTTGATATAAGTTTCTCCAGTCCTGACATTTTCCACAAATGCAAATGGCAAATATTAAAAAGTATTGGAAGTGATCATTTGCCTATTTTGATAGAAATTAGCACCAAGACCAAAACCAGCTCAATTAAAGAAAAATTCTGGAACTTCAAAAAGGCTAATTGGAATCTTTACCAGCAAAACACCAATGAAGACTTTAGAAAAGCACCCACTAGAATAAAAGATCTGGAACAAAATTGGATATCTTTCAAAAACACCATTATTAAAGCAGCCAAAGTTTCAATACCAAGAGGTAATATTAAGAAATGGATTCCAAATTATACACACCAGGCAAAAGATATTCAAACACTTATAACTAAAAGAAATGAACTACAAAAAAAGTGCACCCAAAACCAAACAAATTGTAGAACTGAACTGAACATTGTGAATGCAAAAATAAAAAGATTATACGTAAATATGAAAAGGGAAAAATGGAAACAAACTTGTGAAAACCTGAACCCAAGAAACCCTAATACAAAACTTTGGCATTTGGCAAAACAAATTGACAGAGCCCAGCCACAAACTGAAAACACAAATATGATTAAGAATACAGATGGTACCCCAGCAACTAATGACAAAAATGCTGCTAATCTTTTAGGTAATTCATATCAAATAAGTAGTAAAATCAAATTTGAAATAAAAGATAAGAAAGTTGAAAAAAAGGCCCGAAAGATTATCCATGACTGTAAAAACGTCACTAGCACTCATAATATTTTCCATGAAAAAATCAATATGAAAGAGCTAGATTATGCATTAGAAAACACTGACCTAAACAAGACTCCTGGGCCAGATGGAATCCATGGCCAAATGATATCAAACTTGGGCAAAAATGGCAAAGAAAAACTTCTTGATATTTTCAATAACTCCTGGAAAACTGGAAAATTGCCTCAAGACTGGAAAACTGCAACAATAATTCCTATTAAAAAACTTGACAAATCTGCTGATGACCCAAAAAACTACCGACCTATCTCCCTCACAAGTATTTGCTGCAAATTAATGGAAAAAATTATACTCAGACGACTCACCTACCACCTCGACACAAGAAATCTCTTACCAAAAGAACAATATGGATTTAGGAAAGGACATGGGACAATAGACCAACTTTTATTTTTCACACAAAAGGTAAAAGATGCACAAAACAGAAAACCAACTAGCCACACCATAGCCGCTTTTTTAGACCTTACACAAGCTTTTGATAAAGTATGGAAAAACAAGTTAATTACAAAATTATACAAGCATTTCAAAATTGATGGAAAAGCTATCACTTGGATAAATGATTTCCTTAAAAATAGATACATCAGGGTCAAATATAATGGAACTCTATCTAAAACCTTCAAATTGTACCAAGGATTACCACAAGGATCAGTCCTTAGCCCAACTCTCTTCACCCTATTTATTGCAGGCATAGAAGAAAAAATTTCACATAAAACCAATATTGGACTTTTCGCTGATGACATTATTCTATGGAGCAGCAATACTAACTGGAAAAAAGCTGAAAGGGATTTGAACAAGACTCTTTTCCACCTAGAAAAATTTGCTAATAAACATAAATTAGAATTTAACCCCCAAAAATCTGAAACCTGTCTTTTTACTACCGATAAGAAACTATACAAAATAAGACCAAAAATTATTCTGAAAGAACAACAATTGCAATATAATAAACATCCTAAATATCTTGGCTACACCCTGGATCCAGAAATTAACTCCAGTAAACATATTGAAGAAGTTATTAGAAAAGGAAGAGACCGACTAAAAATCCTGAAATATATTTCAGGAAGAGAGTGGGGAGCCGATGCAACCACTCTAAAATTAACTTACACATCTCTAATTAGACCTATCCTGGAATATGGATATCAAATCTATGGTACAGCATCTGAAACAAATCTAAAATCACTGGAAAGGATACAACTAAGTGCAGCTAGAATTATTACAGGTCTTCGAAATACCTGCCCTAATGATATTGTACTTTACGAGGCCGACATTATGCCCTTAAAGGATAGAAGAAGCTACAATCTGCCAAAATATATAAACAAAATCAAGAGTTATGGAAACAAACACAGAACTTCCAAGTACATACTTAATTGGGAATCCAATTTAAGACTCAAAAAAGAAGGCCCTCTACACCTGGCCAAAAGAAATGAATTTTTAAAATATAAAGTGGAAAAAAATTATTTAGCAGAAAAAATTTCTCCATGCAAACCACTACAAGATGTTATTTTTAATGCCACTTTAAATGAGCCCACCAACAAACAATACCAAAATCCAGAATACTTAAAACAATTATCATTAGAAATAATTAATAACATTCCTAAAAATGCAATAACTATCTATACCGATGGTAGCAGAGACGAGCTAGGACACACTGGCAGTGGCTGTCTCATCAAAACCACAAATGGCATTGAGAAAATGAACAGAAGAAACCCAGATTTTTGCTCAGTCTTCAGATCAGAACTTATAGCCATCTATGAAGCCTTAAAATCCATCAGAAATACTAATTATCAAGATATCTGGATTCTCACTGATAGTAGAAGTGCCATACAACACTTGAGTCACACAGGGGAACTCAGAGACAAAGTAAGCAGGAACATAATTGGTTATCTCCAAAAACTCTCAAAAACCTCAAAAATTCACCTTCAATGGATACCCTCACACGTTGGCATTGAAGGCAATGAGGCTGCTGATGTGCTAGCGAAAAAAGGCACAAAAGAACCCTTGCCACAGAAAAATAAACTTACTTTTAAAGAAATAGAAACAATAGCCAAAACAAAAATAAACAAGAACTGGAGGATCCCACCTAAGCACAGTTGGTACAGTGGAGTGAACCCAGGAGGAGCTCTGAAGATCAGAAATAGACAGCATCAAACAACACTAACAAGATTTAGAACGGGCCATCTCAAGCCATTGAAGATAGAAAATAATAACAAAATTTATCCCACTTGCCCAAAATGTAGTTTGGTACCTGCAGCTCCAGAACACATTTTGGCTTGCATTAGATGCACTAAACAGGACCTTTGGGAGAGGCCGCTGCTCATCATAAAACAGCTCGAGGAGCATGAACTCATGGAATTCGTGTAATCTTTACACAAGGGGATAAGAAACAACAACAACAACAACAACATCAACTTTATTCCCACACCATATCAGACTACAGCACAGCAACCAAGTGATTGGAAGATCAACACTACACCTTCCACTTCAAGATTTTAGATGACGAAAAGAGCCTTAGAGTGGTCGTCAGAGGCATCGACCGTTGCATCACTATCCCTGAAATACAAGAGTACCTGGAAAAGGATTTGAGATGTCCAAACTTGCAAGACTACGCAAATCAGGAACAAAGGAGGAGCTCTCACCAATCCAGGTAACCTTTCTAAGACTGCAAGGAACAAAGAAATCTACAACATCACAGACCTCTGTGACATGAAGAGCAAAGTCGAGGCCTACAGGGCCCCCTAAGGTCAATGTCACAGGTGCCAAAACTTTGGACACTTCCAGTTTTAATGTAAGGAAATTCCCAAATGTGTAAAATGTGAAGAGAAGCATTTTACATCAGAATGCACCAAAGAAAAATAAGTCCCACCAAAATGTAAAAATTGCCGGGAGAGCATATGGCAAGTTAGAACGGTTGCCCACTATACAGGAAGGTAAATAGAATGCCCCAACCCCAAATAATAAGAAACCAAACCCCAATGCAGAAAAAGAACAATCTAACCTTATAAACTCAAACCCTTCTGTAAGTTCCCAATCCACTCAAAACAAGAACTCCATGTCAATAAAGAACGTCCCAATCTTCCTTCAGCCACCAAGGTCAACCAACTAAAGAGCGCTATCAAAAAGGCTCTCAGTGACCCTGCAATAATAGCCAACATAATGAAGAACGTTGTAGACACCATTAGACATAAATGAACTTTTTTTTTTAAATCATAAAAAAAGTCTTGGAATCATTCACTGGAACGTGTGTAGTCTCCGAAACAAAAAACAGCAATTCTAAGAATTCTTGAACGGCCACAACATCGACATCACACTAATCTCGGAAACCTGTTTTAAGCCATGCCACAAAATGAGAATTCCAAACCTCAACACCCTCCGGAATGACAAACTTCAAGGTGGTGGAACTGCCATATTTATCCAAGTACAGCTATGCCACTACCTCAAATCTGGGAATAACAGGAATTTCTATTTTAAATAAAAACAGGTCAAAGATAAATCTCTATTCGTGCTACAAATCACCAAACACCTATCTAGCTCAAACTGTTGTTTATAACATTTTGTCAACAGACCCTCCGACCCTTATAGCAGGTGATCTAAACTGCAAACACCCTGCCTGGGGTTCCACCACCACTAACCCAAGCGTGAAATTAAATTCTTATTTGGTAAAAGCCTACCAGGGCAGCAGTTCATCCCTCAATTTGATACATAGCTGAGTCATAAAATAAAACCAATTTTGATAAACACACAATCAACAATAGTAATTTCACCACTACTAGCTAGCGGAGTGTTCTACACAAGAAGCTCCTTTTTATTCTTTTATATTATCGCAACATGGTAATGGTAATCAAAAAGTTGTTCTCTACATATGGTAAGCCAACATTAAAATGGAACTTCTTTACGGATCAAATTAGTTTTTTTTTTTTTTTTCTGAGAATAGCCCGGACCTTGTTTCAACATACCTCAGCAATTCTTCCCACTAGGAATTCCCAAAGGATTCTTCCCACTATTTCAAAATTCAATATGACTTTAAACAATAAAATTTGTTAGTTGATCAGTTCAAAGCCATATCATTTGAAAATACGAAGAGAAACTGGATAGATATTAAAATTAGAACAGAACAGAACGAAGGAATAATTAAACCAAAATCAGCATTTGCATCTCCTTGCATTGTAATTTTAGAAAAAGAATGACGACTAGAGATTATGTATAGACTACTGTTTGAGCTTTTATTATTATTTAATTAATTAATCTGTGAATATTTTTAAATATATTTGACCAACAATCTCTGGTCATGTGTATAAATGAAATGTGTATAAATTGTGATTAGAAAATAAAGTGTGTGGGGGTTACGGGCTCATTCCAATCCGGTGATTAAAGATGCAGCCTATTGTAATCAAATCAACGATCAGCCCAGCTGGCAAAAAAGTCAGTACAATCGAAACCAACATACTCTTGAAAATTCTTGAAAGATGTGGCATAAGGTACAAAGTAGAAGAAACTCCTTCAACAAAGAAACAAAAAGCCAAGAGTACCACCTGTAATAGCAGAAATGTAAGACTGGAAGTTGCTCTGCAAAGAGCTGAAAGACCTGTGCATAGATAAATTCCAAAGTACAATCTCAGGAAATAAGCACATTATCAAGGCCAAAAATATTTCAGACTTAAAAAAAAAATCAGGGAATACGTTCAAAAAAATAATGCGGGCTACTCTTATAGACACCAAGAAGAAAAACCGCTCAAAGTGGTATTAAAGGGCATGACAACAGCCTACAAGACTGAAGATATAGCAATAGAACTTGCAACAATGGGCTTTACTGAGACCTCTGTGAAGAGACTTCATAGACAATCAACTAAAAGGCCAATGAATATAGTACTGGTAGAATTACCGAAAAATGAACATAACAACAAAATTTACGGAATAACTTCTCTATCAGAAAATTGCAGTAGAATCTTTCAGAACAAAAAACCGTGCGACTCAATGCTTCAACTGCCAGGGTTTCGGGCAAGGTCAACTTAACTGCTCCCTGAAACCAAAGTGCACCAAGTGTGCTGAGGAGCACCATTCGAAGGACTGTCCAAGAAAGTCAAGACAACTTCCCCAAAGTGTGCAAACTGCGAAGAAGCGCACATAGCCAATTACCGCGGATGCCCTAAGTTTCCAAGAGTACATCAGCAACAGCCAAGATACCCTGGTCAGTACAAACCTAACAACCCAATTCCAATTTCAAAAAGATCTGAAACACTGTCGAAAATTGTAGAACAACAAAACCAAAGCAATGCTGAGGTTGTGACAAGAAAAACTTCTCGTTCTGAAACTAAGGTCTTGTGTGAAAAATTGATGCAAGTAATCAAAACATACCTACAATGAATTGCAAATTACCTTTTAAAATTATTGCTTGGAATTGTAACGGAATCAGATCAAAGAAAGAAGAATTATTGCACTTTTTAGAAGATAACTCAATTGACATTGCTCTGCTCAGTGAAACTCACCTTAAACCCTCAATTGATCTAAAGTTCAGGAACTATCAAACCATTAGAAGTGACCGAATTACACGAAAAGGTGGGGGAACAGCCATCATTATAAAATCCTTTTTTAAATATAAAAATATGCTGATTCATACTTCAAACTTTGAAAATACTTCAATTTTGATTAAACCAGATGGAAAAAACCCTCTTGCAAATCTCAGAAATTTATAAGAAGCCTGATGCACCATTATTGGAAGAAGATTTGAACGAACTGATAAAATTCAACCACGCAATAATCGTTGCAGGAGACTGGAACTCCAAACAACCTCTTTGGGGATCAAGGACTTCTAATAACAGTGGAATCGTGCTGCACAATTTCTCTGAAAGAGAAAGCCTCGACATTGTCGCACCTTCTTCACCCACACATTACAGTCCACTCGGCACTCCCGATTTCCTAGACTTCACTGTTTTTAAAAACATTCCCTGGACCCCAAAGGCCGGAACCACCGACGATTTATCATCGGACCATCTCCCTGTAATCTTGGAATTGAATTGTCCAAAGGATGAATTCACAACCCAGCTCAGCCGAGTAACTAATTGGGTTCATTTTCAACAAGACCTAATCTCCACCACGCCCCCCAGACTCCCTTTGGTCCGAATATGATAGAAACCATCCCAATAATTTTGATAGATTTAGGAAGAACGAGATAGGAGTCTCCTCAGACATAGAGAAGGCCTTTCTTCAAATTGGGATTAGGGAGGAAGACAGAGATTATCAAAGATTTCTCTGGTATGACAAAGAGGGAAAAGTGATGCTTTTATGTCATGCGAGAGTTGTCTTTGAAATCACGAGTCCATATCTCCTGTTTGCCACGCTGTCTCACCACTTGAACAAGGCTCCTGAACCCTGGCAAGAGACAGCTGAATTGTTGATGGAATCTTTGTACATCAATAACTGTGTGGCTAGTTTCTCAGAAGTCACTGATATGGAAAAATTTGTGGACGAAGAACACAGATTGTTGGCTTCTGCTCATTTCAACTTGCATGATTGGACAAGCAATGTTAACAGTACCATGTGTGATGGTCCAAGGTCATAGAGGAAGGGTGTTGGGCATGGTATGGAATCAAGGAGTGGACACTTTGGCTTGTTCTCTGGAAAATTTGGAAATACAGGGGCCAATAAACAAAAGAAAGGTACTCTCCTTGGCAAGCCATATATTCTATCCGGTAGACTTCACTTGTCCAGTGACCCTCATTCTGAGACTTATCCTGTAGGAAATGTGGCTGTTGAAATTGTCGTGGGATGAGCCTCTGCCTGAGAACTTGTCTCAAGTTTTTACGGTAGCTGGCCAAATTGGAGTCTCTGACTATTGCTGATCTATTGTTGTACCGAGATGGCTTTGCTATAGAAAAGAACACTGGCTTGGAACTACTCTTCATGTGTTTTGTGATGCCTCTAAGGCCTCTTACGCCACTTGTATTTTTTTTACGCATCGAAAGGGAACAGGAAGTAACGTGTCAACTAGTACAGGCTCAGTCGAGAGTAGTGAAAAGTGGATCAAAAACTTGCCCCCAATTCAAATTAAAGAATCTTCAACAATAGTGTCATTCAAACAATGGGTTGGTAATTAAAGGGTAGAGAAAATATTGTCATTATAAATAAAAATGAAGAGCAACAATGCTGTCAATCAAACAATGAGTTGGTAATTGAAGGGTAGAGAAAATTTTGCCATTATAAATAACAATGAAGAGCTTCAACAATGGTGTCATTCAAACAATGGGTTGGTAATTAAAGGGTAGAGAAAATTTTGCCATTATAAATTACAATGAAGAGCTTCAACAATGGTGTCAATCAAATAATGAGTTGGTAATTAAAGGGTAGAGAAAATTTTGCCATTATAAATAACAATGAAGATCTTCAACAATGGCATATAGACTACCTAGGGCAGGTGTCGGCAACCTTTTGAATGAGTCGAGTCAAAAATTACAATTGACAAAATTTCAAAGTTTTTAAAGAGGCACAATTTTTGCCCACAATAAATAGCTCTCACATAAATAAAAACTAAGCGAGTACTACACACAACTTCACATCCAAAGAGCCACATGTGGCTCGTGAGCCACTCGTTGCCTACCCCTGACCTAGGGGACTATACATACATTCAGTACAATAAGGAAAAATGACAATTATGTAAAATGTGTAGGCAAATAGTCTGAAGTAGAGAGATCCCCCCTGGGGGATCTTGCAGAGATTCTGTGAGTAGCAAAGTTACCTCTCTGCCGGATCATCTAACCTCTAACTGGAGCTAGGTTGGGTCCTGCTACAACACACACAGGGCTCTACAACAATGTTCAACAAGCCAGTGTCAACATAACCTCATGATGCAATGGCACATTGCATATTCAAATATAAATTTAGCACAACTTATCTTGAATTTTGTGTTGACATGTGGTGCACTTACAGTAAAAAGCAGTCGCTAATTTCCCACCATGATTATCATGCCTGTATCACATGTACTAGGGATAATAATAAAAATTATAAAATCTTGATTTTTTTTGATCAATTATATATATATTTTTTTAATACAAAATAAATATCTTCAGTTATGAATTTTGCATACACTGAGAAATGCTATCTTAAGATTCTCATTTCACTAAAATATATAAACAGTGAGAACTAGATTGTCACCTATTCTAAATTTATATTGTTTCAGCTACATTCCCTCTAAAATCCAATTCAAAAGACAAAACACTCTGACAACACATAACAAAAACATAGCTAAATAATGAGAATTTACTACATAATGTATAAAAATATATATTTATTCTTTAAAAATATAAAAATAAATATATAATTTAAAAAGTTTAAAAGTTTTGGTAAAAAAAAAAGGATAAAAACAAATTTCAGTTTTTGTGGTTAGGTGTTGCAAGGTGATTTGACAGAGAACCTGTCCAGGTAGCTGTAGACCAGGTTCTCTAGGTAGATCAGCTGCCAGCTCAGTCCTCTGGCCTTCACCACAATGCCCTTGGAGTTCCTGTCTTCCAGCTGGATGAATTCCACTCCACTCTTGGCCTGCAAGAATGTCTCAAACTCTTTGATCTGAAGTTGAGTGTCCTTTCTGTGGAGACGGAGGCCTTCAGAGTCTTTGGGACTCAGAGGACCGTTTTCTTCTTCATTCTCAGGGTCCAAGAAGCCGAGATACTCCAGGTTCATGGAGAGAGGGAGAGCTGTGTAGGTGATGGAAGCTAGAATGATCAGCTTCTCTAGGAACTCTGCAACGTCATCGCGAAGAGGCACCACATTTTCCAACAAGATTATTACCAAAGTGGTTGAGGTCCATTTTAAAAATTCCATTAGTGTTGTCAAGACATCATAAACACTTTTAACTTGCCTTGGGCTTTTGTTTTCAAACAGGGCATAGATTTCATTCAAGACTTCATTGGAGGCTGGAAAATTTTCATCAATTTTATTCATCTTGGCCCAGTTGTAGAGATAGTAGGGGGGGTAGGTCCAGTGGACCTGGTGCTTGTCTTGCAGGGTCCGTGCCAAGGTATCCAGCACACTACTAGTGCAGTTGAGAAACTTCAATTCGGATTGCCTATGTTCCGCCACTTTGACCAGATAACTTCCTACAGACCATGGGAAGCTCAGCTCTGAGCTAGGGCTTGTATAGGCCACCATGTAATAGGCAGAGGCCAATTTCATTTTGAGTTTGTCTCTCTCCCTTTTATGGGCTATTTTCAGTTCACGGCACAATTTAAAAATGTGATCTTCAAATCCTTTCACAGTTTCTTCAAGAAGGGAAGAGATGCTCTTCTCCAAAATAGTGATCAGGGAATCATAATCTCCTTTTAGAGAGGCATAGATGTTCTTGGATACGTGTCCAGTGAGGCTTTCCTCAAAACTGCTGAGGCCTTGCTGATAGAGGATGACATGGAGCTTAGCTTCATAACTTCGAAGCTCCTGAGCAGCCAGTTCCTTGAAGTCCTCCCACCCAGGGAATTCCAGCAATGGATGGGGCACAGGGTCATACTTCTTAACAGCAATGCCACCGTGGGGGTAAAACATCAGAGCCCTGCGGTAGAGTTTGCCCAGCACAGAGTTGGATCTGTAGGAGATATTCAGGTATTTCTTCTCCATGAAGTCGGGGTATTCAGAGATTTTGCAGTTAAAGGAAGGAAGGATGCCAGTCTTGTTGTAGTCCAGGGCCCGAGGAATTTGTTGGGCAACTTTCATGCACTTCTTGGATCGGATTCCTTTCTGTTCAGTGTCAGCCAGCACCAGGTGGGCATTGCAGATGTGGCCCATGTTATTGTTCTTCAGGTAGTCATAGAAGAAGTCAATTAGAGAGTCCACCTGGAAAGTGGAGCTATCATCCTGATTCCTGGGAGGACTTTTGAACGTGTAGTCCATGGGTTTGTCATCCATCTTGAAGCGAAGGCTGCTGTCCCAGATGACCACAAACTCATCCCCATCAAGGTCTCCACCTACACAGCCCCAGCACATCTGGATTGAGAAAGATATTTGTTGGAACTGTCCACAGTAAATCTCATCCTACTTGGGAATTCTGGCAGAGAAGTTATTAGGAAAATCATTCTTCCATATTCTCATTCTTAAATTTATTTCTTGTTCTTAGATATGGAACTAGTTGAATTCTAGCAATGGTCAACAAGTGATTAGAAACTAAAGCCCTAGTTGGCAAAAAGGATACTCTCTAAATACAGTAGAACCTCCATGACAGAAAACTTGCGCTAGAGGACAATTCTCTACAAAGGACAGTTTTTATTTGTAAAATTACCATTTTTTACTATTTAGCGGGGGTCGGTGGAAGGCTGGTTAAACCGTTTGGTTTCGATTCCCACATTGGACACTTTTATGTTTAAAAAAAAATGCTCCAATGGCCCCCCGATTCTTGCAAAAGTCCAACCCCACCAGCGAGTGCAAGTAACCAAACGGGGCTCTGGCACATTTGTAAGTGCAAAGTCGAACTGCTTTCACATGTGTAGACATGTGGTGCGCTTACAGTAAAAAGCAGTCGCTAACTACCCACCATGATTATCATGGTCTGTACCACGTGTACTAGGGATAAGCAAAAAAAAAACTATTTAGCAGTTCTCTGGTAAGAGGACAGCTCTCCTTAAAGGACACTTTGGTTCAGCAATTATTGTGTCCTTTACAGGGAGGTTGTACTGTACTTCATGTTATCCAGCAGCACTCTACTATACATGCTTTGAACCTTCTTTCAGTGTAAACCAAATAAGGGATGTAGGCTGCTACTTTGGTGGTGGAGGACATTGGTGAACATTTGTTTCTGGCCTTCAGAAAGTGAGTCAGGATGTGTAGTGAGAACATAGAACAAGTTTAGAAAAGTGATAAAATGGAAGAACAACATGAGCAGCAATAATTCATCAAATAGCAGATATTCAAGTATTTCTACCATTTTCAAGATTCTCAACAGGGTTTTGATAGATGATGACATGGGCAACTCATGGATAAAGGATTGGGACAAGTGCTTCCAAGTTGGCCTCACATCAGTGGAGGGGGAATTGCATTCAGGCAGACCCTCAACATGCCAAAATAATCAGCGAGAAGTGCAGACTTTGGGCACATTCGTTGGGATCATAACTCTTGTAAGAAGTCAAAAATTAAGAGTCCTTCTCAGGACTGGTAACCTGCCATGATGAAATCCCAAATATGGTTTTACGGGCTACTAACCAAACTCTTGATGAAAATAAATCCTTACTATGAGCAGACCTTCACTATAGAAGTCTATACTAGTTCTCAAAGCTAGGTCTAACAGACACTACAGACCTCCCATCATATCAGGCAGGGGCCGGGACCCAGTCTGGGGGAAGACCACACAGTCCAGGTGGTGGTGCAGCTCCGGGTGGTCCACAGCAGTCAGCAGCCGGATGTCCCCAGGATGGTGACATGGGTTCCTGGTGACCATCACAGGCCCTGCTCCCACATTTCAAACAGTGTTGAATATTGTACCTAGCTGTATGTACAGATTGGTGCATGTTCAATTTATAGTGATTATTTTGTTTAGCTAGAGTTTGGGTGTTACATAAATTGAGACAGTACATTTTTGGTAGAAGCTTTAGAGTAGTAACCGACCATAGCGCATTAACTTAGAAGGGCGTTATCTCAAAAAAATGTTTAATAATAAATACTCCTCCTTGGACATTTTCTTTATTATCTAAAATTAACTTGGTTAGCAAATGTACACGATCCATGCTCGAGACTTACGAGATGGGGCCTAAAACTGATGGAATACAATTTTGAGATAGTACACAGGGCGGGCAGGAAGAACGTCACTAAGACGTATTGTCTCGTAACCCGTTCTTAAAAACTGACATGAGAGATGAAAATTTCAACGAGGGACGACCTGTTTTGTTGCGAGATAAATAATAAATATCAGTAATGATGTTAAGGACAAATTTAAAACGAAACAGTGTCTTGTATAGAAAAATCCATGCACCGCATGAGAACCAAAGGCTAGTATTCACTCCCAAGCATAGTATTCCAGAAATAATGAAACTAGCACATGATGTACCAGAGGCAGGTCACATGGGCGTGGCTAAAACAATACACTATTAAACAAAGATTTTATTGGAAAGGTCTCAATGAGAGATATAAAGTCCTGTAGAACATGCCAAGCATTCAAAAGGCCAAAATTCAAACCGGCAGCGCCGCTAGAACCACTACCACCCCGCGAAGGATGTATGTGAACGGTGTAGGTGTAGACTTTCAAGGGCCATTTAAGAATTCGGCAGAAAGGTACCAACACATTTTCACAATTGTGGACCACTTTAGTAAATACACTTTAGCAATTCTAGTTAAGGACACCAAAGTGGAAACCTTTTGTAATGCACTCACAGAAAACTTGTTGCGAATTTTCGGTACACCTAAGTGCATAATTTTGGATCAAGGGAAAGCATTCGACTCGGGCACTTTAAAGACTTTACCCGACTTTACGGAATAAAACACATAATGGCATCGGTAGCACATCCACAAACTAACGGACTATGCGAGAAACTCAACGGTATAATAAAAAATGGCATCAGATCTTGCAGATGACCACGTAGAATGGACGAAGTACGTGAAATCAGCACCGTTTGCGTACAATTCGTCAGTCCAATCATCGACGAAAGTTACACCGCATAGAATTGTCTTCGGCAAAGAACCAAGGACATCGCTAGACGTAGGGTTACCAAAAATGGACGACCCGATAAAAAACATTCGACAAGTATGTAACGGACCGCATACTAGAAAACGAACTACTGAAGGATATGGCCAGTAAGTATCACGAAGACCGGACTATGATGAACAAATGCCACTTTGACATGAAAAATCGGGAACATTTTTGTAAGTTTGAAGTTGGGGACTTAGTGCTATTAGAATCTTCATGAAGGAAACTGGGCAAAACGAGAAAATTACTTTCAAAGTAGGTAGGACCATAATAGATTACTGACTAGATAAAAGAAACCACATATAGGTTACGACCATTGAACGGATCAAATAAAAACAATAGGTGCCTGAGAGCACACATGTCCAGACTTGTAGAGAGAGATACTCGAGGGAAAGTCTAAGATAAGAGGTGTTGTGTGTCAACAAGTAGATGGTGCACGTGACCCAGAAAACTTTTATTTTGTTGTTGAAATTATTTTAATTTGATTATTCTTTTATTATTATTTATTTTAGATTAATCACAGAAACGGCACCACAGAGATGATGTGTATTATTGTATTTGAATGTTGACCGCCGCTTTCACAGCAATGAGATAACGTGCCAGTTATCTTGAGGCCCTCGATCAGGTTACACAGTGACTGCAGAATATTTAACATGTCCTGCCTCAGCTACAACCAGCCCAACAAGACCCAGGAACTCAACGACCTTCCTGGACCAGACCAGGAACCCAGCATCAGACCGGGCCTTAGTGACCATGGCCTATCAGGATAGAGCACTGCACCAAATAAACCTACTGAGCTTTACATCCCCGCCTCTGTCTCCTTAATATCTTAGGTCATCAAGAAATATGATAAAGACAGCTGAGTCATGTCAAGCTATATTAGAGGTCAAGAAAAATACCATGAGAAACACCACAATATAGACCAACCAGTAGAAGAAGTCAAGACTAGATTGACCTGAAAAAAGCACAAGACAGAAGACAATCACCATCCAAGTCAAGGGACAAACCACACACTGACCTTGGCAAATGACTGTAGGAGAGGAATCCTTGTTGTCAATGTCCAAGGTGTACTGGACGAACACCTCCGTCGGCTTCAGCAACTTCTTCTCATCCAGGACTCCAAACATGTGGCGGCCTTTGTCATCTGGAATGGCCACGTTGGCCTTTTCTCTCAGCAGACCTGAGAATATAGTGTGGCTTATTGCACCCTGTATGCATTTTGTTAGGTATGCAAATAATTTTTACAAAATCTTATGTGGAAACAAGAAAAAAGACCTAATCCAAATGAATTAATAGTGTGATGTTTCAGTAACAGCATTGTTACAATCATCAGACAAAAGTATAATTAAAAAAGTATAAACAAAATTATATCGATAATCTATAATCCAAATTGTGCTTAATCAGTCTTGTGTAGTGATAAGGCACAATCTGGATTATAAACACAAGGTAATAACACCAAATCCAAATAAATAAATAGTGTGTGACGTTTCGGTAACAGCATTGTTACCATCAGTACACTCAGTACTTTTGTCTGAAGATGATACCAACGTTGTTACCGAAACGTCACACACTATTTATTTATTTGGTCTTATTACCTTGAGTCTTGTGTAGAAATGTTTGGTAATTGCAGGAATATTTGGTTATGGGGAAGATTAGAATTTGGAGCTCAGCTAGAAAATGTTAAAACCTTCCCTCATGATCAACCATTTCCTCTACTGGTGCTCCTCACCACCAGTTTGTGCCATTCTGGGGCATGATTTCCCCTCTGTACAAACCAGCCTCTCCTTGTCCAAAACAGCAACACTCCTTAGAAACACAAGGAAATACAACCAAGTGTTACTATCATCAGACAAAAGTACTGAATGAGAAAAATATGACAGCATGTTCTTAAATATTTAGTACTGTTATTAAGTGTGTAAACTAGAGATAGTAGATAAGAAGATTATTATACAGGGTGGCCCTTAAGTCCTGAAAACCATTATATTTTTATTGAACATTAAAAGGCAAACTAACATAAAATAGTCTTTTTTTAAATTCTAGTTTGCCTTTTATTTTTTAATTTAAAAAATAATGGTTTTTCACAACTTATGGGTCACCCTATATATAGTAAAACCCCGCTAATACAAACCCCGAATATAGCGAACCTTCCCTTATAACGAACCTAAGGCAATTCCCAATTCCATTCCATTGAAAATACCATCGTTATAACGAACTTTGCAATTTTTAATATAACAAACTACCCCTATAATGAACCTATTTTCTGTCCCAAAATAATAAAATCTATTTTAAAATACTATACTTATAACGAGCTTGAAATTTTAATTTAAAAAAATTAAAACAACAAAATTTTGAGCATGTTTAGCTCACAATCGCAATTTCAAAACAAAATACAGTATAACCTCGTTAATTCGACACACCCCAATTCGACACTCGGCGATAATTCGACCATGTTCCGATGTCCCGACCTCCGGCCTATCAAATAACAAACCGTAATTCAACAGTATCGATAATACGACAGTTCCGATAGTTCGACCATTTTAAAATTCGAATTTCGACAGTTGAATGTTATTTTACATGCAACTTTACCGCTAAACGGTATTACGGCGGGCGCCGATCGGATCGCGCCTGCGCACTTTTGGTTTCTGGTTAGTTTAAGTTTCACTTTGCAGTGCCGTTGCGCAATTTCGCGGATGTTATTGTTGTTTTTTTTACGCGGGAATTTCGGCATCATGCGCTAACTAATAATAATTTTTATTTTTAACATTGAAATATTTTAGCTATTTTTAAATTCATAAATAATTTCTTTTTAAATAAATAAATCTTTATAAAATGTAGCCACAATGATTATGATAACATTTTATTTCAATATTCCATTTCTGTGTTATTATAAAAGATTTAAACACAAAATCAATAATACCTGCAGCAGCAGTGGATGACTTTAATACATTAAAATTTATTCATTAAAAAAACATTTTAGAAGAAGAAAGACATGCATGTTTTTTCAAAATGACCGTCTGGAATACATCCTGAATAGGATTTCAGGGCAAAAACAGACATCTATAAAGGAATTTTTTAAAAGATCTTCATGATAATTTTTAAATAATATTTTAAAATTTTCTTTTTATTTACCATATTTATTTCCTTTCAACTGCTATATTTTTCAATTAGAATAAAATATTATTTAATATATTATATTTAATATTTTAATATCTGTAGAGTTAATATTTGATTATATTACTGAAAAGAAACACATTGCCAGTAAATTTATTTGTTACAATTATTTTTGTTTCTAAAATATGTATTAATGCCATTTTGTCCCTGATACTAAAAGTTAATCATTAAAATAAAATAAAAACACACAATGGTTTCAATTAATATCATTAATTTATATTACAAGGCTATTTTAAAAAAATATTATTTTAGCGAGTTAGATGATTACCTAATCATCTCACCTTAATTCAACACTTCCTTTAATTCAACCGAAAGCTCAGATCCCTTGGGGTGTTGAATTAAAGAGGTTCGACTGTATTTAGCAGCATTGTTGGTTTTGATTTACATTCTATTTTTGCTGTATGTTGTATAAATTTTCACACATAATTTTTATCAAATAGAATATCTTTACATCCATTAAATTTGAATTAGAAAAAATGAAAATGGCTTCTAAAATAAAGAAAAAAAAGGCATTCTAAGAAAAAAATATTACTAAAGGTAAAAAAAAAAGGCCATTTCAAAACTTTTCAAAGTGAAACAACACAGGCAAAATTTCAGAACATGTTAAAATAAGAAAATGTAACTTTTATATTAAAAGAGATAAAATAAAAGGCTATTAAAAATTGTTACAAAGAGGAATCAACCTCAACTTTTGCCGTGACCGTACGTGTTGGGCTAAAAAAAAAAAAATGTCCAAATGAACGGGCCCATGATGAAACAAAAATTATTTTTATGCCATGAACTATGGTGATTTTAAAGCCAGCAATGGTTTGCATGACAGGTTAAATAAAAAACAAAATCTAGACTTAAGAAGAATATGTGGAAACATGGAAGAAAACACTAACTTTATTTGAAAGGTGCAATGCTTGAAGAGTGCTTTGAAGCAACAAGGTATTAGAGCCATTTTTCCAAGTAAACATTGTATTATATAATGTGATAAAGATGTTTTAAAATCATTTTATATCTTTGAATATATATTTAATAAAACTTTTCCTAGGATTTGTCTTGATTTTTAAATTAGACATAGAGGTACATGTATGTTAATGATAAGAAGAACCTATCATCTAATGATTTCTTTTATTATTCAGTATTAATGTAAGGAAATAGGTCAATTAAGGGAATTAAAACAAAGTGAACACTATTAGGTGGCAGCCTCTTCCAGTGTGTATGGCTGTCCTTTAATTATAGTCTAAAATTTTTGAAAAGTAAAAAAAAAAAAGGCCAAACCGTGGCTATATTGAACCAGAAGCTCTGTCCCATTGGAGACTATAGAGGGGTTTTACTGTATATTTTTCTTCCTATCTATTATCTTGTTTACACACTTAACAGTACTATTTAAGAACATGATGTGATATTGTTCTCATTAGTAAGTGGGAGAAATTGTTTTTCCCATTCAGTACTTTTATTACTGAATGCTGTTACCATAATGTCACACTATTTGTATTTGGTCTTGTTAAATTGTGTAAATTTATTATATAATTTTATAGAGGACACACCTAGCAGGATGTTATATTAAAAAAGATTGGAGAGGATGGGGTATCCATTACATTACCCCATTACAACTGAATATTGACTGAGTGTGCCCTATTTTAACAAAAATCAATATTGATAAAATGTGGCCTATGGTAGAGAAATAACATAACCTACCAAGACGTCGCTGGCAACTGACTGAAATCAGGGTCCTGAAGAAAGGATCCGAGGCAATGGGGAAGCCGGCTTTGTGAAACTGCTCGTAGGGCAGTCGCAGGAAAGGGCAGGCTACACGCAGCAGGTGGCCGACCTCGTTGTCGTACAGGATCCTGTTGACCAGGCCGTGAACCATCCTTTCCTGGAGGTTGATCATCACGGACTGGGGCACTCCCTTCTGTTCCAGCACCATGGCCAGGGAGCGGTTCAGGTACACGCGGCCTGCACCCATAGCTGTGTTGTTAGTTCAGCAATGGAGAGAGAGACAAGTCCAGTGGCATCAGTGCAGAACTTCCACATGGACTTAGTTACTATATAAGCAGCACTAGGAGGTAGTACAGTAGAACTACCTCCCTGTAAACCTAATTGCAGAGCCAAAGTGTCTTTTAGGGAGAGGTGTCCTCTTATACTGTAGAGTTACTAAATAGCAAAAATGGTAATTTTGCAAATGAAAACTGTTCTTTGTAGAGAGGTAGCCTCTAGCGTGAGTGTTCTCTCATGGAGATTCTACTGTAGTACCACCAGTGAGATTTACTAAAAACCTCCCATAAGAGACAATGCCTAAGAAAATTGTGTGTCAAGGTCTCTCACTAACAAACTATTTCAGATCAAAGTAGTTTAGTGGAAGCCAAGAAGTGAAAGATTTATTAAGTAGTGCAACTTAAAAACAGAAGGTCTTTCTTATCTCCACTCAATTATATTAGGGTATCAAGCTTGTAAAGCTTGAGAAAAACAAAAGGTAATATGATCAAATACAAATAAATAATTTTTGATCTTATTACCTTTTGATTCTAATCTATAATCCAAATTGTGCCTAATCATAGTGTGACTTAACTGTGAGGTAACCATTATCATTGCAATCTCTTCTTGTTTTGGTGATACCCTTAGTTTTGGTTTGGTTACTTTGTTCAGAAATAGAGGTGATGTAACCTAGAGGTTAACTTCAATGGCAATAGATTGCATAGGAAACAATAGATAGAAGGTTGTGTGTGTAACTAAAATGTACCATCATCAGGAGAGTTCAATCTCCCTCCAGTTTTGGTGATACCCTTAGTTTTGGTTTGGTTACTTTGTTCAGAAATAGAGGTGATGTAACCTAGAGGTTAACTTCAATGGCAATAGATTGCATGGGAAACAATAGATAGAAGGTTGTGTGTGTAACTAAAATGTACTATCATCAGGAGAGTTCAATCTCCCTCCAGTTCTGGTGATATCATCCATAGTTTTGGTTGTGTTGCTTTATGGTGAATAAAATCCACTTTGTAGGTATAGAGTACTGCAAACATTTTTTGCTCTATCAAGTCTCTAGGGTAAGAGTGTTCTAACAACAGGCTGCTCTTGGTTAAAATTTCACATTAGAAGTGGAGTATTAACTATGTTGGGTCTGAACACTATTCCATCCAGATCAAGCAGAACGTTTTTTCAACATGTACAGTATAACCTCACACAGGAAGCACCTATCTTTTGGGCTTTTGAAATAAAGATCTTTGATGGTCAATTTCTGATAAGGCACAATTTGGATTATAGATTATAAACACAAGGTAATAAGACCAAACCCAAATAAATAGTGTGCGACGTTTCGGTAACAGCGTTGATACCATCTTCAGACAAAAGTACTGAATGAGAAATTTTACCACAGGATGTTTCAAATAGTTACTGTTATCAAGTGTGTAAACAAGATAGCAGATAAGAAGAAGAGTTTTATGAGAAACACAGGTATTTATTCTTAGAATTAAAAGTGGAAAAAACCCACTTTTTGAATATATTTTTAATTCTAAGAATAATTATCTGTGTTTCCCAGAAAACTATCTTCTTATCTGCTATCTTGTATACACACTTGATAACAGTAACTATTTAAACCATGCTGTGGTAAAATTTCTCATTCAGTACTTTTGTCTGAAGATGGTAACAATGCTGTTACCAAAACGTCGCACTATTTATTTGGATTTGGTTTTATTACCTTGTGTTTATGGTCAATTTATGTTGAGTGCAGGAATTAAAAAATTCCACATAGTTGTGAGTACTGTAAATTTCAAGTTACTCACGTGGAGCGCTGGTCTTTAGGATGTCAATGACTCTCTCTTTGTTGTTGCTCTTAAATTTGACCATGCTGGGTCTCCGGAGCCGGATCTCATTGCCCTTCAGGTCACAGTTGACTGCCAGCATGCCCTTGCAGCCTGGGTACCGGATCTGGAAGGCACTGGGCTTGTATTTGTCTTCTCTCTTGGATCCACTCAGCTGAGCACAGGCACTGGTCAGATACAAGGGATAGAGGAAGAATCTGCCAACTTACCTCATATGCTAACAGTGGGGAAATCATCCCGATACCATCTGAGAAATTGTAGCCACTTCGGATGATATCATTGCAGTAGCTGACAGTGTAAGAGTCTGGGAGTGTCTTGTACCTCACAGAGCTGGAGAAAAAGAGGCCCATCCTTGTCAGTTTCTTTGCAACATCTTCCTCAATATTTTCTATTCCTATGTCATTCATAATGTCCTTGGCTTTTTTTCCCACTTCCATCCCTAGCATACATCCAGAATCCATGTTCCCTCAGCTGGCTATTGGCGCAGGCCAGGAATTCATAGTGGCGGCCTCCTATTCTGAAGCCTTTCTTCAAATTGAAGTTTTCCTCCATGAAGTTCTCATTGGAATTGGAGCTTAGCCGGAAGTTGATGGAATCCATGTTCTCCTGTTTAATGGAGACTTGAAGTACATAGTTCTCGTCATAGTTCCTTAGTACGCGGTTGACTATGTGCTGCTGAGGTGGTAGGAAGATCCTGCGGCTTGGGGTCATCACTACTTTGCGCACGGTGCAGATGCCCTCCGGATTACTCTGAGCATGCATCAGAGGCCTGTTGTAGTAGAAGGCAAACCCATCAGAGAATACTAGAAAATTTCCATTGCTCATGGCCCTAAAGAGAGCATAGCATCCTTCTTGGAACTTCCTGGGATTCTTCTTCTCTTTCTTCAATATCTCTGCTTCCATTTCCCCACTGATAATCTGGTCTGTGACCATGTAGCCGTGGTTGAGCAGAACTTTCCAGGCATAGACAGAGTCAAAACAGGAAAATTTGAGGTGGTTGATCACTTTGATTCTCTGCTCAATAGAAGGCTGGCTGAAATTTTCTTGGAAGAGGTTGGCAAAGATGAAATCCACAGCAGAGGGACAGCGAGATCTGAGTCTATTCAACAGTTCCTTCATCTCAGTATGAGAGTTGTTCTTTTTGACTAGGATTATCTTGATCATGTTGGAGTTGCCCACAACCTCTTTGGACAAGACGGGGCAGATATTGAGGGTGGTGGTTTGGCTGGAATCCTGGAAGAGTAGAGGAGGAGTCTTGAGATGCAGATGCAAGACCACATTGTCAGTTACTTCAAAAATAAAGATTCTATAGAGGCCTGAATACTGGATGAGAATTTGCTTGTTGTCCTCCAGTGTGATGATTACTTCCTTGCGGTCATGAAGGAAGCTGCACCTTAGAGAGGAATTCTTCAGATGGTAGTGGGAGTTGAATTGGGCGATTCCAACATGGGATCCCATGTACAAGTCATCTATGCACATGTCCTTGTGCTCCAGTTCAAAGGAGGGCAGAGTTTTCCACTTTTTCAGTGTCAACCAACAAAGATAACAACTGAACTCTTGCCAGGAAAATCCAACATCCAGACAATTTTTAAAAGATCCTGAATTACTGTTTGGCTTCAAGATGAAATAATTGGCATAATTTTTTACTTCAAATATCATATCCGAGGCTTCTTTATCCTCTTTGGCCTGTTCTTCCAGGCTGAAGTGGGATTTTATAGAGAGCTCCCGTAGCTTGGCCTCACAGTGACAATCTGGAACTCCCTCCAGAGCTTTGAATTTGGTGTATTTCAATTTAAATCCGCTCATTGTTCCTACACCCACATAACACTAAGTGCAAGTCAGATGGCAGACATTTGGGTGGTGGCTTTAATACACAGCTCCTGATACCCCATCAGTGGGACTGCAACTAAACAATGGCTTGTGATGTACCTAGCTCAGCTATCTCTGATACAAAGGTCTGCCACCCATGGAACACCACCCAGCTCTAAGTATGTAATTCTCTCCTCCTCCCCACAGGCCATTCTATTACATTTCCTTCTTTCAGTTGGAATGACGAACAAAATATTCATAGAACATTAAAGGAATGATCGACCAATCAACAGCCACAGCGGCGCTGCAGTCGACGTTTTTGTATATAGTTTTTGTCTTATCTTTCCAACACCCACATTTTTATATTGCCATGCTAACATCTTCGTTTTTAGTACTTTGCTTAATAAATCACTTTTTCCTTGATTCAACTTCAATTTCGACACCTTCCTTCAATGCCTTCTACTGAGGGTGGCTGGCCACATGGTCTCTCCATACTTCCTCCACCATCCTCTTCATCTCACATTCTCTCCAAAGCCATGTGCTACTCTGGGGCTGATACAGTGTTCAAGAACCTGCCAGTCTTTGGTCCACCCCTGGTATTTCCCCGGTACCACCTATTTCTGGGAGGCATTCCCCTATCCACCACTTGGGGAGGCAGCTAATGAGGGGAACTAGCAGACCCCACACAGGCATTATTACATTATCAAACACCAATCCTTCAAAGCAATAGAACCATGGTCCTCAATGAGTATACAGTAAATTATCATTTCCTAAAATGACTAAAGTGATATTCTCCAATTTTGTCTATGTCACTAACCTATCTTTCCAATTCATCTAGCACACCACATTTCTAAAGTTCATCCCAGTTCTTTGGTAATTGCCTTTATAGCCAAGCTTCACAGCCATACAGGAATCAATAAAATGTCTTCCCCCCCCCCCCCCCCCCCCTCTTTTTTTTTTAAACCATTTTTCAACTATGGCTCTAAAAAAATATATTGCCTGGCTTTGTAATTCTTCCAAAAATGCCTACTTATAGCCTGTCTTGTGTGTCCTTGGTGTATTACAACTTTAAAAAACCTCTAATTCAACACTAATTCAAGTCTTTGGAATCCCACAATCAACCTATTTACATACTTAATTCTACACTAAACTAATTCAACAGAAATGAACGGGGGGTTAATTAAGGGAGTTTAACTATAAACACAAGGTAATAAGACCAAATCTAAATAAATTAATAGTGAGTGATGTTTCAGTAACAGCGTTGTTACCATCTTCTTTAGAAAACTATCTTATCTGCTAGCTTGTTTACACACTTGATAACAATAACTATTTAAAACATGCTGTAGTATTATTTCTCATTCAGCACTTTTGTCTGAAGATGGTAACAATGCTGTTACCGAAACGTCACACACTATTTGGATTAGGCCTTATTTGGCACAATTTGGAAAATAAATTAGAACTACAAGGTAAGACCACATCCAAATAGTGGGACATTTCAGTAACAGCGTTATCAAACCATCACACACTATTTAAACTTGTTCTTACTACCTTGTAGTTATAGTGTCAACTTTTTTAATTCAACACCTTAAGAGATCAAAGCTTTCTGTTGAATTCAAGTTAGATTTCATCAAAACCATCACTACTAGTGGACATTTTTCTAAGCCAACCAAATATATTGAAATATTTTTAGAATATACTGTTGCAATAAGTTTTAATTAAAATTGTGAGTTGATACAATTGGAATTTTACTTTTTTTTTCAGAATACAAGGTAATAAGACCAAATCCAATAAAATAAATAGTATGTGATGTTTCGGTATCAGAATTGTTACCCATCTTTAGACAAAAGTGCTGAATAGCTGTATATTCTGACATTCAGAATGTTTCAAGATGGTAACAACGCTATTACCGAAACGTCACAATATTTGGATTTGGTCTTATTACCTTGTGTTTATTGGGAGTACAAATAGGTTTTGAGGGATTTGCAAAAGAAGCCACAACAAATATTATATAAATAGCATCGGACCATGTAAGGTTTCATGTTAAGGCTTCATCATTTCCCCAAAAAAATCAGAAGGAGTCTTTTCACTCAAGTGTAAGGAACATTTTTTTTTTGGTGGTCTAACCATGTCCACCTTTGTGTCAACAAAACATAATTTGCGGGAAGCGATGGTTTTTTGTTTTAATTTGAAGAAATGTGCAGCTGATGGACATCGATTGCTGTGTGAGGCATATGGGGAACATGCTCTATCAATAAAAGCATGTGAGTACTGGTTTCGGCGTTTCAAAAGTGGCGATTTTTGACACCAGAAACAAAGAATGCGGAGGGAGGCCAATAAAGTTCGAAGACGCTGAGTTGGAGGCTTTATTGGACGAAGATTCAAAGCCAAACTCAAAAGGAGCTCGCTGAAACCTTGGGAGTGACTCAACAAGCGATTTCGAACCGTCTCAAGGTCATGGGTATGGTGCAAAAACAAGGAAATTGAGTTCCATATGAACTCAAGCCAGGAAACATCGAGCGCCGTATTTGCACGTGCGAACTACTGCTCAAAAGACAAAATCGGAAGGGTTTTTTGCATCGAATCGTGACAGGGGATGAAAATTGGATTCACTATGACAACCCAAATCGCAGAAAATCGTGGGGTAAGCCCGGTCATGCATCAACTTCAACGGCCAAACCGAATATTCATGGCAAGAAGCTAATGCTGTGCATCTGGTGGGATCAGCTCAGAGTGATCTACTATGAGCTACTTCAGCCTAACGAAACCATCACTGGAGAACGTCACCAACAACAATTGATGCGATTAAGCCGAGCATTGAAGATCAAACGCCCACTATATGCCAAAAGACATGACAAGGTGATCTATCAGCACAACAACGCTCTGCCACATGTTGCAAAAGTTGTCAAGGAGCCTTTGGAGGCGCTTCAATGAGATGTCTTACCCCACCCGCCGTATTCACCAGACATTGCTCCTTCAGACTACCACATGTTCCGTTCGATGACACATGGCCTGGACGAGCAGCACTTTACTTCTTACGAAGAGGCAAAAAATTGGGTCGATATTTGGATCGCCTCAAAAGACGAGGAATTTTTTTCGACACAGAATCCGTATGCTGCCTGAAAGATGGGAAAAAGTCGTAGCTAAAGATGGACAATACTTTGAATGAAATATATTGTACTGATTTCTCTGAATAAAGCTTCGAATTTATAAAAAAAAAATCCCTCAAAACTTATTTGTACGCCTAATATAATCTATAATCCAAATTATGCCTTATCACTTTTTTTCAGAGTGTTTCATGATCACCTTTTAGTGATGAGTATAATTGCATTAATACATTTTTGAACAAAGGAAAAATTGCAAATATTATTTTAAGTGAATAAATACAATAGGGAAAAAGAAAATAAATTTTGAAACGGTTAAAAATTTTATTTAAAAAAAATTCATCTTTTAAAGAAATCTTTTATGGTTGTTTACTTTTAGGCAGGAACCCTATCTAGTGTGCCTTCTAGCTGATCAATCTTCAAAAGACATGGATGTTCCAAAATAACTATTAGGTATCGGTCAAAAAGAGCAACCTAGCTTAGTTATTTACAATGAGTAATGATAAAGCACAATTATTGATTATAATACAAGAAAATAAGACCTAATCCAAATAATTCAATAGTGTGTGATAATTCGGCAACAGCATTGTCATCATCATCAGACAAAAGAATTTTAAAAAATCATTTTTTATATTCTTTTATTTATATATATATATATATTCTTTTGTCTGATGATGGTGACAATTCTGTTGCCAAAACGTCACACACTAATAAATTATTTGGAATACATCTTATTTCCTTGTGTTACAATGGGTAATAAGAACAGGTTCTTCACATATAAAACAGTGCCCAATGTGGGATCCTGGTTCATGGCTGTCAGACCATCAGCCAAAGACTTTTTTTTAGGCATGCATGTCTCTTCTGTGATATTACTTTGAGAAACTTTACTCTCAAAGAAACCTCATTGTTTATACCAGTGACTACTTGAGTAAACAAACATTGTGATGTAACACTTTTAATCATAAAGCACATATGCTAACTGGCCCCTAAGTATTTAATTGTTAGCTATAAATTTGTATATATACAAGAATTATCTAACATTTACCTAATTTTATTTTTTTTTTAATTTGGTCGAATTATTGATAGTGTCAAATTATTGTTTGGTCTAAATTACCGTATGTTATTTGATTGACTAGAGGTGGGGACATGAAAACATGGTGTTGGGTGAATATTAATGAGGTTATAATTGAAGTTGGCAGAGTGTGTGCTATATATTTGCCAACCTAAATTTCAAACCTATAGACAAATCTCCCTGAAAGTGTATAGGAATTCCTCAGAGAACAACAATGACCTGATATATATTAATACTAAGCAATAACACGCCATATATATATATATAGAATGAAAGGATTTAAAAGCACGATTGTTTCTTTTATACATAATACAAACTTCTAATTTTTCATCGCAGTAAGTACAGTAGAAGTTTGTATTGTGTATAAAAGAAACATTGGTGCTTTTAAATCCTTTCATAATTATGTATCTATAATTTTAAAGGAAAGTGGATTTTTCCTCTTCTATATATATATATATATATATATATATATATATATGATAATTTAAACCAATAACCCTATATTATGTAATACGTATAACAAGCTTGTCATGTTGTATATAGAACTAATTATAAACTATAACTAATTATACGCATAATTGACGTGTGTCCTTGTATCTCCAGATGTAATGTACTGAGGATGAATAAATAAAATTATATAATAGATTAAAAACTAAGTTAAAAGCAAGATTGAGAGATTTACAAAGTAACTTCTAAAGATAGATTGGAAGCGACAGACTGTCGCCAGTGTCCGGTGTCCCTCGACACGTGCATGACCCAATTCTCTTTGTCAGAGCTGTCGTATAAATAAGACCGGCCTTAGCAACAGCAGTCAGTACAGTTCCCCATCAGCGCGTCGCCGGCTGTCTCCAAGTTCCACCTCATTTCACCATGTAGTCAGTAAGAAACGCTACTCCTATCTCCATCTTTGCTTTTGGCTCGACTTTTTATCTATTCAAGGAACTTTCTTTCAACTGTGTCGCTTCGTTTTGTGTGTGTGGACATTCCCCAGTTTTCCACTCTGCCTCGACCACGACCGCCTGTACTTTGTGAGAACTGTTAAAGGTCCTACAAGGTGCAGAGAGGCACTGGAAAACTCTCCACCCCTGACTGTCCCTCGCGGTTACTACAGGTTTGACCCTCGGTTGCCACAACTTATAGCGAGAGTCGACGAGGTTCTACAACAGGCTTACCAAACCTCAACGCATTATCGCAGAGAGTCGACAGGATTACCACAACGAAGGAGACCACAACGAAGAAGGAAAAGACTGTCCAGATAGATAGAAGAGCCAAGAAGCAAAGATGGAGGAACAAGCACGCCATTCCAACGAAACGACCAAGCAATCTTCCCCCCAACGACACAGCCGAACATCCCGCAAAATAAGCCGGTGAGAAGTTACCCACCTTCGACCTTACAACGCAACCATCCAGACGACATGCCACCATCGCCAAACAGAAGTCACAAGCTTCTACAAGCTCTACAAGACGCCTTCCACATCATCAGGACAACAACCAAAGACCAAGTCCCCTGACTGAACAATCATAAAAACTGTGAGTTTTTAAAAAATCTACTTAACTCTCTCTTCATGCTAACAACTTGATTTTCCATAAATATAATGTTTATTTTTACTGTAATTATTTTTAAATCAAATTTTACCATTTTTATAGCATTTCAATCCAAATTTTAAATATTGTACACCCTCATTTATCAATTTTTACTTTATTTCAAGCAACTTTAAATTTTAATTCATTACTTGTAATCTTACAGTTTTAAAAAATCATATTATATTTAAATTACTCGAATCATAATTCTAAACTTATTTGTGTGTTTTTTTTTTAATACCTTATTTTTATACCAAAAAACACCAATGTCTTAATTAAATACACAAAACTTTGCAAAAAATCATTGTTAAGTTCACTATTTTATGTACACGCCCCATTCAAATTATAAGTCACTATCATGCCATTGCCCTTTTACAAGTATAATTTTCGCACTAACATAAGCAACGATTTAAAAAATATGTTCAAATTTTAATAAACATAGGTGAAACGCATTTTTTTTTAAATACAAAAATCGAAAGATACAATATCTTCAAAAGCACAACTAGAAATGTAACTGTCCTTCCCCAAAACAAGTTAAAAATTCCAGCATAGCTACACTCCCTCGTCCTTTTCTTTTTACATGCATAATTATTAATAATTCACACATCCCTCGGAACGAACTTCAACACATTCCCACCTTACTTTCTCCAATTGGCCACATCTATTAACGCGCGATTTAACACGTCCAATTTCGAGCAACACGAGCTCCATATCGTCGCGAACACAAAGATTTCACGATAAACATACCACCTCTATAACAATCTGAAAATTCTCGATGTGTTTCGTACAACAACCACCCATGACTAATAAATTTGTTATTTTTCGGAAACAAGTTAGATGCTGTACCAAGAACAGACTTCACGTGACACCTTTCTATTCAATCCACTTACTAAGTGTCACACAGCGCACCACAACAATTTTCTCACTTAACAGGCCCAAGACGCCTTCATGCCTGTGACACCTCACCAAAGCGTGTCTACGTTGAAGTCGCACTTTTATTCACATCTAACCTGACATCATTGAATAACATTTTTTAATAAGTCCGCAACATCGTCGAAACACAACACTTACGAACACCAAGAAAACTATATTTTCAAACAGAAGAAAAATTTTATTTTCAAACAGGCAAGAGAAGATAACTCAACTCGGGACGTAGGCCAGACATGGGATCATGTGACAGTCGGTAACAAAGGGTCGGCAACAAAGGACCGCCTACGAAAATAAACAACCCAGCTATGTCGGTCGGCATCAAAGGGCATGCCACATGTTGATATCGACACCAATTACAACCGCCATGTTAAAATGACACCTCCAGTTGCAGTCCGCCTGTACTTGAAACACGTGATCCAGCTCGCAGAATGGATAGATTGCAGCACTTATAACTAATTGACTTACCAATTATTACCCAATTTACTTATTAATTTGAACTTTAATATTGAAATATTATAACACTTTATATCTTTAATTATCATTATGTGTTTTACAACTTTTACATTATTTTCACGCCCAGTATGGAATATTTTTTCTAAACTAGAACGCCAGCTTTTATAATGTTAACCCTTTATTGTTATATATTACAATCATCTTCGTCAATACCATCCAATTTTAAGAATCAAGATCGCTCCCCGTCTGGTCTCACATAATATAATCGGGAAGATCTGGCAAAGACCAACTTCTCAGACCGGACCAAAGCGACATAGGGCCACATTGCCTCCCCATAGGTCAAACTAAAGACACCAATAATCTTGGACCTACACCTAGACATTGTGTGAATATGTTCCTTTCTTTTTTTTCAGGAACGAATATTTTTTGTTTTCTTTTAACTTTTCTTCAAAAGAGACATTTTTTGCTCCATTTGTTTATCTAATCATTAATAACCTTTAATTATATTATATTTTTTTTGTATAAAATCTTGAATAATTATTTTTATTTTTATTTTTTTTTACTTTTCAATTATAATCAAATTTTTATTCCAACATTATTTTAACAACTTTATTTTAACAATAGCAAAACATTTAATTCTTTCAATAATCATTTTTAATTCATTATTATATCTTTTATATATTACTAATTCTCATTATTATATCTTTTATATTTTACTAATTCATTATTATATCTTTCATATAGTACATGTTTGATCTTATCCACTTATACTTTTTATTCGCAATCACATTTTTATCTTTTATTCACTATATTTTTGTTTAAATACTTTATTATATGACAATGTTTGTTTATCATCAACTATCGGGCATATACAACAATCGTTTACAACAATCTATTTCTCTAACCACTTCAGTGTACTTTACACTACTATCTTTCTCTCCGCCATTGCTTTACATCAACGTAGAGAAACGACAGTACTGCTTGACAATTTTTCTTTTGATTTCGTAATTCAACAAACTCTTTGAAAACACCGTTCCCCAGAAGTACAAGTCTCGACTTTTTGGTCTGAACACGTTTCAAAAGTTTATTTCAATCATCCGCAGAGCACATCACCAACGCATGCACAAAGCGTTCACATTTTTCAATTTTCAATTTTTTTCAGCTCTAGCGGACCACAATCAACCTTTGATTTCAAGTCAAGTCAGACCACCTACTGTCGCTACAACAATTCTACTTATCGCATGGCTCTACCACCCCTTTCAATCATATTAATTCTTTTCTTCAACAACTTTTCAACCCAATAACCCTACAATTGTGACAAAGCACTGTAACCTTATACAGGATCACAGGTGAAACATTGCCTAGGAAGACGCACAAGTCTATATCCTCGCTTTGCACCTGGACCTAAGTATTTGATTGTCTGTGCAACACTTACAATTGCATATTCTTCAACCCCTAACCCTTTCCAACGCCCGCCAACAATCTTTTAGAACATCATTTTTTATCATCATTATTTTTTAACAAACAAAGGTTTTATCTACAGTTCTCTTTTATAATGAATATCATAACTTTTAAATTAAACATAAGTTTTATTTTAATAATTCTCAGATATATCCAAATAAACATCTTGTTATAGCCCTTTTCCCTCACAGTTTTAATTAATTAAAATAAATTCTAATTACTTACCTGTGTTAGAGAGGCTTTACCCGCTTAAACCCGGATAAACCCTTTCACTCACGGGGCCCATCTATGATAATTTAAACCAATAACCCTATATTATGTAATACGTATAACAAGCTTGTCATGTTGTATATAGAACTAATTATAAACTATAACTAATTATACGCATAATTGACGTGTGTCCTTGTATCTCCAGATGTAATGTACTGAGGATGAATAAATAAAATTATATAATAGATTAAAAACTAAGTTAAAAGCAAGATTGAGAGATTTACAAAGTAACTTCTAAAGATAGATTGGAAGCGACAGACTGTCGCCAGTGTCCGGTGTCCCTCGACACGTGCATGACCCAATTCTCTTTGTCAGAGCTGTCGTATAAATAAGACCGGCCTTAGCAACAGCAGTCAGTACAGTTCCCCATCAGCGCGTCGCCGGCTGTCTCCAAGTTCCACCTCATTTCACCATGTAGTCAGTAAGAAACGCTACTCCTATCTCCATCTTTGCTTTTGGCTCGACTTTTTATCTATTCAAGGAACTTTCTTTCAACTGTGTCGCTTCGTTTTGTGTGTGTGGACATTCCCCAGTTTTCCACTCTGCCTCGACCACGACTGCCTGTACTTTGTGAGAACTGTTAAAGGTCCTACAAGGTGCAGAGAGGCACTGGAAAACTCTCCACCCCTGACTGTCCCTCGCGGTTACTACAGGTTTGACCCTCGGTTGCCACAACTTATAGCGAGAGTCGACGAGGTTCTACAACAGGCTTACCAAACCCCAACGCATTATTACAGAGAGTCGACCAGAACTCCAACACATTATTACAGATAGTCGACAGGATCCCTAATCACAGTAAGGATCTCAACACAATATTACAGAGAGTCGACAGGATCTCAACACAATATTACATATATATATATTGATAAGGCACAATTTGGATTATAGATTATAAACACAAGGTAATAAGACCAAATCCAAATAAATAAATAGTGTGTGACGTTTCGGTAACAGCGTTGTTGCCATTTTCAGACAAAAGTACTGAATACTATATATATATATATGTTATATAAAAAAATATGTTTTTCAAATATATTCCATAGATAAAATACTCTGCTAAATCGACCACCAGAGGTTGCCATTTTCACTATAAAAACTCGTTCCCCACTGGCCGGCTCAACCTTTTGTACATTATATAAATAAGCTTTTCATTTTTTTATTCTTACGCCTTAAGCCAGGCAGTACTTTTACCATGTTTTATATATATTCCTTAGCTCAAATAAAGAGATCACTAATCAAAACTCTTTTAAATATTTTTGCCACGACTGCATTACCATAATCCTCAACATGATCAAAATTCAAGCAGAAAATCTCTTTTTATCTATAATATATATATATATATATATAATTCTAAGAATAATATTTTAGGTTTCTTAGAAAACTCTCTTATTATATGCCATCTTGTTTACACATTTGATAACAGTATTAAAACATTCTGTGATTTTATTTCTCATTCAGTCTACACTTTGATTAATAGCAGTAAAACCATATTCTCTCATTTCTCATTCAGCACTTTTGTCTGATGATGGTAACAACACTGTTACCAAAATGTCACACACTATTAATTGTTTTGGATTAGGTCTTATTACCTTGTAGCTATAATCCAAATTGTGCTTTATCATCCAAATTATAAAATTTGAAAAAAATATATATATTTAACCCTTAACTGGACGGGTGATTTTTTCTTACGTAACTGGACGGGGTGGGTAGATTCAACCCACTTATGTACCTTTACGAAATAAGCGTTAAATAATGAATTAAATCAATATTTGAAAGATTATTTAATGATTACAAATGTTAATATACAGATTTTGACTTCTAAAAATTCTAAATATAATCTATTTACAGTTTTCACAAATAATTAAGAAATGTTTTTTACAGACGCTTAGTTGACATACAGAGCATAAGGTTTTCACTTTTCCCGCATTTTTTGATGGACATTTGTAGCACCTTTTTGGAGTATCAGATTCTTGTGGCATTGTAGATCCTCTTGATGTACTTGAACCATCATTATTTTTGAATTTTTTTATTGTCGTCTGTAATTCCAGCGGGAGGGAATTTAGATTACGTGTGGCCAGATGTTCATCAATCAAGGATCTCCCAAGATCAACAATAAAGGTACTTCTTTCTTTTTGATCCTTTTTATCAATCTGATAGTTGAAGATGATGTAAGAATTCAGAGCTGTGATATCTAAGAGGGCATAAAAAAGTGCCAAAGGCCATCTTCTGGATCGACGAGAGGTAGAAAAATTAGAGACCATTTGGTCAATGGTATCTACACCTCCTTTTGTTAGATTATAATCCATTATAATGTCAGGTTTTCCTGTTGTTTCATCACATTTATTGTCATGATGCATCGAAGATATAAGGATTACTGATTTTCTTTTTTTGGGAACATAGGAGACTAAAGTTTTTGTTCCAGAGAAACCAAAAATAGATGTTCCTGATTCTCTTTTAGGATGCGGTTGGAATTGTGGTGGAATCTGAGGTTTGTTCTTTCTCATCGTTCCTAAATATGTAAGGCCATGTTCTTTCAACTTATCAACTAATTCTATTGAAGTAAACCAGTTGTCTGCTGTAATATTTCTATTACTCTTCCAAAGTGGTCGACTAATATCTAAAACTATTTGGGTTGGCAGGGATAGTTCTTTTGACTTTGGAGTTTTAGATTTTCCTGTATATACCATTGCATTATACATATAATGTGTTCTTGAGTCTGCTAGTATCACTATTTTTATCCCATATTTATTAGGTTTTGAGGGTATATAAATTTTGAATGGACATTTTCCCCGAAACCCTACAAGCATTTCGTCAACAGTAAGGTATTCAGCAGGTGTATAACAACTTTGAAAATTTTCAATAATGGTTTGGAAAATATCTCTTATGGGTGAGAGTCTATCTTCTTTGCATCTTGTCTTGAAATTATCAAATCTAATACAAAGTAATAGAAAAAGGAAACGCTTCACACTCATTACAGAGCGAAAAATGTCACGGCCTGTTCCATCTGAGGCAAACAAAGATTCTACATTTTCATGGCCTGATTTGTAAACTCCAGCTAGATACAACAAACCTAAGAATGCTCTTATTTCTATTTCACTTGTAAAATTTGAGTAAGTACTTTTGGTCAAATCTGAAATTCTTTGGCGAAATTCTTCAATTTTTGCATTTGTAAATTCAGATATTTGTTTTATAATTGCGGCAGTAAAAAATAAGTTGAATATATCTATGCCACAATTTGGCTTCGGTTTAGCAGGGCCTTTCAGACCAGGTAAGTGTGTAATTATGTTATGGGAACGGGTTCTTCCAATTATTGCATGATTCTTGTTCCACCTATAGCCATTTTTCCCAATGAAACAATTACTTGAAGACATTTGAACAGTGGTAAGAATTGAATCACATTCCTCATCTGTACTGACATCTGAAGATTCATTCAATGAATAATTTCCAGTTTCAGAATCATCGTCAAAATTCTTATTCAAAATTTCGTCTTCCATTATAAATAGAATTTCAAAAATAAAAAGTCTTACCTTGATAAAAAAAATTAAGGAAGTTGTTTTTTTTTTAATCTAAAAGAATAAATTCTACTTAGCCAAAGAAAGAAGTCTTATTTTATGAATGGAAACTAAAAAATAGCGGAAGAGAGTGACTCAAGAATGAGCAATCAGCTATAACCCTAACCTGAAAAATTCTCACGCTTCTGGACGGCATGGGCGGAATCCGCCCACACATGCAAATTTAACCGCCCTCCCAAAACTTATATTTTTAAACGATGAATGGAAATTGTTTGTATCACTGTAAAATTAGAATACACCAAAGCTGTTAGCTCTCAGTAAACGAAAAATATATTTTTTTCCTATATTAAGTTTATGCATGGGCGGAATCTACCCAACCCGTCCAGTTAAGGGTTAAAAAATAATATTTTAAAACTAATTAAAATTTAGAATGAATAC
>CP092868.1:94088274-94156040 GCA_030710605.1 Cordylochernes scorpioides
TTTACTTAATGGCTAATATGCAAATTTTGTTGTGAAGAGAAAGGCCAAATTGCAAAAATGTGGTAAACATTTTAACTACCATTTTGAAAAAATATATACATATACAGTATAACTTCCCTGTAAAGGACAACACCTAATTGCACAGCCAAAGTGTCCTTTAGGGAGAGTTGTCCTCTTACCGGAGAGTTACTAAATTGTAAAAATGGTAATTTTGCAAATGTAAACTGTCCTTTGTAGACCTCTAGTGAGAGTGTCCTCATGGAGGTTCTACTGTATTCCATATAATATTATTCCATGTAATGAGTAAAATAAACTCATGGCTGCCCTAACACAAGCATCTAAAATATTCAAGTCTATATAATATACTTATTTACACATAAGTACCATCAAAAGTTAATTAACATAGTTGTTCAAGTATTAGGTTTACATTAAAGTTTTTGTGTTTAATTTTACAAATAGGAAACCTTCTTATTAAGTAGAAATGCTTAAAATGTTTTTAAAAATGTATTTACGCATCGATATATGCTTTAAACATAAGTTAATTACTTGATCAAGTTCTAGGAGAAATTAAAAGGCATAAGGTTGATATATGACATTATGTAAAAATATACAATTTAAAATTAGTTTTATATCGTATCAATTTAAATTATCACAATTTGTGAATAAATTAATTTAAAATGTATTTGATCTTTTGCAATATATTGGACATTTCCCAAACTAATGTGAAATTTTTCATTGAAGTCTGCGTAAAAATACATTTAAAATTTCAAATTTGTATATAAATTTCACAATAAAAGATATTTTTAAAAAGTTAAATATAAAATATCCACTTACGAAAAAAAATGACAGCTACTTAACACCTTTTTGTATAACGCTAGGAAACTGAAAATTTAAAGTTAAATGAGCATTTGGGAAAGAATCTCTGTAGTAATTTAGGAATTAAATATTTTATATAAAATATATAAATGGTCTAAGAGCAAAACCAACCTTCACGCTAAGAACTTACCTGAACTAAATGCAGAACCAAAAATCACCTAAACCAAAAGTAAGGCTGTAGCATTTTGCGTTTGTAGCGCCACTTCAGCTAAATAAATCTTAAAATTTTAAATTTCTTTTTTTCAAAGAACTTTCAGAATAAAAGTAATAAATTTAGTCATTATAATAATTTAATATATAAAATATTTTTTATAAATAGCTTTAATTATTTTCATAATATTTTCTAATGTTTTTTTTTTTAAAGAAAACATTTAATTTAAAAAAAAAAAGAAATACTATAATTTGTATTTGTTCTGAATATATATAGAGCGATCCCCCCATATTTAAATATTTAGATAATAAAAAGGCATTTTCAATCCAATATATTCCTTTTTATTATCAAAATATATTTTTTATAAATATTAAAAACCGTTTTGTTCAAATTTGATTTTTGAAAACAGCATATATAGGTTTTTAACTTTTAATTAGACATTTTTAATTTATATTTAGACATTTTTTATTTTAATTTAGGCACTTTCATTTTTATTTAGACATTTTCAATTTTAATTTAGATATTTTTCATTTCAAAATAGACATGTTTGGGACTAAATATATATACAGTGGTACCTAGACATACGAGTTTAATTCGTTCCGCAACCTTGCTCGTATCTTGAATTACTCATATCTCGAAGCAAATTTCCCCATACAAAACAATTGAACTACCATTAATCCGTTCCAACCTCCAAAATGTCACCCCAGTTATTTTTGTTACGTGGTTTTAAATAATAAAAACGTATTTATAAATATCAAATGTTTATTGCACAAAACAAAAAAGAGAATGTAAAGAAATAAATTAGATATCCTCACGGGTTCGACCTCCACATAACTTGCAGTTTTTCTTTCAAAATCTTATGTGATTTAAATGCTCTGGGGTTTTCTGAATGGTACACGAGCAGAGGCTTGATCTTGCAGTCGCCACTCGCATTGGCGCACAGTGCTAGAGTCAATCTGTCCTTCATAGGTTTGTGGCCTGGCATCATCTTCTCCTCTGCCGTTATTTATATATGTTCTATTCGGCATCTTTTTCCAGAACAGCCCTGTCTCATCACAATTGAACACTTGCTGAGAGATGTATCCTTGGGCTTTTATTAGATCGAAAAATGTTTTTATGTGATCCTCAGCTGCCTTCATATCTGAACTTGCTGCCTCACCATGTCTGACAACGGAGTGAATACCGCTCCTCTTTTTAAAATTCTCAAACCAGCTCCGGCTGGCTTTAAATGACTCTTCCAATGTCTCGTCTTGTCTGATGGAAGTCTGCGGGGGGGGGGGGGGGTTTGCTTCAGCAAATCTCCGTAGATCGCTCTTGCCTTCTCACAAATGATGGTCTGCGTCAAGGTATCTCCTTGGAGCTGCTTTTCTGTCACCCACACCATCAGCAGTTTCTCCATATTTTCATGAAGGGAGGTTCGCAGCTTGGAAATTATCGTAAGGCCCTTAGCCGGCGTTACTCCTTCCATTTAAGCACAGAACATATCATGGATGTACTACGGCCATACTGCCTCGACAAGTCAACAACTCGAACACCTTGCTCATGTTTTTCTATAATTTCACGTTTTAATTCAATACTCATCATATTTTTCATAGCACTTGACTTTTTACAAACTTTCTTCAGACATGGTTATAAAAATAATTGAACTGAAAATGTAAATGTAAACGCAACACAAAACACAACTTATCACAGCGGAAGCACGCTGCTAACTGATCGTGATGGCGCGACTGGTGTTACTACCTGTTGTGTTTTAACTTTAAAAACACACAAAAATATAATAAACTTGAATTTGTTTATTCAAGTCTCAAAAAACAAAGCTTTGCATATAGAACAAATAATAATGAAGAAGAAGAAATGAACATTTTAGGAAAAGCAAAAACAAAACAAAAGTACTGGTCAAAAAGAAACATTTAAAATCACAGATTAATATCTTCAACACTACCGAACTCGTATCTCGAATTTCGCTCTAACTAAACGCAAAAATCACTTGCTCGTCGGCTCTATCTCGAAAAACTCGTATGTCGAGGTACCACTGTATATCCTATTAATCTGTGAATAAATATATCATCATTATAAACAACTAGAATAAGATGTAGAATGTAAACAACGTGGAGATGTAAAAAGATCAGTATAAAGTTTAATAAACAATTTATACAAATCTCATTCTTAATTATAAATAATATAACACCAAACAGACACATGGGCTTTTTATATAAGAGTCCATGTGTCTAAATTGAAATGAAAAATGTCTAAATTAAAATGAAAATGTCTAAATTGAAATGAAAAATGTCTAAATTAAAATTGAAAATGTCTAAATAAAAATGAAGTGTCTAAATTAAAATATATAAATTAAAATTGTCTAATTAAAAGTTAAAAACCTATATATCAATTTCTATAAGGCTAGGGAAAAGAGACTCTACGCGTCCTTTAGGAACCAGCAATAATTGAAAATCACAAGAAGAAGAAAACCGAATCAAGACCTAAACGAAGTCATTAAGAAGAGTCAAAGAAACCAGGTGTGCGCTTTTTAAAAATTTCTTTCATCTTTCTAAAGACTCACCTTAACCTAATTAATTAACGTGCTCTATTATACATTAATTAATGTACCTCTTATCTGATTGACTAATGTCCCATTCATATTGAATTATTAAAATTTCTGTAATTAACTAAAACATAACCAATCCATAATCATGGAAGACCTCCTATTTTCACTAGAAGTCCCCAACTCTAACTTCACTAACCCAATATACTGGGTAGGTACCCGCCAAAATTCTCTTTGGATATTGCCAGAATGCCCCCAAAATTAAAAAAAAAAAAGAAGAAGATTTACAAGCCTTGAAAAAATTATTTGGTGCGGTGGAAACCAACTTTACTGAACTAATAAATTTTATTGGCTTTTTTAAAAGAGAACTGCGCGACGTGCGCTCAAACTACATAGAATATCATAATACTACAAAACTCCTTTAAAGCGCCCAAAAGAAAAATCATCAAAAGAAACAAATACGCAAAAAATAACCTGGTGCTCCAAACATGGGCCACGAGGCAATCCTGAACCAACACTACAATATAAAGACTTGAAAAACTTCAACAAGCAGAAATAGTCGAAATATAAATTGAAATCACATCAAATAAAATTCCCAAAACATGATCAAAACCATTAAAACTTGAACCCATCAAAGGAACTTAATGAAAAATTGAATAATGGACCCAACAACCCCACCCCTAAGCCTAAGATCAGAATACCACCAATTAAAATAAGCGGGGTAATGGAATGGTCAGGGCTTAGAGATGGTCTTGTTAATTGTACAAAACAAAAGCCAGAATTCTAAACACCAGGGCGATACATCAACTTTCAGACCCACACAATATCAGACTACTGGACTGCTACCAAGTGATTGGAAGATCGAAACTACACCTTCCACTTCAAGATTTTAGACGACGAAAAGAGCCTCAGAGTAGTCGTGAAGTCTCGACCGTTGCATCACTATCCTCGAAATACAAGAGGACCTGGAAAACAAAGGATTCGAGAGGTCCAAACTTGCAAGACTACCTGAATCAGGAACAAAGAAGGAGCTCCCATTGATCCAAGTAACCTTTCTAAGACTGCAAAGAACAAATAAATCTACATCACAGGCCCCTGTGACATGAAATGCAAAGTCGAGGCCTACAGGGCTCCCAAAGTGCCAAAACTTTGGACACTCCCAGTTTTAATGTAGGGAAAATCCCAAATGTGTAAAATGCGGAGAGAATAAATTCACATCCAAATGTATTAAGGAAAAATAAGTCCCACCTAAATGTACAAATTGCCAGGGACAGCATAGGGCAGGCGCGGTTGCCTACTATACAGAAAGATAAATAGACTGCCCCACACCCCAATGCAGAAAAAAACAATCTAACCCTATAAACTCAAACCCTTCTGTAAGTTTCCAATCCACTAAAAACAATAACAAAACTCCATATGTCAATAAAGGACGTCCCAATCCTCCTTCAGCCCCTAAATTTAACTAAACAGAGAGCGCTATCAAAAGGCTCTCAGTGACCCCGCAATAATAGCCAGCATAATGAAAAAGGTTATAGACACCATTAGATGTAAATGAACTTTTTAAAAATCATAAAAATAGTCTTTTAATTGTTGACTCGAACGCGTACAATATCCAAAACAAAAAATAGCGATTCTCAGAATTCTTGAACGACCATTACATCGTCATCACGCTAGTCTCGGAAACCTGGCTTAAGTCATACAAAAAAATGAATATTCCAAACTACGTCTCCCTCCGAAATGAGAGACTCCGCCGGACAAGGTGGTGAAAAGGCCATATTTATCCACAAGCAATATAGCTATGCGCCTGTTCATGCCACCACATCAAGTCTGGAAATAACAGGATTTTCTATTTAAAATAAAAACAAATCAAGTATGAACCTGTATTCGTCTTAAAAATCCCTGAACACCTATCTAGATAAAACTGATATTTATAACTTTATCTAAACAGACACTTCGACCCTTATAGCAGGAAATATAAATTGCAAACACCCGCCTGGGATTCCACCACCACTGTGCTGGGAACATTGTATGTTTTCCAACGTGCCGCGGCGGAGCGTGACCAGGCCTGATGTAGTTGTTGTTTTGAACTTTGTATGGATGGACATTAAAACATGGTGGTGTTGGGTCACATTTCACCAAACAGACCCAACAAAGATGTAAACACTCTTTTACATCCTATGTACATACAAGCAGTGTCTCGCCGAAAGTGTTTGGTGTACAGATGGATGTCCCACGGCAATGGCCGACGGTGATTCAAAGACCAAACCGGGAGGGAGATGCAGCGCTGGACGCGGATACCCGTGGATACTAAGATATATCAAGGAAGGCACAGCCCTGGTCAGAAGCCCGACGGAAACAGGAGCAGGAGTCCAACCACAACATAAGCAGAAAGCTGATGGGCAGTGGAGAAGCCACCTCAACAAGAAGAAACGGACATCCAGCATGCGACTTTGTAAAACCTCCTTTTAATTCTTGTATATATATATGACCTGTGACATGACATTTTGATAGATGAGGACCATTTATTAATATTCTTGGGATTTCTTAAAGGAGAAATTAGCATATAAGCCTCTCAGAGGGGTAGCATCCTAAATTGGATTTTAATTCCATTGTTAATTTAAGTTTATCTCTCAATAAGACAGATAAATTCTGAATTTGGTTAATATTTAGTTAAATTGATCTTTTCATAAGCTGAATAAGGATATTTCTAATTCATAATTTCCTTAAAAATAAAAATTTAATAAAATAATATTTTATCTCAATAAGACTAAGTCATAATTTCCTTAAAAATAAAAATTTAATAAAATAATATTTTATCTCAATAAGACAGATAAATTCTGAATTTTGGGTTAATATTTATATTAAATTGATCTTTTCATAAGCTAAGTGAGAATATTTCTAATTCATAATATTTTTCTAATAAAATATTATTTTTATTCCTTAAATTTTAACCTTAATAATATTATTTTTCTATTTTATATTTCGAGAATTTGGTATATTTATTATTCTGTGGGAGTTGAGGGCGCTAAAAAAAAAAAGGGAATAGGGGGCCAGAACTTGAGGGGACTGGATCAAGGACGAGTCAGTTTTGACGCGGTTTTCGAGGGGGGCGGACGAAAATTTTCCACCGGGCGGGAAGTAAGTAGACGAGATGTTCAGGTAAGTTTGACTATAAAATTTTTTTTCGTGAAGACACATTTTTTATACATGACGAAGTCATGGTAGGTAGAAAGAATTTTTTTATTCTTTTGATAAAAGACGTCTTGCCATTTATAGCGAGTTCATAGTGAGAGAGGGACTTATTCATATATTAACAGATAGATCATCTTGCCCAAGCAAGATCGCCTTGAATGAGGTGTTATAGATTCACATTTTTACCTAATTATGTCATGTCACAGTAAATACAATTTGTTTTATATTTTATTATTTTTATAATCCTTTTTCTGTCGAATAAAAATTAACATGGTAATTATAATGTGTACTATTGACTATATAAAACACAGATCACACATGAACTTGGATGCGTATGCTGTGAATATTGAGTATATTATAAGAGGTTTATTGCCTTACCATAAACGGTGAATATGTATACACCTGAATCTCTTTACATGCTAAAGAAGATCAAGATATAAATGTTTTATAATCGATGCTCAATTACAAGACAAATGTTAATTCGAGTGTATACTATATTTACCGTATATGATGTAATGCAAGAGCGTATCTTACGTCCCAAAATTCTCATCTTGGAATAAACTACATTTTGACTATTTATATGGGTTCTTGTGTTCATCTTCATCTTGGAACAAACTACATTTTGACTATTTATATGGGTTCTTGTGTTCGTCATAGAATATCGAGTGTATACCTGGGTGTAAATTTGGCTATTATACATGTAGATACAAGATATGTTGAATGTTACATTCGTATGTCTAAGTCAAGGATGGAACATAGTCATCTAGATGTAAGAGGACATGGCTTTATGGACCCATCAATTAGCGCCAATTAACGTGGGGCCGAAGTCTTCCGAAAAACCAAATTTAATACAATTTAAATTTGCAAGAAGTAGGCCTGCGAATTCCCTGAGATTAAGAAATTAGGTATCAGTGCATATTTTAAAATTTTACTCAAGTTTAAAATATGAAAATGCACGCCATATTATCGAAATACGTTAGGCTTAAATAAAAACCCTTTTTTGATAAAAGCCTTATTTTTTTTAAAAAATACGTTATTCATGCCGCCTTTTGTCAATTTTATGAATTTTCACTGGATAATTGTTAGTATATAAAAGAAATACGTTAGGCTTAAATAAAAACCCACGAGCAATTTCTGCTTATCATTGTTTTTTTTTTTTTTTGATAAAAGCCTTATTTTTTTAAAAATACGTTATTCATGCCGCCTTTTGTCAATTTTATGGATTTTCACTGGATAATTGTTAGTATATAAAAGAAATACGTTAGGCTTAAATAAAAACCCACGAGCAATTTCTGCTTATCATTGTTTTTTTTTTGATAAAAGCCTTATTTTTTTAAAAAATACGTTATTCATGCCGCCTTTTGTCAATTTTATGGATTTTCACTGGATAACTGCTAGCAATTTCTACATACCATTGTTTTTGATAAAAGCTTTATTCTTTAAATACATTATTCATGCCGCCTTTTGTCAATTTTATGGAGTTTCACTGGATAACTGCTAGCATATAAAAGAAATACGTTAGGCTTAAATAGAAACCCACGAGCTTTTATTTCTCAGTTCCACAATTGTTCTAACCTTTCAATTTCAAATCTACAGAAGCGTCTTATGTTAAAGTGTACCATTTCTTTTTTTTTTAAGTTTCGAATATTGGCGAAATGGTTCCTTCCTTTGTATAGATAATGAAATTTAGGGACGCTAACTTAAGCCTAGAAATATTGTTTTTCTCAGAAACCTGAGAATTTCACACGAGCCCCAAATTTAGAATCTCAAGAGGTGTCCTTTGATTGACAAGCGGGAGTAGCGTCCACATCTGGAGAGAGGGGGGATGATTGACGTGAAAAACAACAGATGTGCATGCAAGATGTTTTCGAGGGGGGAAGGACATGTGGAGAAAACACATGTATAGACTTTAGCTGGAAAGTGAGAAAACAATGAGAAGACAGTCCACTGCTAGCTCTCGACTTGAAAGGTTGGTCTCACTGTCCTTCCCGCTTTTGCGGGTAAGTTTTTTTTCCTGTCTTAAATATTCTATCTCCCTTTGTTTTCCATCATTACCTTCTTTACTATAGGATAAATGAAGCTTATTTTCTTTTACTACAGTTAGATAGTACATAATTGTTATTTAATTTAATAATATTTTAATTATTGCCGTCCCACAGAATTTCCACTCAATAGGACTAAAGATATTTTTGAATTTTATTAGAATGCTCTCTTAGCTATTCTTTAATCTTTATAATATTTAACGTTGTCTAGATTACAATTCAAAGCATTTGTTTATTTTTCGATGTGCATTGACTTACGATTTAATTGATTTTATATATTTGTATTTTCTGTATTTTAGGCTTCATGCTTGAAATGTTCCATCTCCGTTAGTTTCTCACCGTTATTTTCTAATTAGTAGGTCAATACGACCTATTTCAAGTCTTAATAGATTTTATATTTAAGTATTTTTTTTTTGGGAAACTGGTTCCACTTGATAAATCTGGAAATATTTTGAACTTTGATACTGACATAGTACACCTGGTTTTCCCTTATCTCTCCAATGTCGAGCATTATCAATATAAACACAAAGGTTGAAGATCTTTGTTTTTCTTATCTAGTTTGAAGGAGAAACGTACAATATCACACGATTAAGTTAATCTCATAGGCTTACAATTAATCTTTTAATTTAATTTCTTTAAAGTTATTTCATACTAATTCTTTTTATTATTTCTATAGATTTTAAATCTTTAATTGTCTTAATAATTTCGCTTGTCGTTTCCATTTAGCCAATTTGTGATTTGTCATTTTGCTGACCAAGACAATATTTACCTCGAAGTATTTTTTTTTTCGTAATATATTGCAATATGAATAAAAAGTCTGGACATAATCTTCGTTTTTTTGATTAATAATTATATTTATGTAGTTTTTCTTATCCATGGGCCTTTAGCTTTGTTTATTTTTAATTTTGTAATCCACTTATTTCATCTTACATTTTGTAAAATGATGCAGCAGTATTTATTGACATCGTTTATATAATTATATCTTAGCAACTTTAGATGAGTCTGCATTATGTATTTATTTTTTTCTCCTTCCGCAATCGGGCATGCACACTTATTGATAATTCTTAAATCAGGCATTGAATAAATATGATGTATCCAGAGACGATCTCCACATTTGTTTCATTTCTTGGTTATGGGAAGCCGAAACGCCTTTATGGCCTTATTAGTTTGATTATACTAAATAACTAAGTATTGTGTGTTTTATTCAACACTCCGTTTAAAGCATTCATCCTCTTTACTAAAGGTACACTGTCATGCGCAGTTTTGACTCTTATTTTTTTTTTTTTGCCAACTTTATATGAATATACGATTTTCTTTTAAAATCTAACCCCGATATTGTAGACAAGCGTATAGCTTAGCTCGCTCCTTTAAATCGTTGAATTGCCAATTATTCTCGATATGGTATAATTCACAGTGACTGCGTGACGACCGAATCACGGTAAAATTTTCAAAATGGCGGTCGATGAACGCGTGTATATTTACTCTATAGAGTGGTTGTATATACACATAGGTGCCTATGGGTTTGTTTAATTTTATTAAGATCTCCAGTCATATTACTGTATTTAAGGATTCACGCTTGAGATGTTCCATCCCTTCTTAATTCTTCATCATTATTTCTTTATAGGTTCAACAGGAATTATAATTTGTAAACCGAGGCTTAACGATTTATTTCAAGTAACATTATTTCTTTATAGGTTCAACAGGACTTATAATTTGTAAACCAAGGCTTAACGATTTATTTCAAGTAATTTATCTAACACAAAATTTTCCACTCGATGGACATGGAGGCACAATTTTGTTGATTTTGCCAGGTTGTGTTTTTTTTTTTTTGTCCTCTCTTATATAAATGGTATTTAACGTTTCAATATAATGATCTGGAGCATTTATCCTCTTATCTAATGCATATAGTTCATGGACTTAATTAATTTATATACGTTTTCAATCATTGTTTTCCTGTATTGTCTGGTGATCTCATCCTAAAGGTTTAATAGCATGCTAATATTTCATTCTTTTATTCGATATTATTACTGCTTATCTTAATTTTATGTCCATATATGAACAGAATGTCCAGGTCTAAGTGTTCGCTTCGAATATCGATCGTAAACAAGTTTAAACATACCCCCCGAAATTCTCTTCCTTAGCCTTTATTTTGTGTAGTGATCAATTTTTCCTTTTGGTAACAACCGTTATAGATCCCTGGAAATGCTTACTAAATAATAATACAGTATTTTGATTGTTCTGTTAACCTAATATGAATATGCATTTCGTTTAAAACTTAACCCGATATCTTAGGGAGGCATATAGATTTGCTTGGTTCATTGAAACGTTGAACAGGATCATAATTTTTGATATGGCATAATTTACTACAGATGATTACATGTCGAAATACAATCACAGCGAAGTTTCAAAATGGCGGCTAAAAAGGCACGTCGGACAACCGATTCTTTTCATGATGCCTCCAACTGCATATGATCTTAAATATCCTGTGTACACTGGTATGAGGTCACCTTGAAATACAATAAACGTGCAAGAATTTTTTTAACTTAAGAAAGATTTCATGAAACCTTCCCGTATGGAACATTTCCCCTTAGTCAAGGGCAGATACAACATTTCAATAAGTATTAAGTTACCGTAAATATTTGCCAGCAGAAGGCAAGATGGGATTACACGAAAGTAGGATCAGTAAGTGTTTAGCTCCTGTTTTTGTTAGTGATTCTGGACCTTTATAAGGCAATGGGAGGTGGACATCAAGATATGTTCTGATAGACGGGTGTGTGCCTCTGTCAAGGGAAGCAGCTATTCCGCGTAATGGGGATTACAATAATCATCAAATGTTAACAAATTATCTTTGGTAGATATGGACAACCAAATGGTGTCAAATCTTTTAGTGTACTTATATTTTATCACTTAGTTGTTTCGTAACCAATCTTATGATGATCTTATCGTGTGGTGATCCATGTACAGAATTTAATAGGAAGTTTTTTTTTTTGGAAGCAGTGAAATTCGCTGTTTCTTTCCCTAACCCAGCCAAAGGACGAACTCGTTTCATTATATCTTGCATCCTTGGAAGTTAATAACATCATTTCAGAACTAAAGGCAATATGCAAACCTGGCAACCTTCCAAATGTATAGTTTCGAATAACTTTAGATGAACAATAATAGTGGGCCTTGCACCTCGTGTATGTTTACACTTGACTGGTTTTGATAAGCCCTTCTAGAGACCCTTATCTATTTCACCAACTCCAGATTGTTTGGACAGCAGAGGTCTATAACAAAGGAGGATCTTATATCAGGAGAACAGGCCTAAGACTCGTTGCGACATCGGCTTTCATAGTTTTTGGAATGTGGTATTAGGCAGTGGTAACCAGTGGCAAGGATTACATTTCTGAGAGATCGGGAATAGGCATAGAAGATTAAGAAGGATATCTTGCGTGGTATAATAAAAAAAAAAAAAAGGAAAAGGACACCGGAGCATGTAATGTTGTATGTAGAACATCCATATTATATAATAGGAATATGTTGCTCACGAAGGTGGACGTGAGTGAAGAATAATTTAAAACATTATATCCCAATGGACGCTACCGAGCGTATAAGCCACTTGACATGAATCTGCTGAAGGAAGGGTCACTGTGGTACTATGTAAAGAAATCATCGGAAATATATGCATCATTTATAAAATATAGAGATTTACTCTATATACATCCATCTGCAGGCGATGCACCTGATTTTCGCTCAGACCTCTCAAGACCAACTAAAGGACATACCATGTGAGGTACGCAAGATATAATAGAGCTAACCCGAATCTAATCAGATGTGTCTAAAGCTCGGTTTCTACTCCATCATACCACTGAAATCACTGCGACAGCCATGTCTTAACGAGGCAAGATCTTTGATACCATTACAACGTATATATGCTAAATATCCAGCACTGTACCCTGACGAAATTCCGATAGGAAGGTACGCTAAATCAAACCAGGTCAGGATAAATTACACGATGTAACGAAAGGTGTAAGAGGGATAAGCCAACAATCTACAACAATTTTTTTTAAGCCAACAAGCAGTGAACAGGAGTTCGGGCTGGAATGGGGGAAGGAACAATAAGAAGGGAAGCTGCATAAGAAACAGTCATTCATAGAATTCACCTGTGACACCATAGAATATAAAATCTTATATTGAAGTTTTCAGGGCTACTCATGTCAATGCATATTGCAGATGTAGACAATCAGAATTGTTTAATGTTAACAATTAGATGTAACCCGCTTTAACAGAGTTGTAGGGCAACTGACTTTGTACATGCATATATCTCCAATTCCCTTGACAAGGCTACCCTTTCTATTTAGCTGAAACAAACTGCTTATCTAACTTTATTACGTTTTAACTGGCTCGAAGTATAGTGGTTTTCCTTTGTCGTTAGCAAGGTAAATACCTAACCCAGTGTGCATAAAGGACTATAGGAATACTATTACACTAGAAATAATTAATAGTTCATCCTGATACACAGTAAAGGAAGTGAGAACAGCATCTCTACCAGAAGGCCACCATGGCTAGTTAAGTTTCAATACACCCAGAAAGAGCTTATCTCCTCGAAGGGAAGATTAAAAAGGGGTGGAAACGGGTCCTCTGGAATTTTCCTCGAAATTCTGCGACAGCCCCCGCCCAGAAGAATGTCAGTCGATAGTATAGAGCTGACCAAGGGGAGAGAGAATTGGAGAAAATTTCCTGCTTGTAAACACGAGGGTAGGTCGCCGGCCCTGATAAGGATTGGCAGGGGAGGAACAGATTCCCAGAAGGGACTCCCGAGATATCAAAAATAGGCTAAAGCAATAGAACGGGATCCAGTTCCCGATGACGGGTTTCGAGGAAACACCAGAGGGATGAAAAGGTAGTGAAATGTGTTAAAAACGATGGAAGAGAGATGTGGGAGAGGTAATGAAAGAGGTGTTGAAAGTGATGAAAGGGCGATGAAATATGATGAAAAGATAGTGGAATGTATTAAAACAATGGAAGAAAGATGCAGAAAGATGTTGAAAGAGAAAGTATTGAAAAAAGTTGGATAAAGAGTTTTGTAAATAGTAGATAAAGGTTGATAGAAGAAAGTACACTTAATGTGTAAAGCGTAGCTGTCGGCCGCAATATCGCCTCGATAGAAATATTTCTTTTAAAATAATACATATTATGCACTGGGGGTTTGTGTAAGCTGACTTACCTAAGTTTCAGCGACTGTATACACTAATTTATATACATGGGTCTTTATTAATTACAATATTGTGTTATATATTAAATAACAAATATGTATTCTCCTTTTAAGAAGCAATTTTGGTTCTAATGTTGGTATATGATATTTAAGAGTTACTCAGTTTTTTTTTTTAAACAACGATTTTGTCTTAATGATTATTGTGAACTTTGAAGAGCTTGCAGTTTTTTTTTTTAACTATAACGTGTGTTTTAAACTTCCAGTTTTCCTACTTTATTATATGTTAACAATTTTGTCTTAGTGTCATGGTGAACTTTAAACAGTTTACAGTTCTTTTTCTTTTATAACGTGTGTTCTAGTGTTAAATGTTGAAAGGAGCTTTAACACCATGTTTCAGTGTTTGTGTGTTATTTGTCTCAACATTGCCTTTGTGCCGCATATCGCCTCACAACCTTGCTATAGTGTTTGTTGCCATTTTTAAAGATTTTCACAATTTGTATTAGTGTTAATGTGTCATTTAGAGAAATTGCCATAACCTCATCCTTTTATAGTACACCGTTTTACACCGTTTTATTTAATGAGCTATATGAGAGATTTTAGATGTAAATTAAGAGTTACTATTTACATGAGCCAAATCGACCCAGCAGTTAGAGCAAGAGGGGGGGGAATCAGATGTTTCCTCCTTTCACGTGACGTCACTGTTTACCCCGACCGGTCGTGCCAGATAAGAGGGAATACCAGGAAACTCTATCCTACTGACATCGCTCCCTCAACACGAGAAACGACATCTTGGGTTTTCGTGTTCTCCTGGTGTAGAATTGGCTCAGCCTCATTTTAGTATAGTATATAATTAAGAGTTGTCTCGCAACCTTGTTTTAATATGACACACCGTTGAAGAGCTTGTACAACCTGTCAGGATACGATGTAGGAAAATTTTAGTTTCTTTTATTGTTATGTTACAATCTTATCCAACAGTAGAACCAGAGGGACCACAAGAGACGACAATTTTGAGAAACCCGCTAGAGATAGTTAATAGAGTCATTGGTGGCAATGCTGGCGGCGCCGAAGTACGCCGTTCGACCAGGGTCAAGAAACCCACCGAGTGCAGATCATGTTCAGGTTGCCAATGATTTGACTTATAGGATGTGTACTAGAGCCAGTTGAATTTTGATCATAGTAAAATGTGTTAGAGTGTGAGTTAAAGGCCCTAGGTTGTAGCCTTAAAGAGATTTTCATTTTTTTTGAAGAAGCTATCCTGTATTAATAGCATGTTGTAATTTAACACCTGGGTTTGACAGTATATTTTGTTTTAATTTTTTATTGAAGGTTATGAAAAATGGTTCAACTTCAAGATTAATTAGGAAACCTAGATGATTTAGATATCTGCTGTGCTTGTAACCAATTTCTCTGTGAAGAGACTTGAAACATGTGCTGGGTAAAAAGCCCCTATAACTCCTTGTTTTTAAGTCATAGTCTAAAGGGGGTTTCTAATGAGAGTATGTAATGCAGCTACAATCTAAGAATTGATAGAGCAACAAGTAACCTCTGTTGTTAAACTTCAGAACGAGCTGGGTACCAAAAGCCCTATAAGTCCAAAGGAAGAGTTTAACTGAATAGCAGAGAAAGAAGAAGCGTTGGCAAAACACTTGTAGGCCTACCATATATTGGCAATGAGGTAAATACTTGAAGTTCAGTTCGCTCCATTTAAGTGCTAGTTTGGAGGTTCATTTGTTTAGACACCAAGTGTCAAGATAAGAAGATTTTCAAATTGTGAGACACATAGTTAAAGTGTTAGTTTAGATTTCAGCATTTGATTGTTAACAATCAATTTTGTTAATTTGTTTAAATATAATGTTTATCCACGTATAGATAACTTTTGTGTAGAGTTTGTAAGAGGCACTTAATTTAAGTTAATAGGGCATTAGTCCCCACTTTGTTTTAATTAGAAACTTTATTTGATTTCACATTAGTCCTGGAATTTAGAAATTGTTAGGGTTTATTTGATAGAGATTATTGAGTGTTTTGGCGTTTATAGCAGCTTTTAACTTTAGTTTGTATGCACACCGTGAATGATAGGGGGGAGGGTGTATGAATGAGTTGGTGTAATGAATGTGTAAGAAGGTTAAAAACTATTATATTGTGAGCCCAAAATACACTAGAATAGGGTTAAGGACTTTGATAGGATCGATTTTTTTTTTATTTCGAATTTGCTAGGACCGAGAAGCCTCAAACAGGACAACTGCAACTCTATTGTTAGGAAAATATTCGCTCCACTTTGTTAGGTCTCCTTTTAGAGGAGTGTAAATATTGATTTCTTTTATTAGAATAATCAGTTACTCTATTTCATTATATCAACTTGAATTCTAAGAATCGTAGGCAATGACCATGTCTCGATTCTCAGACTGGGGATTTGTGGAAGGTCACGGTCAGGCCAAAAGCCTGCAAGTCCTCCCTCATTAGAGGGAACGGAGAGGTATCAGGTGAACTTTGTGCTAGGTGGGGGGATTCAGTTGCCGACGTCGCAGACTAAGTGTAAAGCGACGAAAACCTCGGGTAACCGATCTGACATCGTAATTTACGACGCTTTGAGCGTGACTGAAATGAGGGTGATACAGTCGGGAGGTTGGAAAGGATCGGCACTTTGGGAGCTCTTTTATATATTGCGCAGCCTGTAACAAATTCCCCGATGGACGAGCTTAGAAAACATGCGCTGGGTAGAGAAATCGAATTCCCTGTAACTCCTTGTCTATAAGTAAAAGCCTAAAGGGGTTTTCTAATGAGGGTTAACAATTGAGCATATAACAAACAAGTTATGATTAGACGAGGCGATTCCGTCTACAGATTTTAGGTACCAGTTAGCAAAGTGACAGATGGACTGTCCGGATTCTTTGCGTTTTATATCACCCCAGGCTAGCAAGAGCTATTCACTCAATTAAAGACTATTAGTCTACCATACGTTTAGTTAGAACGAATTTAAGTCTAAACATCAATTAATATATAGAATTTTTTTTTTTGAGTAATTCTTTATAAGATAGGCTAAATTTTAAATTAATAGGACACACAAAATGAACTTTTGAAGTAGATTGCCAGAACAAGCCAATATAGCGGTCCAAATTTGAAGAGGGATTATGAAAATTTTTTTTTTTGGAAGATCGAATATAAGGTATTTTCGTTTTGAGACAGTGAAATGACCTAGAGCAATGGGTTATTTGTTTTACAAGATTTGTTTTTCCAGAGAGATACTAAGAACTCAGGTGAGAAGACATATATCACAAGATATGAGTTAGACCTAGTTTCTATCCATCATAATTTATTGCAGAATTGGTTTGAGTATTTTTATTAAAGGGATTTGTTGGTCAAAAACTTATGAGTACACATCCTATGGATAAGCCAAACAATGTATAGTAGGGGTAAACTACATGTTAAAATAAAGGACAAAGGTGGGAGAGATTTCAACCACAGGTAATGTAATTTGGAAGTAATATGGTTGTGGGAGGCTTCCTTTTGTATTAAGAGAGGCAGGGAACACGCCAGACAAACACTCCCAGTGACAAGTTAGTAAGGACAAGTTTTATCTTTGTTAGATATTACACGAATTTTGAGATAATAGTGTGATAACCTGGACCCCTCAGTGCATATATACTCGTTTTTTTTATTATTTTTTACATATAATATATCATATATTTTGTTCTCATTATTATATCCATGTATATTCGTATATGTAGAAGCACAATCCATAGCATGGGTATGTGTGACATTTTGGTAGCAGCGGTGTTACCATCTTCGGACAAATGTGCCGAATAAAGATTTTTAATCACAATTTATATATTCATTTGTATTCATTATATATATATATATCAAACCATTTTTTTTTTACTTATAGTAAACACCCATTTTACGATTCATAGCATAGATATGGGTGACATTTGGTAGCAGCGGTGTTACCATCTTCGGACAAATGTACCGAATAAAGATTTTTAATCACAATTTATATATTCATTTGTATTCATTATATATATATATATATCAAACCATTTTTTTTTACTTATAGTAAACACCCATTTTACGATTCATAGCATAGATATGTGTGACATTTTGGTAGCAGCGGTGTTACCATCTTCGGACAAATGTGCCGAATAAAGATTTTTAATCACAATTTATATATTCATTTGTATTCATTATATATATATATATATCAAACCATTTTTTTTTTACTTATAGTAAACACCCATTTTACGATTCATAGCATAGATATGGGTGACATTTTGGTAGCAGCGGTGTTACCATCTTCGGACAAATGTACCGAATAAAGATTTTTAATCACAATTTATATATTCATTTGTATTCATTATATATATATATATATCAAACCATTTTTTTTTACTTATAGTAAACACCCATTTTACGATTCATAGCATAGATATGTGTGACATTTTGGTAGCAGCGTTGTTACCATCTTCGGACAAATGTACCGAATAAAGATTTTAATCACAATTTATATATTCATTTGTATTCATTAAATATATATGTATATCAAAATTTTTTTATAGTAAATACTCATCTTAATATTCCTTAATTTTATCTAACATCGCGTATATCCATATTGTTCCAATTTTTTTTTTGCATGCATCGCGTTCGTGCAGCTCGAATATGTATATTTTCTTTGTTTCTGTTTTACACTATTATTTTAATGTCATCGATAGGAGTTGCAACTTCAGATTTTTTTTTCTCATTGTCATTTTGAACATGTATAGCCATTCCTTCGCTGCCATATGTATCGTATAGAACTAATAAAGTTTTTTTTTAGATGTGTTTTAGGAGTTGGGCATGTCTAACATACAAACACAATTCCTTGGCGCCCATAATTATTATGTTAACCTGAATGGCATAAGAATCTGTTTTGCACAGAACCTGTGTATAGACCACCCCTTCTCCACCCACTGGGACTGCGGTCGGAGATGTGTGGTCTCGACTCACATCTGGGTCAAGACTCCATGGAATACAGACAGCAAAGGAATGGGCTCAGTATATTGCCCATAGAATGGTAGGGTAGAACTTCCTTCTATGATCATGATGAATTAACCTGCTCCAGGTTCCATGGCCCGTCTGTTCCCCCTTTGCCGGAGTGACAGTGATTGCATAGTGGTATCGTAAAAGAATGCATTTCTCCCAATTTCATATTTTCTCATGGGGTATTTGATCAAATATGAATTGAAATAAACTCATTCTTTCACTCTGGCAGGGGAGGAATTGTTGGGTCACATTTCACCAAACAGACCCAACAAAGATGTAAACACTCTTTTACATCCTATGTACATACAAGCAGTGTCTCGCCGAAAGTGTTTGGTGTACAGATGGATGTCCCACGGCAATGGCCGACGGTGATTCAAAGACCAAACCGGGAGGGAGATGCAGCGCTGGACGCGGATACCCGTGGATACTAAGATATATCAAGGAAGGCACAGCCCTGGTCAGAAGCCCGACGGAAACAGGAGCAGGAGTCCAACCACAACATAAGCAGAAAGCTGATGGGCAGTGGAGAAGCCACCTCAACAAGAAGAAACGGACATCCAGCATGCGACTTTGTAAAACCTCCTTTTAATTCTTGTATATATATATGACCTGTGACATGACATTTTGATAGATGAGGACCATTTATTAATATTCTTGGGATTTCTTAAAGGAGAAATTAGCATATAAGCCTCTCAGAGGGGTAGCATCCTAAATTGGATTTTAATTCCATTGTTAATTTAAGTTTATCTCTCAATAAGACAGATAAATTCTGAATTTGGTTAATATTTAGTTAAATTGATCTTTTCATAAGCTGAATAAGGATATTTCTAATTCATAATTTCCTTAAAAATAAAAATTTAATAAAATAATATTTTATCTCAATAAGACTAAGTCATAATTTCCTTAAAAATAAAAATTTAATAAAATAATATTTTATCTCAATAAGACAGATAAATTCTGAATTTTGGGTTAATATTTATATTAAATTGATCTTTTCATAAGCTAAGTGAGAATATTTCTAATTCATAATATTTTTCTAATAAAATATTATTTTTATTCCTTAAATTTTAACCTTAATAATATTATTTTTCTATTTTATATTTCGAGAATTTGGTATATTTATTATTCTGTGGGAGTTGAGGGCGCTAAAAAAAAAAAGGGAATAGGGGGCCAGAACTTGAGGGACTGGATCAAGGACGAGTCAGTTTTGACGCGGTTTTCGAGGGGGGCGGACGAAAATTTTCCACCGGGCGGGAAGTAAGTAGACGAGATGTTCAGGTAAGTTTGACTATAAAATTTTTTTTCGTGAAGACACATTTTTTATACATGACGAAGTCATGGTAGGTAGAAAGAATTTTTTTATTCTTTTGATAAAAGACGTCTTGCCATTTATAGCGAGTTCATAGTGAGAGAGGGACTTATTCATATATTAACAGATAGATCATCTTGCCCAAGCAAGATCGCCTTGAATGAGGTGTTATAGATTCACATTTTTACCTAATTATGTCATGTCACAGTAAATACAATTTGTTTTATATTTTATTATTTTTATAATCCTTTTTCTGTCGAATAAAAATTAACATGGTAATTATAATGTGTACTATTGACTATATAAAACACAGATCACACATGAACTTGGATGCGTATGCTGTGAATATTGAGTATATTATAAGAGGTTTATTGCCTTACCATAAACGGTGAATATGTATACACCTGAATCTCTTTACATGCTAAAGAAGATCAAGATATAAATGTTTTATAATCGATGCTCAATTACAAGACAAATGTTAATTCGAGTGTATACTATATTTACCGTATATGATGTAATGCAAGAGCGTATCTTACGTCCCAAAATTCTCATCTTGGAATAAACTACATTTTGACTATTTATATGGGTTCTTGTGTTCATCTTCATCTTGGAACAAACTACATTTTGACTATTTATATGGGTTCTTGTGTTCGTCATAGAATATCGAGTGTATACCTGGGTGTAAATTTGGCTATTATACATGTAGATACAAGATATGTTGAATGTTACATTCGTATGTCTAAGTCAAGGATGGAACATAGTCATCTAGATGTAAGAGGACATGGCTTTATGGACCCATCAGTGGCAGCGATAACTGGATGAAATACGAACCCGAATATTGCAAAATATTGATTTTTGTGTACCTTGGAAGATAATTCAACATGGCTCAGACTCAACTTCCTGAAACTTTCGACTTCTCGACTCCCAACGAATGGCCCAAATGAAGGAAGAGATTCGAACGATACCTCGTGGTCAGTGGAATGAAGAAGAAAGAGGAGGCGGATAAGATCGATTTGTTCATGTACTTGATGGGTGACCGCACGGATGATATATTCAGGACCTTCAAGTTCGAAAAGGAGGAAGAGGCAACGAAAATTGATTCCGTCCTCAAGGCGTTCGACAGCCACTTCTGTGTCAGAAAGAATATTATCTACGAACGTGAGAAAAATTTAATTGAAGAATCCAAGAGGATTGGGAGCCAGTGGACGAATTCATCACTTCATTGTACAAATTGGCTGATAGTTGCGAATTTGAGGGTCTTCATGAGCAGTTGATCCGTGACCGAATAGTGGTTGGAATGAGGGACAAAGCTTTATCTGAAAGAATGCAGTTGGACAGCGAACTGACTTTGGAAAAGGCGGTGAAAATGGTTCGACAGCAGGAAGCCGTTCGACAGCAGCAAGTCGACCTGCAGCGTCCCTCAACAAGCCAAAAGGTCAATCAGGTGAAGTTTAACTCGAAGAAACAATCACCGAAACAACAACAGCAGCCTTCGAGGAAGAAGGAGAAGTCAGCCAAAGCACGATCACGATGTCCAAAATGCGGAGGTTTCACCCACAAGGAAGGACAGGCTTGCCGTGCTGAAGGACAAAGATGTAACCTATGTTCAAAAACTGGCCATTTTGCAAATTGCTGCCCAGATAAGCAGGCGAAGACTGCGGAAGTCAAAGCTGTTTCTGAACTTGATGAAGAAATTGGTTTTCTCTTGGAGGTCTCAGCTGTGGAGGATTCATCTAATCTCGATGATGATGAAAGCGAGTGCAGGAGGCGATGGCAGCAGAAATCCAAGTGAACGGGAAACAGGTGAAGTTCAAGCTCGACTCCCAGGCGGATGTTACATGTGTTCCTGTGTCTCTTCAAGAAGATAATGGGACAGCAACGACTAGTGGAAAGTGATATCAACATTAGAGCTGCTGAATTTTCCGAACTTCAGACTGTGTGCTGGGAATACAAAAACATAGAATTTAGAAACTTAAATAATAGGCAAATGAATAATTTAAATAATCCTTTTTTCTAACTATTGCAATTACTGTAGCGATAGGCTGGTGTTATTCTGGAGGAAATGATCAGCTGGTGGTTTGATGATTTTAAACATATGAGGCTTTATTCCACAATGGTGACATACAAAAAATGAACTAATTTCAATCAAAACAATCCCGAACTATTAGGGTAAGCTTGCTTCAGCTTCTTCAACAGACCTTTTCTCTACTTCAGCTTTTTCGCTCTCCTCAATGGACTTTTTCTCTTTACCTTTAATGCTTCTTTGACTTTATCTTCTTTTACCCCAACTTTATCCTCTTTTACTTTAACTCTATCTTCTTTTACTTTAACTTTATCTTCTTACCTCTAACTCTTCTTTGACTTTATCCAGTTTCTTCAGGCTTCCTATAAACTTCTCTTGCCTTTTCACTTGAGCTCTGCGCTACTATACCCTCTCCTCCTGTGACTATACCCTATCCTCACTTCACCCCGATCTTATACCTTTTTTCGCCGCGACTTTTATAGTCGTATAGGGTCACGTGGACGGACTCTGTGGATTCACTCTGTGGCGCATCCCTTGGCGCGCGCCATCTAGAGCCGTCTTCCTTAATCATTTCCAACATACTCCCACCTTTTTGTATGGGAATACAAAAACAAAAAAAGGTAATAAATCTCAATCATGGCCTCGACAGATTTTCTCACGAAACTTTTCTTGCATGAGAAAATTTTTCTCTTGGTCAGAGATGACCTCTGCAGGATCTTGTATCCTTATTGTTTCCTATTCCCATAAGGACACTACTCCCTGTTGAGTTGTATGCAAGGTGAGAACCATTTGAGCACTTGTCTCTGGTCTCTCTGATGAGGCATTACCTATTAAAGTCCATTCAAGAACCGTTTGAATTGCGGTCAATCCTCCTGCTAGTTGCTCAACTTTTCCTGTGAGAAGTTGCCCATAAGAGTCTCCACCGATTAGGATGCCTATTTCGGTTTTATTATTGTCTACCCCGGTCAAGGTGATTCCCCTCTCATCCAATTCCCATTGCCTGGGTCCTGCTTCGACGGGTGAAATATCGCCACAAATTATTGTTTCCTCCAACGCTTCCATCTTGAAAGCCTTTCCCTCATCAACATTGTCCAACTGGAAATAAAATATTGAATGAGCCTTTTCTCCAGTGGTTTGCCCTCCAAACAAAAATTATTCAATTTGACTTCTTCTACCTTGGGTAAGTCTAACTCCTTGGCCAGAGACCTTCTGATGTAAGATTTTTGGCTACCAGAGTCCAAAAGCACTCTTACCATTTTGGAATGTTTCGGCCCTTTAATTTTTACAATTAGAGTCATTAAAGAGATACTATTTGTGCATACCTGATTCGCCATTGCCGTTACAGGATCATCCTTCCCCTCATTCTGCTCTGCTGAGCTATTGTGAGATCTGTTATCTGACCTCCAATTTAAATTTCCCTGACCATGTGAGGTTCCTCTGCACATTATCTGAAAATGAGGTCCTTGGCAACGCTTGCATCTTACAGAAGATAGACAATCCCTCTTCAAATGATTCTGTTTTAATGTCCATCCATACAGAGTTCAAAACAACGACTACTCACCCGTGCAGGTACGGTCACGCTCCGCCGCGTCACGTGGGAAAACATCCAATGTGTCGAGCTTTGAACAATGAAATTCGTATCACTGGACGGTGTAACCAACATAAAATAATTAAAACTATAGCAACTCAATGATTGCTGTGAAAAAGGGAAATTTATTTATAATTGATATAAAAATTACAGTTAAAGAATTACTTTAAAAAGAGAGAGATAGAGTTTTTAGTCTCGAGACGCGAGCACGCGTCGACAACAAAGTAGGGAACAAAGAGAAGGTGGGGGGGGCGAGAGGGCGGAAGTTGCATCATGGGCGGTGACATCACCGCCGCCGCGGGGGGGGAGGAGGGCGTCTTCTTACACGGCTTTCTTACATTTGAAGGCCTCCCTCTGGTTATCTTCAAATAAAATGTGAAATTAAAATGCACACACAAAAAAAGACAGTGGATCTGCAACATACTCCCACCAATAATTATGGAGTAATTATTCTTCTGGATTCACTATGATCAATATCTGTCAGGCGGCTTAACGATTCTTCCTGATCTTGTGATAACAGGTGAATCTTTCCCTTGGATGCTCCGTTGCGATATACTTGGTGTGTCAAGATTTATCTTCTTCTCTTTCTCTAGATCACGTCCTTTTCCGAAATCTTCTTTAGAATGGTTTTCGCTTGATTCAAGAAAGAACAATCGTTGAACAGGTCGCAAAAAATTTCCACGCTTAGTTTTTATCATAGCGACTCTAACGATGCCATCTTTTCCTGGGTAGGTCTTCTCAATAACTCCGATTGGCCATTCTGTTCGCTTTTTGTTATCGACCTCCATGAGTACAACATCGCCTTCTTTAATTGACTTTGTCTTGTTTCTAGTATTTTGTCGCAGAAACCCTAAGTACTCTTTTCTAAATCTTTGTCGAATTGTATCGCGTAACTTTTGTACTTTTGCATGACTTTCTTTGAGGAACTTAGAGTCGACAATGTCCGCTTCAGGTACAAATAAGCATGATGCGTTGTCACACATGAATTGGGCAGGTGTTATTGGTACCAAGCCAGATTCTTCACTGATCGCGGTCAAAGGTCTCGAATTCATTGCTGACTCCACTTCACATATCACAGTCTGTAGTTCTTCATATGAGACTGTTTTGTCTCCCAATACTTTTCGGATAAGTTGCTTCATGAGACCCACAAGGCGTTCCCACCATCCTCCCCAAAATGCTGCTGTTGGGGGGTTGAAATTCCACTTAATACGTTGTACGGTGGCATAACGTAGGACATCATTCCAATTAACTTTCTTGAATAAGCTATTGCATCCGACAAAATTGAGGCCGTTGTCAGAGTACACAATGCTCGGTCTACCACGTCTTGCAACAAATCTTCGAAAAGTGTCAAGAAATCCTTCAGTAGACACTGTTTTTGTGAGCTCCAAATGTACAGCTCTGTACACAGCACAGGTGTACAAGACTACCCATATTTTCTTTCCACCGGTCTCAGTCAAAGGTCCAGCTAGATCCACACCGATCACTCCAAATGCTGGTGTCGATCCAATCCTGGTTGCTGGAATTGGAATGCTCTCAGTCTGTACTCTCTTGGAATTGTAACGACGACACGTAGCACATGCAGAGATGATACTTATTATGGTTCTCTTGCCTTTTAGAATCCAAAAACGGCGTCTCACCAGTTGTTGAGTTGTTTGAATCCCAGCATGGGACATCATCTCGTGCTCTTTTCGAATCAAAAGCTTGACTACTTGGTTTTCACAGGAAGAACTATTGGGCATCTTGTATCATAGTCGTCTTCTCCAAAATACAGTTGACTCTTGATTCGATATAGTCCATATTCATCTGTAAAAGCATTGAGCTTGTTTATTCGCTTGTCATCTCTCCCAAAACTTATTAGTTGGATATGCCGTAATACTACCTTTTCAGCTTCTTCGAATTCTTCTACAGAGATTTCTTTTGACATCTTATCATGTTGTCTGGGTCGCGATTGATCTGAGACGGTCTTCCTTTTAAAACGCAGTAAATAAGCAACAATCCGTACTATACAATGATAATCTCCATACCTCTCAAGTTTGTCCATGAAATTATCTTTCATGCTGTTGACGGCGATGATTACCGTCTTTTTCAATTCCTTATTGATTTCTTCTTCATCAAAAATCGGATCAAATTGATTCCAGCTTGCTTCTTCTCCCCAGAGAAAAGAGGGTCCCTCCCACCATTTATGCTCTATCAATTTCTTTACACTGCTCCCACGTGATGGAAGGTCAGCTGGATTGTTTGCCCCTGACACATGATGCCAATTCTCTTTCTTCGAAATAGAACAGATTTCGTTGACTCTGTTTCTGACAAATGTTGCCCACGGTTTCTCATTTTGAATCCAACGAAGTGCAGTTGAGGAGTCCGTCCAAAACCAAATATTTGTCTCTGGTATTGCAATCGATTCCGATATAATCTTCATGACTTGCTTAGTCAATCTGGATCCGATGAGGCATGACATTAATTCTAATCTCGGAATAGTAAGTTTCTTTTTGGGTGCTACTCTTGCCTTTGATGCGACGAGTTGTACATTTACTTCTTTATTTTTCACTGTTCTTAAGTAAATGCAGGTTGCATAGGCATCTTGACTCGCATCACAGAACACATGCAGTGATGGCTGTTCAAACCCATCTCTCATCACCCACCTTGGAATCCTGACAGACAACAATTCGGGAATTTGACTCTGCCATTCCACGAACTTCTTCACAATGTCCTCTGGGACCGGCTGATCCCATTTCAACTCAGACTTCCAACATTGTTGTAGGATGATCTTCGGCACTATGGTGAATGGAGAAAACAAACCGAGAGGGTCAAACACCGCATGGGCCTCCGATAGCATAATCCTCTTTGTCAATTTATGAGTCTGATTTTCTATTTCGGCATCATTCTCTTGATCCAATGACTGATGGGTTGGAGTCATCATTAGCTTATCCGAAATTGTCAAAGTGTCATCAGCTGTGTCCCATTTCATACCTAGCACAGAAATATTCTCACTGTTAACTATGCCGGGGCCTCCCATCTGCCACTCTCTTAGATTGAATCCTGCTGGGCTGAGCAGGTCAATAGACTGCTGTTGAAAGACTTGTGCCTCTTCTAACGAAGTAACACTATTGACGCAGTTGTCCATGTACATACATTTTAGCAATGGGATTACTTCTCTTTCATATTGCTCCAAATGTAACTTCAATGTAGCAGCTAGGAGGAAAGGACTTGATGTAACTCCGAACACCACTCTCTTGTGTTGATAAATCCGAAGATTCTCTTGCTTGCCGTCCTCCCACCATAGAAATCTCAAAAATTGTCTGTCTTCTTTTGCCACTGATATTTGGAGGAAGGCCTTTTCTATGTCTGCTACTACGCCGATTTTATTAAGTCGAAATCTCAGCATGATATCCGGAATGAGCTCCAATAAGTTGGGTCCCTTCGCCAAACAATCATTCAGAGACCATCCACCCTTTGTCTTACAGGAAGCATCAAAAACCGGTCGTACTGGTGTCGCGCTGCTACCTGATTTCACTACTGCTCTGTGTGGTAGAAAGTATTCTAATGTATCATCTTTATCTGACTGGATTCTTTCGATGATCCCATTTTCCTCCCATTCTTCAAATATCTTGTTGTAATGGGGATAAAAGCCTCTTTTCTTTAGATCCTCTGTCATCTTCCGGAGTCTTTTCTCGGCATGGCTTTTATTTTCTTTTAGCTTCTGGGCAGGTTCTATCCATGGAAGGTGCACCTCGTATCTACCAGATTCCAATCGCTTTGTTTCAGTCCGAAACTTATCCATAATAGCCTGATCTGTCTCTTTCTTTGACTCTGCTTGCCCGTCATCCATGACTCCAATATTTTCCAGAGACCATAAATCGGAAACCTTTATTTCTTGTGTCATTAAAGATGTGATGAGCATACTGTTATGAACCTGGTTAGGATTTTTATCTGGGAATTTTCCTTCCGTTTTGCCTTGAACTACCCAACCTAACAATGTTTCTCGAGCAATAAGATCATCCGATAATCTTATCATATTGGCTGTAGCTATTTTTGGGTTAATGTCTGCACCGAGGAGAAGCTCTACCTCATCACTTTCGGCTTTAAATGCTGAGAGCTGTATCTTCTTTGACGCAAGTTCGCGGGCCCATGAACCAAATGTAGGCTTTCTTATACATCTGGCTATTTGATTAGTGGCTGATGCCGGACATGAAATGCATCTATCATTCTCAATACTTGATAGAGTCAGGCAGTAGATCCGATGTCGATCAGTATATCTGATCCCACCAAATATTTCATGATCAAGCTCTTCTTCTCCCATGATAGGAACACCCAAATCCTTTACAATGTGTTCCAAAATGTACGATTGGGATGATCCACTATCAATTACTGCCCGTACCACTTTGCTACCTTTAGGACCCTAAACTTTCACTAATAATGTCTCAAGGCATGCTTTGGTGCTTACACAGTTGGACATCTCGTTCACCGTAGCTACATCACTCGAACCTGGAGTTGGCGTTGAATTCTGTGGTCGTTGTGGACTCTTTCTTTCAGTTTCAGCATGACGTACACCTCTACACATGATGGCATAATGCCCATCCCTTTTGCATAAATCACAGCGCACTTTCTTTTTACATTGCCTGCTTCTGTGGCCTGGAAGCAGACATTTAAAACATCTCTTGTAGCTCTTGATTTTCTCATTTTTCTGGTCCATGCCCATTTTCATTCCTTTTCGACAGTCTTGACTTGCATGACCATTGTCGCAAAAAATGCATTTAAATTTCTCACGCAGTGTTGGTGAGATGTCGGAATGCATAAATCCAGAGGTTGTAGCAATTTCATGCCTTGAATTGAAACTTCTTTTCTTCGTTTCTATCTTCCCTGGTGTAGGCTGAGCTAAGGAGTCTGAATGCTTATTGTAGGCCATTTCTCTATCCTTAGTCTGATTGACCTCACGACGAAGAAATTTCATCAAGCTTTCTAGGTCTTCTGGTTCACTGCTGCGCTGCCATGAGATGAGGACATCCTCCGGTAGACATGATTTAACTACCGGATACAATATATCGGCACACTTGTCCGTAGTTACACCAAGCATACTTAAATGCCTAATTTGAGAGTTCAACTTTGTCACAAGATCTTTAAAGTTGACCTTTCTCTCCTGTGCACTTCGGATGACCAACCACAATAGATCTCGAACATAGACCTTTATTAGCATGTTATCTCGCCCAAATCTTTCTTTAAGATCTTTGATAACCGATGCGTAATTCTTTCCCGAGACAGGATAACTTAAAACAAGTTGCTGAGCTTCGGAATTTTCCAACATGCAGTCTACAAGATATTGGTACTTATCTGAGTCTGAGAGATCCTCGTCGTTGTGGATGTCTTCAAACCTTGACCAGAAGGTGATCCATTCACGTACATCACCTCCAAACTCTGGGAGTTTTCTCTTGGGAAGCAGAACTCTTCTCCGGCTTGTACTGTTGCTCGTTTCCGAAGATGTTTCATCAGGCTGGGGCGACACACCTTTCTTCGGATTCAGTACTTTCTCTAACTCTTCTCTCATCCTTTTGATAAGTCTGTCGTACCTCAGACGTTCATCATATTCTTTGTCCTGTTCATCTTCAGTCACTTCTTCATCCAACATGGCCTCGGTTACTTTCTCATCCCATTCATGAAGATCTCGACATAAATCTTCAAGCTGTAGTGCTGAGACCCTCAAGTCTGTCTTGTCCAGTTCTTCTACTGGCTTCTTCAGGGCTGTTTCAACACTGTTGATGAGCTTTGTGATTTGGCCACGAACAGGCCTTCTTCCTTTCTTGAGGCGATTCATTTTGAGTTACAAAATATGCTGTTGCACCATCCTGTCGCGGACGCCAAAAAATGTCGAGCTTTGAACAATGAAATTCGTATCACTGGACGGTGTAACCAACATAAAATAATTAAAACTATAGCAACTCATAGATTGCTGTGAAGAAGGGAAATTTATTTATAATTGATATAAAAATTACAGTTAAAGAATTACTTTAAAAAGAGAGAGATAGAGTTTTTAGTCTCGAGACGCGAGCACGCGTCGACAACAAAGTAGAGAACAAAGAGAAGGTGGGGGGGGCGAGAGGGCGGAAGTTGCATCATGGGCGGTGACATCACCGCCGCCGCGGGGGGGGGGGGGAGGAGGGCGTCTTCTTACACGGCTTTCTTACATTTGAAGGCCTCCCTCTGGTTATCTTCAAATAAAATGTGAAATTAAAATGCACACACAAAAAAAGACAGTGGATCTGCAACACAATGTTCTCAGCACATCCCCCTTTTTAAGATTTGAAATATATATACATTACAAACTTTAAATGCACAATATAATTAATAATGAAGGCGATCCACGGGTTTAACAATTCGTCCACTCCGGGTTCTTATCTGGCCGTCTTCTGAGTCGTTAGAGGGATAATCCACAACTGGGGTCTTTTCATTTTCAACCAGTTCCTCTCCCGAAAAGGTCGGCGTCGATGGGCCAGCTGGATATTGCACTGTATCTCCTTTTCGTAGATGGAACCTGTTTCGACGTAAAGTCCCAACTGGAGTATCAACCATATATGACCTTGGTGTCGATGCTTTCTGCTTTACAATCCCCCAGATTCGCATATCGGTAATCCAAACCGTGTCACCTTCGGATAGCTCCTCCATGTCCGTAGCTCCGCAGCGTCGATCATATCTGGATTTCATATCCTTTCTCCTTCTCCCCTCCTTTATTTTCAGCGTATGAGAGTCCACCAACCTTGGATTAAGATTCTCTGGTGCAATTGGCAAGGTCGTTCGGAGTTTACGTCCCATGAGAAGCTCAGCAGGGCTGTAACCGTTCTCCAAAGGGGTCGATCGATACTCCAGGAGTCCAACCGATGGGTCTTGATTTTTCGTGAGGATCAACTTAGCAATTTTCACACCTGCTTCTGCCATCCCATTGCTCTGCGGGAATCGAGGATTTGAAGTGACATGTGTGAATCCGTACTGCCTTGCGAAATTTGCAAATTCACGAGCAGCTCCAAATTGCGTCCCATTATCGCTTACAACAGTTTCTGGTATTCCATGTCGGGCAAATATGGATTTGCAACTACGCACCACCACATTGGCTTTGAGCCGATCCAGCTGAATCATTTCAGGAAAGCGAGAATAATAGTCAATGATGACTAGATACCACTTATTCTCGAACTTGAACAAATCCATTTCAATCTTTTGCCACGGTCGTGTAGGAAAGTTGGTTGGTATCAAAGGTTCATGTTTTGAGACGGCTTCCTGGATACAGACACTGCACTTTCTGACCGTTTCCGCGATCTCTTCCGAAATTCCAGGCCACCATACCGTCTCACGTGCGCGAAGTCTTGTTTTTGTAATCCCGAAGTGCCCAGCGTGCAACTTATCTAGGATCTCCAGTTTCATACTTGCTGGAATAACAAGACGACAGCTACGCATCAGTAGTCCATTTTGAACGCCGAGTTCATCCTTGACATGCCAATAAGAGAGCAGAGCCTGTGACATTTTCTTCTTATCTGGCCAGCCTTGCTCAAGGTAGTTGACTACTGCTTTCAGGGTCGTATCTTCTTGTTGAGCTTCAAAATTTTTCGTCAACATCTCGTCTTTGTCGGTAATACTCGAGAGAACTGCATTTATGTGCGCTGAGGTTGGCCGTTCGTCTTCACCTCCCTCGGTTGTAAGAAGTGGTTGTCTGGATAATGCATCGGCATCGAGCAGCTCCTTTCCAGGGATGTCCAATCTTGTTTTGAGCTTTTCCATCAAAGGTATTGGTACCCGTCGAGGAGTATGCACAGCATATGGTTTTGCTCCAGGTTTCAATTTGATTCCGTAAGGGTTTCCGATCTGTCCCAGTCCTTCAAATACTTCAGGGAATTCCTTGATCGGGTTAATTCTCGTCGCAACCACTTCAATCCGCCTCGCCAGGTTCAAGAGCTCACATGCCCGGCGACTCAGAAGAGGTTCACTCAAACGAGAATGACATAAATCTTCTCTTTGATTTCATAATTGCCATTTCGCAGCGTTGATATAAACATACCCACAGTCTGAAGTTCGGAGAATTCAGGAGCTCTAATGTTGATATCACTTTCCACTAGTCGTTGCTTTCCCATTATCTTCTTGAAGAGACACAGGAACACATGTAACTTTTGGCTTGTTAAGGGACGCTGCAGGTCGAATTGCTGCTGTCGAACGGCTTCCTGCTGTCGAACCATTTTCACCGCCTTTTCCAAAGTCAGTTCGCTGTCCAACTGCATTCTTTCAGATAAAGCTTTGTCCCTCATTCCAACCACTATTCGGTCACGGATCAACTGCTCATGAAGACCCTCAAATTCGCAACTATCAGCCAATTTGTACAATGAAGTGATGAATTCGTCCACTGGCTCCCGATCCTCTAGGATTCTTGAATTGAATTTCGCACGTTCGTAGATAATATTCTTTCTGACACAGAAGTGGCTGTCGAACGCCTTGAGGACGGAATCAATTTTTGTTGCCTCTTCCTCCTTTTCGAACTTGAAGGTCCTGAATATATCATCCGCGCGGTTACCCATCAAGTACATGAACAAATCGATCTTGTCAGCCTCCTCTTTCTTCTTCATTCCACTGACCACGAGGTATCGTTCGAATCTTTTCCTCCATTTGGGCCATTCGTTGGGAGTCGAGAAGTCGAAAGTTTCTGGAGGTTGAATCTTGAGCCATGTTGAATTATCTTCCAAGGTACGCAAAAATCGATATTTTGCGATATACGGGTTCGTATTTTATCCAGTTATCGCTGCCACCATGTTTTAATGTCCATCCATACAGAGTTCAAAACAACGACTACTCACCCGTGCAGGCACGGTCACGATCCGCCGCGTCACGTGGGAAACATCCAATGTTCTCAGCACAGATTCTTTCTCAAGCATTTAAAGCATACCTTCGCATCCCTTACCTTTTTTAATCTGTCTGATTCCAACATCTTGGCTGCCTTAAAACAGTTTTGGCTAAGATGGTTATCTTTGTCACAAAACAAACACGGCAAGTTGGTCCTTCCAACAAATAACACCCCGATTCGCCAATGCTGTTACAGGCTCATTCGTCCCCCTTATCTCCCTCAAAGAGCTTCCCTGACACAGAATATCCAGGTGATACATCCCACAATTTTTGCATTCTAGTTGCATTTTGCACCGTCTCCTGATATGTCCTGTTCGCAAACACCTGAAGCACAGACGTGCTTTCTTAATCTTTTCCATCCTTTCTACCGATGAAATTCGAGCAATATAGTTACATTGATGGCTCTCATGATTTGTTCGCTCACAAAAGCATCATTTCCCTGGAGTTCGGCTTACGAACAAACCAGATACAGTGGCAGGTCTAGAATTGTTCCATTTCCTTGGATTTTCATTGTAAAACTTCCTCTGAGGCACTTCTAGGTTGAAACCTCTTTCTATAAATTTTAATCTTTGAGCACTCTTGACTTCTGCTCTTAAGAAATCCATTAACGCTTTTAATCTTTCGGGGATCTCTCTAGTCTTAGTCACTGGGTCTTCTGTCTTAAATCTCTCTTGTCCATAGCCTGAAGAAGGATGTCTTTGCCATATTTTCAATACATCCGATGGCAGGGATGACTCTACCAGAGGATACAAGAAAATACCCGACAACTGTGGGTCTATTCCAAGCGTTTGCAACGATCTCAAGTGACTTGTTAAGTCATCGTACAAATTACTCAAATTTCCATTTTCCTTCCTGACATTGGCCATGACCAAATTCAAAAGTCGTCTAACATAGAGCTCCGTCAGAATATTCGGATCTCCAAAACGCTCTTGCAAAGCCTGAATAACCGACGTGTAATTATCCCCCGTAACAGGGTAACTGGCTATAACTCTATATGCCTCTGAAACAGGCAAAATCGCCTTTGGCAAATACAAAAATTTATCACTATTAGATAAATCCTCATTTTCATGCACCTTCGAAAACTGTGCCCACCAAGGCAACCAGTTTTCTAAAGAACCATCATAGGTTTTCAACTCTAATTCTGGCAGTTTTATATTCAACTTCGTATTTTTACTACTATTTGAAAGAACTTCATCTTTTGCCTGATTTCGCAATATGCCGATCTTCTGCTCCATGTTGAATCTCTCTTGAATATATTTCTCGCAATCTTCATATTCCCGATCAATCTCTTCATCCGCAATATTCTCTTGGGCCAACAAAACCAGCTGGCATTGCTCATTCAAAGCCACAAGTTCTATATGTAGAGATTCGAGCCTATTGTATTTTGCATAAATATTTTCTTTATCAATAGAAGACTTTTTGAACTCGGCCTTTAACTCATTGACTGTCTTGGTAAAAATTCCTCGTACAGCTCTTCTACGTTTTTTGTTCATCTCCTCCATCTTACCACCAAGCCTATCGCGTCCGGCTCACCAGAAATGTTGGGAATACAAAAACATAGAATTAATAAACTTAAGTAATAGGCAAATGAATAATTTAAATCATCCTTTTTTCTAACTATTGCAATTACTGTAGCGATAGGCTGGTGTTATTCTGGAGGAAATGATCAGCTGGTGGTTTGATGATTTTAAACATATGAGGCTTTTTTCCACAATGGTAACATACAAAAAATGAACTAATTTCAATCAAAACAATCCCGAACTATTAGGGTAAGCTTGCTTCAGCTTCTTCAACAGACCTTTTCTCTACTTCAGCTTTTTCGCTCTCCTCAATGGACTTTTTCTCTTTACCTTTAATTCTTCTTTGACTTTATCTTCTTTTACTCCAACTTTATCCTCTTTTATTTTAACTCTATCTTCTTTTACTTTAACTTTATCTTCTTACCTCTAACTCTTCTTTGACTTTATCCAGTTTCTTCAGGCTTCCTATAAACTTCTCTTGCCTTTTCACTTGAGCTCTGCGCTACTATACCCTCTCCTCCTGTGACTATGCCCTATCCTCACTTCACCCCGATCTTATACCTTTTTTCGCCGCGACTTTTATAGTCGTATAGGGTCACGTGGACGGACTCTGTGGATTCACTCTGTGGCGCATCCCTTGGCGCGCGCCAGTGTTGGGCATTAAAAAATTATTTTTCAATTAAATTGAAGTGAAATTAACAATTAATTAATTGTTAATTAGAAAAGTGCAATTAACAATTGATTAATTGTTAATTGTATGAATACAATTAACAATTAATTAATTGTTAATTGTAAAAATACAATTAACAATTGATTAATTGTTAATTGTGAAAATTACAATTAACAATTAATCAATTGTTAATCTTTAATAAATCATTTTAATTAATATTTGCCCAACACTGCCTGAGATAAAAAGTGTTTTTATTAAATACAACACAACTTTACCATCGTCAGCTGCAGTTGAACGCCTTTTTTCTTTTGCGACAATGACAAATCTGCCAAAGAGTCACAAATTGTCGGACAGCATGTTCGAGAAGAGAGTGGTACTGAAATGCAGTGTTGGGCATTAAAAAATTATTTTTCAATTAAATTGAAGTGCAATTAACAATTAATCAATTGTTAATCTCTAATAAATCATTTTAACTAATATTTGCCCAACACTGGCGCGCGCCATCTAGAGCCGTCTTCCTGAATCATTTCCAACACTGTGGGTATGTTTATATCAACGCTGCGAAATGGCAATTATGAAATCAAGGAGAAGATTTATGTCATTCGTCGTTTGAGTGAACCTCTTCTGAGTCGCCGGGCATGTGAGCTCTTGAACCTGGCGAGGCGGATTGAAGTGGTTGCGACGAGAATTAACCCGATCAAGGAATTCCCTGAAGTATTTGAAGGACTGGGACAGATCAGAAACCCTTACGAAATCAAATTGAAACCTGGAGCAAACCATATGCTGTGCATACTCCTCGACGGGTACCAATACCTTTGATGGAAAAGCTCAAAACAAGATTGGAAGAGCTCGAGAAGGCGGGAATCATAGCACAAGTTAACGTTGCGACTGAATGGTGTGCACCGACTGTGATTGCTGGTAAACCGAATGGCGACATACGACTCTGTGTGGATCTCAAGGCTGAACGAACATGTACACGCGCGAAGTGCATCCCATGCCAGTGGTGGAGCACATGCTGGGGCAACTGGGGGAAGCAAGATTATTTTCGAAACTGGACGCGAACAGTGGCTTTCACCAGATTTCGTTGAGCCTGGACTGCCAGCATATAACGACCTTCATCACTCCTTTTGGGAGATATAAATTCTGCAGATGCCATTTGGAATATTACTCGCCCCAGAGTATTTTCAGAAAGTTTGTCAATAATCTTGAAAGGCATGGACGGTGTAATGTGTTACCTGGACGATATCCTGATATTTGCCTCCGACTCCAAGACTCACGATCGAATTCTTCGTTTAGTGCTCCGAAAACTGAAAGAGGCGAAAGTTACACTAAACAAGGCCAAGTGTGTCTTCGGCGTGCCAAGAATTAATTTTCTTGGGCACAAACTGGATGAAGACTGTATTCGACCAGATCCAGCGAATATCGAAGCAGTGGCGAAGATGCCTGCTCCGACCGATGTTCATGGCGTGAGAAGATTTCTTGGCATGGTGAACCATCTGAGACGCTTTGTGGAAAATTTATCTGAAATTGTGGCACCACTGAACCAGTTGTTGGAGAAAGGTCAAGACTTCGTTTCGTATTGCAGCCAGGAGCGAGCATTCCGAAAGTTGAAAGAATTGCTCACGACTCAACCCATCTTGGCAGCATACGACGTCAGGAAACCAACTATGGTGTCATCCGACGCATCTTCATACGGCTTGGGAGCGGTACTGAAGCAAGAAGGTATGAATGGAATCTGGCGACCTGTTGCTTATTTTTCTAGAACTATGACACCTACCGAAAAACGATATGCTCAGATCGAGAAAGAGGCTCTCGCAATTACATGGGCTTGCGAACGTTTTCAAGATTTCCTGCTTGGAAAGCGTTTCCGAATTGAGACCGATCATAAGCCTCTCATTCCTCTATTTTCGACGAAAGAATTGAGTTCGCTGACCCCAAAGACTGCAACGTTTCCGAATGCGTATGATGAGGTTTAATTTCGAAATAGTGCATATCCCTGGAAAGGAGCTGCTCTACGCCGATGCATTATCCAGACAACCACTTCTTACAACCGAGGGAGGTGAAAACGAACAGCCAACCTCAGCGCATATAAATGCAGTTCTCTCGTGTATAACTGACAAAGACGAGATGTTGACGAAGAATTTTGAAGCTCAACAAGAAGATACGACCCTGAAAGCAGTAGTCAACTACCTTGAACAAGGCTGGCCAGATAAGAAGAAGATGTCACAGGCTCTGCTCTATTATTGGCATGTCAAGAATGAACTCGGCGTTCAAAATGGACTACTGATGCGTAGCTGTCGTTTTGTTATTCCAGCAAGTATGAAACTGGAGATCCTAGATAAGTTGCACGCTGGGCACTTCGGGATTACAAAAACAAGACTTCGCGCACGTGAGACGGTATGGTGGCCTGGAATTTCGGAGGAGATCGCAGAAACGGTCAGAAAGTGCAGTGTCTGTATCCAGGAAGCCGTCTCAAAACATGAATCTTTGATACCAACCAACTTTCCTACACGACCGTGGCAAAAGATTGGAATGGATTTGTTCAATTTCGAGAATAAGTGGTATCTAGTCGTCATTGACTATTATTCTCGATTTCCTGAAATGATTCAGTTGGATCGGCTCACAGCCAATATGGTGGTGCGTAGTTGCAAATCCATATTTGCCCGACATGGAATACCAGAAACTGTTGTAAGCGATAATGGAACGCAATTTGGAGCTGCTCGTGAATTTGCAAATTTCGCAAGGCAGTACGGATTCACACATGTCACTTCAAGTCCTCGATTCCCGCAGAGCAATGGGATGGCAGAAGCAGGTGTGAAAATTGCTAAGTTGATCCTCACGAAAAATCAAGACCCATCGGTTGGACTCCTGGAGTATCGATCGACCCCTTTGGAGAACGGTTACAGCCCTGCTGAGCTTCTCATGGGACGTAAACTCCGAACGACCTTGCCAATTGCACCAGAGAATCTTAATCCAAGGTTGGTGGACTCTCATACCCTGAAAATAAAGCAGGGGAGAAGGAGAAAGGATATGAAATCCAGATATGATCGACGCTGCGGAGCTACGGACATGGAGGAGCTATCCAAAGGTGACACGGTTTGGATTACAAATATGCGAATCTGGGGGATTGTAAAGCAGAAAGCATCGACACCAAGGTAATATATGGTTGATACTCCAGTTGGGACTGTACGTCGAAACAGGTTCCATCTACGAAAAGGAGATACAGTGCAATATCAAGCCGACCCATCGACGCCGACCTTTTCGGGGGAGGAACTGGTTGAAAATGAAAAGACCCCAGTTGTGGATTATCCCTCTAACGACTCAGAAGACGGCCAGATAAGAACCCGGGGTGGACGAATTGTTAAACCCGTGGATCGCCTTCATTATTAATTATATTATGCATTTAAAGTTTGTAATGTATATATATTTCATATCTCAAAAAGGGGGGGTGTGCTGGGAACATTGTATGTTTTCCCACCTGCCGCGGCACGTGCGTGACGGGCCTGCACGAGTGAGTAGTTGTTGTTTTGAACTTTGTATGGATGGACATTAACCCAAGCGGGAGAAAGCTCCAAAATACAATCATTGTTATGGACCTAGATGTGAGCTACCCCAACGAACCCACTCATGACTCACCTCCAGACATCATTGATATCGCCGTACACAAAAACATCTCTCAAAGCACATACTCAAAAGTATTGCATAAACTAACCTCTGATCATCTCCCAGTACTACTTTTGCTACAGGATTTCTCAAAATTTCCTACTCAAATATAAAAATCAAAATAACAGATTGGGCTCTTTTCAAGTACAAAAGGAAAAGAGCTGAAATACCCGAACTTATGCTAAACACCTTTTCGAAAATAGATGAGGCCATAACATACATCGGAGAACAAATGGCGCAAAACCGGAGAGAACCAACAAAATACAAGGTCCCAGAATTAGAACGAAGATACCTACCTCACATTAAAGAAAAATACAATTAACCATTAAAAAAGAAAGAAAAACCTGTGATCCCCGAGATATATCAGCCTACATGACTGCCCGGAGAGAATCTCAGAAACTAACAAGAGAACACGACAACACTAGCTGGGACTACTTTATCGAAAACTATAAAGTCACAGATAAAACCATATGGAAAGCCATCGAAAAAAATGCTCATCTAAATCTGAAAAACAAGAAATAATCCTGAAGACAAACAATGTGCAGACACCAACCACAGAAGAGGCAGCTGAATCATTTGCCTATAACTATGAAAAACAGTTCAGCCCTAATCCCTATTCATCCCATTCCAAACCTACTCGTTCATACTGTGAATATATGAACACATACGTGAAAAATAATAAAGAAAAAGACTAGAACCAACAAATATTGGTGAAATAAAAGCGATTATCGAAATATTACCAATTAAAAAAGCTCCCAGAATTGAAGAATTACCTAAATAATCTCTTAAACCGCTCTCAAATTACATATTGGCATCAAAAACTAAAATCTTTAATGCCTCACTGAAGCCTGCTCACTTCCCTGAGAGATGTAAAACGTCCATTATCTGTCCTATACTTAAAAATGGGAAATCCTTACATGAGCCACCAGGCCCTTCTCACTGCTACTTTCAAAATTATTTGAAAGAATAGTATTGAGGAAACATAGAAAATCCCTTGAAGAGCCCACTCAGACCTGAACGATTTGGCTACCAAGAAAAGCAGAAAAGGGATTCGGCCTGCAAAAGCAGAGCCAGGGATGATATAGACTCCTGTGGTCCTAGCATCCCGGTTACCTCCTCAGTCACCCAGCCGATGGAATGATGCATTCTCCATGCATCGAGCGGTCATCTGAATGGTTCCTCGCGCCCGCCTTTATGGTCTAGCTCAGTGGAGTCGACCAGGCACCCAGAGTTTCTTAGCCAGGTTGCTGTCCGGGCCCTCTCGTACGGACTTGGAATAACCCGTCCTACGCTCCAATAGGACTTCCCCCCCCCCCCCCCCTTTGGCTCTCGTGCCCTTAATTCTTAGAACTCCCCGAATCTGACGATGAATCAAGGACCTCTGAGGCACGAGGTTGACGCGGGGAACCTCGCGAAGGCTAAGGGGCGGTACTGCTGTGTGTATACCTTGGTATTTCACGGCGCGTTCGGCAAGGACGCTCCCAATCGCGCACACACAGAGCGAAGACCCAAAAGTAAAACACTCTTGGCTGATCCACCGCCAGTGATCCTACATGGCGCTGGGGTCAGCTTCTCCCCGCACCAAGCAAAGCACTCAACATTTCAACTCTGTTCATTCAAGTATGTAAGTAGGATCAAGCGTCTAAAAAGATAAGGCAGCTTGGAGGTAGAGATTCCCGCCAGTTGACTCTAGAGAGGGTACCAAGTCACTACCGCCTCCCTGTGCATAGGTCGCTTCCCTGCAGCCCAGCTGCCGTCGTCGTCCTAAAGATAGCTCATCCCGCCTAGCCGGCGTCTAGGTTTCTACCAACACAAGCTCCATAAACAAGTATTGGTTTAATAATTTATTTATATAATAATTATCTTTTCGAGTTTGCCTAAACTCCAATATTTTCCACATAAATAAAATGTTAATTTTCTAAAATCGCTAGGTTTTATTTATTTTACTATTTAAGTAAGGGACTAAGAAAAATTTAGTCTTTTTTCTTCTATGATTAACAAAGTTAACACCGGAATTTTTTTTCTGCATAGGTAAAACGATTTATTTTTAAAATTTGATAGTAACTTCATTTTTGTTATGTAAATGTTAAATGTTGGTTTTCTCACACACACACACACACACACAAGGCTGATCTTCAATTTGTTTTCGGTGCATAATCATAAGTCGATATTTTCTAATGTAATTTCAATCGAAATTTTAAGAGCTGTGTTAAAGTTTTATCCCCAATTATTTCTAAGTATGGTGTTTGTAGTTTAGCAATGTCAGCCACAAAAGTGGAGACAAAGGAGTTCCCTGAGGACAGCTTTTCGATAGTGATTTAGAAATTTCTATGCTAGTATAAGCAAGAACGTTATTTTCTATTTTTCAAGTATGATAGTAAAATTCTAATCAATCCGGCAGGTAGGTTTACTTTATTGAATCTTTTAATTGATGCTGGCCGACCATGCATTGCCAAAATCACCTTCTAAATATACACTGCGCGACATTGAAAATGGAACACCAAGAAAGAGTGGTCAGAAAATTATGCAAATTTCAGGGTAGACGCACCTCACCGAGTTATGCAAAATGATGTGAAATGCGCAGCTCTCGTGCGCACGTAGAGTAAGATATAAGGGAAGGAACTTTCAGAAAGGAAAGTATTCGTGCAAGTATTTCTTCATGAAAATCATCGTAGAAATTTTGATCTTGTTTCAAAAGACACATGTGTAATAGCAGATAATACCAGGCCGTCTTCAACGGAGGCAGTTCCAGCAGACAGATGATTTTACGAGGGGCATGGTGATCGGACTGAAAAGGGCAGGTTGGTCCTTACGTCAAATTGCAGCTGACACACACCTGGGTGTGTCCACTGTGCACTGACTGTAGGGAAGATGGTTGGAATGAGGAAATGAGGCAATTTATAGGAATGCCGGTGCAGCCATAGTGACGTCAGCACGCGTGGATCGGCGTATCCTTCGACAAACAGTGGCGGACCCACATGCTATTTGTACCTTTATTCTGAAAAAAAAATGTACAAGACACCCTAGATACTTCCATCTCGACCAGAACCATATCCGATCGATGGGTTGCTAATGGCTTGTATTCATGTCGTCCGGTAAGAAGGCTGCCTTGGACCCCACTGAATAGACGCCAACTTTTGGAATGGTGCCGGGCTAGATCGACGTGGATGACGGAAGAAGAGTCACGCTTCTGTTTGTCCAGTGATAGTCGCCGTGTACGCGTGTGACGTCGACGTGGAAAAAGATCCAATCAGGCAGCATTTGTGGAACGTCCCACCGCGCGACAACGCGGAATTAAGGTTTGGAGCGCAATCGGGTATGATACCAGATCACCTTTAGTTCGTATTCAGGGCACTATGACGGCCCAACGAAACCTTAATGATGAGCTGCGACCGGTGACACTCCCCTACCTTCAGGGGATACCCAATGTCCTTTATCAGCAGGATAATGCCCGACCGTACACTGCTCGCATTAGCCAACAAGCTCTGCAAGTTGTACATATGTTTCCCTGGCTACCATACTCTCCTGAAATCTCACCAATCGATCACGTCCGGGACATTATTGAACGTCATTTGCATGCCTTGCCTCAGCCGCATTCAGAAGACGAACTATGGCAAATGGTTGAAAGGGAATGGAGACCCATCCCTCAGGACGCCATCCGTAGTCTGATTGACTATCTACCTAGACAAGTTGCTGTGTGCATCGCTGTCCGCGGTGGTCCTACTTGCTACTGAGCCGACGTTGTTCTCGCTCTGTATTATGACTATCATTTTGAAATAAAGATCATTTATTTTTCGTTCCTGCCTCTCTCTGTTTGCCAAGTTTCATCAACTTTCTGGACCCTCTTTCTTGGTATTTCATTTTCAATGTCACGCAGTGTATATTGTAATTAGTGCCACGAACTCTTTCTGTTTATACTCTATTACAGGATCAATAATTTTATTCAGGGCTTGATTGTTGACTTTGTTTTATTCTCTAGGGCTTAACTTATTGCTATCTTTATAAAATTTGCATATTTAATTTTTCAACGTTATTTCAAATATTTTAGAAGGGTTTAAAATTAACGATATAAGGTGGTAACTTTTAGGGAGACGTTTCAGAATTAGTTTAATGAGGTTTACGTATTATATTTAGAGATGCAGATTTCTATTCGTCTAGGAAGTATTTTACTTTAATGTAAACATTGAGGTAGTAACGACAAAATTGTGCAGAAGCATATTTTATCAAATTGTTGCTTATATTGTCTTAACCTGGATCTTTTTAAACATCAATATCAGAAATAATATCAAAGATTTCTTTCCTTCCTTTCAACTCCAATTGTTCCCGAATTTGACCTTTGTTGCTTATAATTTCTTATTGTGATTGTTGTTTAATATTATCCTAAGTTTTTTATTGTCAGACCTGTAATTAAGTATTTCATTCCTTTAGTCATTTTGTTTCCGGTGATATTATCTCTGGTGTTTCTGGTGAATTATCAATTATGAGTAATCCAGCTTCTATTGAGAAATAACAAAATCCAAAAATGTTCTATACTCACGTGGTTCAGAGATGAGAATCTCCATTTTGATAAATACACAAATATTTATTATCAATTACAAGAAAATATTTACATTTAAGGAACCTATTGTTCCTAAGTTTACGATCAAAACAAACATTGCGAGCAGCCAAAACTGAAACCTAAAAAACAACTACTATCTGATGACGTCAGCATCGAAGATTGAAGTTTTCCAACAGTTCCCTACTGTCTTTGTTCTCACGAAGTTATGGTTCTTTAGGTGTGCTGTGTCGTTGCATATTTACTCTTTGCATATCGTGAGGCACCCAAGCTCTGAGTTTTTGAGAAAAACATATTGATTGAAGATGGTTGGAGATGGTCACAGCACTACATTTCATTTTTCGGCTAACTCATGAGTTGTTTGGTGACCGTCTTCCTTCAACAGGGGCCTTTAGATGTTCCTCATCGAATTCTGATGGTCGTCCGCTTCGAGGCGTGTCTTCAAGGTCCAAGTCGCCGTTTTGAACTTTGGAAACCATTTTTGTGCTGCTCGCTCTCCTATGACATCTTTTCCAAAAACGTTGCATATGTCCCGAGCTGCTTCGGCTGCTTTTTGACCTCGATGAATAACGAAGAAAAGCAGATGTCGAAAATGTTGGTTTTTGCCTCCTGGATATTCCATTTTCAAGCCTTGAAAAAGAACCAAAAATAACGCTTTTCAAAAGACAAATAATTCAGGTTTGTAGAGCAGAACAAGTACTTTTTAAAGAATATAAAAACTTTACCGTATAACAACAAAAACCGTTATGAAACAAAGGGATATGTTAGCACGTTTTCTTTGATGTTTCTTTTAGAAAGAACGAGCTGACTCAATTCGATTCATTTCACACAACAAAAGAGAATTACACTACAATTTAATGCGATTTAGTTGTATTTATAACATTATTTATTTAAGTAACCCAGGTTCCTGGAGCGTACAGAAGTCGCCAACTACCCGGGATGTCCTTCTGACCTAAGTCTTCTTGGATTTATGTACAATGCCAGTGGAAGTCCAATTAATGAGGTGTTGCCAGGCAGATTTCTTTCTTGGGAGATTTTCTAGGGATGCTGGACATATGTTGGGGATACCTAGGAGAGTGGCTGTCTGGAATCTTTGGTATTGGAAGGTTGGGCAAGTGAAGAGGAGGTGGTCTACGGTTTGGTCTTCATCTTGGCAGTGGGGGCAAGTTAGGTCTTCTTTTGAGACCGTTGCAAGGTCTGCCTGAATGTAGCCATGTCCGGTCAGGATTGTTGTGGAGGTAGATCCATGCTTGATGTTTCGAAGCATTTGGAGGAGTAGTTTCGGGGTAGCAGCAAATCTTCGTAGATTTCTGGTGGAGTAGTCTTGGATGTAGAGGTCTGTCCACATTTTGAGGGCAATCTGTTCTTTTTTACCGCGCGCGACGCTCTTTGGGAGGGTGGTAAAGGATAGTGGCAGATTAGAATGTGCTGCAGCCTTTGCCGCCTGATCCGCCAGTTCATTTCCTGGAATACCGCTGTGGCCTTTGATCCAGCAGAGTTGCACATTTGGTGAAAAATGTAGGTTGTAGATTATTTCCGCAATCAGTTGTGTTCTTGGGGGCCAAGACCTACATATGGCTGATAGAGCTGATTGGCAGTCTGAGGCAATGATGAAGTGTTCTTTTGGGAAATTCATGGTTATTTTTGTTGCGTAGAGAATGGCAAGCAGTTCAGCTTGGAACGCTGAGCACTCCTGGTGGAGTTTAAGTTGTATGGTTTGTAGAGGAGGTGGTAGGATGACTCCAGCCCCAACTCCTTCTGATGATTGGGATCCGTCTGTGTAAATGGTGGTGACATTTAGTTGTAGTGATTTGGTAAAATGGATTATCTTCCGTAATGGGGGATAGGGTAAAAAGGAAGGACTTGGGCGTGATTCGTAGTGGCCCGTTTTCAAAGTTTTTAAATATTCTAGGTGAGCCTTTATAGAGATATCGAGTGGGGGGACAACCCGTCAATGAGATAGCTGGTATTGTCGGTGTGCATGGACCACCTCTTATTATTGTTTTCGCATATTTGTAGTGGAGACTACGTAGCTTGCGAGCCCCATTTGTGTCATATGCACGTTTTCCCCAGACACCAGAGCCATATAGTAGCGCTGGGAGAACGACTCTCTTGTAAATTTTGTGTCCGGAACTGAAGGCTGAACCAAATTGCCCTTTTATGGTGCTAGTGAGCCTTGGGAGTATCCATCGGTATTTGAGTAAACTGTTGTTGAGATGTTTAATAAATTGTCTCTTTGAATCAAAGGTAATACCAAGGATTTTAATTGTTTTGTTGATTGCAATGGGCTGGTCAAGAAGTCGGATGCTGTCCTTGTTTGGCCATCTTGGTTTGTTACTGTAAAACATGCATGCTTGAGTCTTGTGGGGATTTACCAACATTCCATGCCTTCTGCACCATTGTGAGAAATTTTCAAGAAAATTGTTTATTTGACATTTAGGAAGCTTTGGGGCCACCTGCACCATTAGTGTGAAATCATCTGCGAAGCCCACTAATTCGCTCTTTCTAGGTTTTTGCAAAGTAAATGCTTTTCTTGCAATCATATTGAAGAGAAAGGGACTTAAAGCCGCTCCTTGTGGGACTCCACGGAGTGACAGAATGTGAGCAGTGTGTCCCCATACGCTATAGGCCATTTTTCTATTTATTAAATAGCTGGTAATTAGTTGTAGTAATTCCTCAGGGCAGCTAACCTCTCGTAGGGCTTCAATGATAGAATACCTATGTACGGTGTCGAAGGCTCTTCTAATGTCTAGGCTAATAACTAGTGTTTTCTCTTTTCTTTTAAAAGGCCGATTTTCCAGGGTGATGGAAAATGGCCGAATCTTAGACACTTGGTAAAAAGTCCTGCAAGTAGTTTATGTAGGGGAGGACCTCCTAATTGAAGGCACTTTGCTCCAATTCGATCAGGGCCTGGAGATTTCTTGAGTCCACAGCATTTGATGGCCCGAAGTACTTCAGCGTCGGTGAAGTCTGGCTCAATGAGGCCAGAAAACTGTATTAAGGGCCGAGGCTGAGATATTGGTGTGTCAGGCAGACAAAAGTGCTGCAAGATTTTTTCACAGGTTTCCTCTGGTGTGTAGGGGGTTCCGTCAGATTTTTTGAGCAGTGGAGGTCCTCTTTGGGTGCTTCGTCCTTTGGAAATATATTTGTGGACAGAGCTCCAAGCGGCTGAGGATACTTCTTGACAGAGGTTTATCCATGATAGGTGTTTGGCTCGTCTTATCTCGGCTCTCAGCCTGTTGTGACATGCTCTGTAGAGCCCTTTGAAGAAGTTTCTAATGGGCGTGGATGTGCACTGCGAAAGGCGCCTTAGAGAAACTACTACATTGCGTAGTTTTGCTGAGTCTTTATTCCACCAGGGTTTTGATGGTCTGTTGTCTTTCTTTTTTCTTTTCATGGATATGTTGCAGGCCTCTTGAAGGATTTTGGTAAGAATATGCACCACATCATCTATGTCCTGGTGTGTTGATGCGGCATGGAGACGTGAGGCTGCATGTTGCAGAGAGGAGCCAAGGAATGCAGTGAAGGCGCTTTCCACACACGTCGATTCAGCCCAGGAAGTATTTTGCGCTGGGGATATTGTATCTTGGATTGTAGTGAGGATCGGTAGATGGTCTGTGAATGCCATTTCAGGTAGGCATGTTCTAGTTGCTCTGGCGGCTAGGGAACTGGAAGCCAAGGTTACATCGATGGAGGAAGACTGGTGTCCGTTGCTCCAAGTGTATTGCACAGGAGCTCCCAGAAAGTGTAAGTTTGTGAGCATAGAATATGCTTCCAGACTAGCGCCTCGAGCATCACGGACTGCACCGAGACCCCAGGTAGGGGAGTGGGCGTTGGCGTCCATGCCTAAAACACTTAGTATGGCACATGTGGTAATGATGGATTCGAGGGTCGGAAGAAAGTCATATTCTGTTGTATCATGGTGCCAGTAGGCTGAAAAAACTAAGAGGGCTTGTTTGCCTAGCCAGATCATCGCAGCAGTGATGTTTGGGTCGGAGGAATCAACCTGTACAGGATGAAGGCTGGCACGAATAACTAATCCCGAGGGGATGTAGTTACCAGGTGGAGCAAACGTTAAAAATGTGCTATTGGGCCATCTGAAGTTTCGGGGGAGTTCCTGGAGCAGGATTACGTCTGCTTGTGTTTTGATTGCCATTTGGGAAAGTTCCAGAACAGCATCTGGTGACTTTCTGAGGTTGGCCTGTAGAACTTTGAGGGGTTTAATCATATTTTCTAATCTTGGATATTTGTGCCTTAACCAAGGGACATGCGCGGGATGTGGCTTGGTGGGTTAGTGCTTCAGATGAGATTCCTGCCTTTTTGGAGCAGTTATGACATTTCAGTGTGTTGCTTGGGCATTCATGTTCCTCGTGTCCTGTTGTGCCACATTTGTAGCATATGGGGTTGGCGGCTTGGCAGGTCGATGCGCGGTGGTTGAAACCGCAGCATCTGTAACACTGCTTCAGAGAATAGCTCTTCTCATAACGGTGTATTAAGCTTGCGATGGGGATCTTACCACGTTGTTGCAGAGTCTTGGCGGCGTCATCGTCCACTTCGACGAATACTGTGGTGTAACCTTTTGGATTGGGTTTGGGTCGATGTGCAATTCTGAAGTGTCTTTTCCCTGGTAGATTCTTGAATGATGGGTTGTTTTCCAGACTTTTAAGGATTTCTTCATTTTTGGTGCTGTCTTCTACCCCAAAGATACAGTATCTGGGGTGGATCGCTGGACGTTCCTGACAAGACAGTTCGGATGGCATTGCATTGTTCAGCTTGGATGCTAGCTCAGCGGCGACATGTTTGGTTTTAGTGTGGATGAGCAGCTTCCCTTTACCTTTCACTGAAGCAGCTACCTCGTTTGAGGCAAAGAGAGAAGGGTTTTTTGACTTTACTTCGCGGAGGATTTCTCGAGACTCCTTAGTAGGGTTTATGGATTTAATTAAGACATGGGATTCAAAGTCTCTTGCCAGGTTGTTATAGGTTGGTTTAACCTTCGAGGAGACAGGCGCTGGGGGTTTGGTCATGTTTGCTGTTTCAGCATATGAGGGTCTGGATGGTGTCTCTGCCATTGGCTTGGGGCGAGACTGTGCGAGGTTGATACCAGTGTAGGCATCCTGGAGAGCCAGCTCAGCGCAGGTCAGAGCGGAGTGAAGAGTTTTTATGAGGCTTCTGCGTAGATCTTCATTTAATTTAGCCTTGGTAGCGAGCGTATTTATTTGATTCACGCCGGTGTTGAAGGCGCGAGAGATTTGACCGAACTTGAAATCGAGATGTTTAGGGTCAGAGTCCATCTCGGAGCGAGATCGTTTCACGCCTGATGGCTTGTTAATTGACATAATATCTTCTTTTTTTAAAATAGATATTTGAATATCAATTATAACACAAAAGAAAACAGAAGAAGAAAAACAACAAAAAGAAATGATGATAAGTTACAATAAAATTCTATGAATATGAATTATAATTAATTAATAAAATACAATAATATTAATCTATATATTAATAAAATGCAAATTTCATAAGTGGTGTTCGCTAAAAACTTTCGTTACAATGCATCAATTTCGACCAAATTTTCAACATTTATGTAAAACGAGATGGAGCAGGTTTTGCTTAACATCAAAATATTTTTCCTAACTTTAACATGCGTAACTTCGCTGTTATCGATTAAATACAAAAAAAAAATCAACAGAGTTAATTTTATTTATATATGAATACAAAAAAAAAATTCAGCAATTCATTCAACTCAATCTAAAAAAATATTCAAAACAAGCAATTTTAAGATAACACCATATGTAAAACAGTCGGCCAAGAAAACAACAACGATATTACATCTTTTTCACATATTCACACACAATCTTGATTAATAATTAAAACTAAACTTTAACATTGTTTATTATACTTCATAATATATAATATTCGTTAGGCAAACTTTCACTCGGATAAAACCCGGGCGAAGCCGGGTACACATCCGCTAGTAAAAAATAAAACCTAACATATAGATTACTATAATAATGATAATTAAAAAAAAACCTAACATACTCCACCCCGGTGGACTAACTTAGTCCTCAGCAAAAGGTAATGGTACTATTTTAGAGACAGTTCTAGTAAGGTGTTCTTGGTGCTTGGTCTTCACCTCGATGACTCGAACTTTTTCGTCTGTTCCCGGAAAGACTTTGGTGATGCGACCAAGGCTCCAATACATTGCTGGTGGAGATATGGTATCCTTGAGCAAGATGAGGTCCCCTTCCTTAATGTTAGGTGAGGATTTTTGCCATTTTAGGCGTTGTTGCAAATTGTTGAGGTATTCTCGATTCCAACGTTTCCAAAATACATTTTTAATTTTTTGATTTAGGCTCCAGTGGTCGAGGTAGTTTATCGGAACATCATCATCATTAGATTCTGGAAGGGCAGTTAAGGGTCTCCCGATTAAGAAGTGTCCTGGTGTAAGAGGATTAAAATCGTCTGAATCTGAACTTAGAGGACAAATAGGTCGTGAATTTGAACAAGCTTCTATTTGAGTTGTCAGAGTACTCAGCTCTTCAAATGTGAGTATCTGAGACTTTAAGCATCTGAGAAGATTAAATTTGAAAGATTTTATTCCAGCCTCCCAGATACCTCCGAAATTTGGGGCGGAAGGAGGTATAAAATGCCAGTTGATTCGTTCATTATATATGAATTTTTGAATTGTTGAAGCTTTCAATATATCAAACTGCTCTCGGAGAATGTTTGTTAGCTCCCCTAAAGTTGGTCCCGTTATCACTAAATATATCAGAAGGTTTTCCTCGACGAGAAATAAACCGCTTTAGAGCTGCGAGGAAAGCCACTGAAGATAGGTCTGATACAATTTCTATATGAATTGCTTTTGTGCATAAACATACAAATAAAGCAACATATGATTTTAATTTTACTTTGGATCTTTTGATGTTTGGTTTCATCAAAAACGGTCCTGCAAAGTCGATTCCAGTTTTAGTGAACGGATTTGATTTCACAATTCGGTGCATTGGCAGATCTCCCATGATTTGCTTGGTAACTTGGCGTTTAGCCCTGAAACACACCATGCATTGGTGGATTATTTTCTTGACCAAACTTCTGCCTGCAGGAATCCAATATCGTAATCGTAGTGCTGACATGGTCAGTTGAAGACCAGAACGTAAATGATCCAGATGACACTGTCGCACTATTAATTCCGTGATAAAATGATCTCTTGGCAATATTATTGGATGCTTTTAATCAAATTGCAGATTTGAATGACCTTATCTCCCTCCAACCCGTAATAGCCCAGATTAATCAATGAAAGGATTCAAAGATAAAAGTCTTGAGTTAGTTTTGGTAAAGATTTCTTTAGTTTGCAACAGGTAATTTCTGATTGAAATTCAGAACTTTGGATGAAACGAATGATATTGTGAATTGAACTTGTTAATTCGCTTGAAGATTTATGTCCTTTCTTTCTTTCATTGAAAGAACATTGGACATTGAATACAAATCTATAAATCCATGCTGTAATTCTAACAAGTTCGTTGATATTTGAGTATTTGAAAATGAAGTCTGGGAAAAGAAGATTAGTGGAATGAAAAACAGAGAAAGTTTTTCGTCTTTCACCTGAAATTTCTTTCGGAAAATCATATTGAGTTTGAATTGGATCTTCAAAGTTCACATCCGAGAGTCAAGTTGGTCCTCGCCACCAAAGAGAGTGATCCACCAGCTCTGAAGGAGTTATACCTCTGGAAGCGCAGTCTGCAGGATTATCTTTCGAAATGACATAATGCCAGGAAGAATGTAAAGTCAATCTTTGAACTTCAGCAATCCTATTTCCGACAAATGGTTTCCAATGTCTAGATTCAGATTTAATCCAGCTGAGAACAATTTTGGAATCAGTCCATAAAAATACTCTATCAATTTGTAAGCATAAAGAATTGCGAATAGTATCATATAAAGTTGCGAGAAGAAGAGAAGCACACAGCTCCAGCCGTGCTATGGAAATCATTTTCAGAGGAGCTACCCTCGTCTTAGAAGCAATCAGAGAAACTTTCACTTGGCCTGATTTGAAATGAGATCTTATATAAAATACTGCCGCATATGCAACTTCTGAAGAGTCACAAAAACCATGAAGTTCAACAGAAAGTAAAGCTCCCCTGCACGAGAAGTATCTAGGAATTTGAATTTTATTTAATACGGATAATTCCTTTTCGATTTTCTTCCATTGAGAGCACAAAGTATCAGGCAAGGGATCATCCCAATTCAACTTCTGTTTCCAAAGTGATTTAAGCAAAATTTTAAGAATAATAATAACTGGTGACAGCCAGCCTATAGGATCAAAGATTCTGGAGATGTGGGACAACAAATGTCTTTTAGAATTCGTTTGTTCTGGAATGTCATTAACAAGAATCTGAAAAATGTCCAAGGAAGGATTCCAACAAATACCAAGTATTTTGACACATGAATCACTCTCAAAATCCCAAAGATTATTCCTATCTTCAACCTGTTCTGATAATCCAGAAAGGACCTCTGGTACGTTTGATCTCCATTTCCTAAGAGAAAATCCGGCTGAAGAAAGAAGATTATTGACTTCACGAATATGACATGTAGCTTCTTCAATTGTGTCTGCACCAGAAAGCAAGTCATCAACATAAAATCGGTTTGTACTATTTTTGAGGCCACTGGGAAAGTTGACACCTTGTCCCTTGCAAGTTGATGTAGGGTACGCATGGCGAGATATGGCGCACAAGACAATCCATATGTCACAGTCAGTAGTCTATAATCCAATAAAGGGTCTGATGGGTTTTTTCTCCATAAAATTCTCTGGAAATCACAATCCCTAGAATCGATTCTTACTTGGCGATACATTTTCTCTATATCTCCTGAAAAAGCTATTGGGCGTGTTCGAAATCTTATCAGAATGTTGAAGATATCCTGTTGTAGTTTTGGTCTTACATGAAGAAAGTCATTTAGAGATTTGCCATTGCTAGTTTTGCAAGATGCATCAAAAACAACTCTCAATTTAGTGGTAGTGCTTTGCTCCTTAAAAACACAATGATGAGGTATATAATAACATTGTCCTGAAGGTGTATCCAGCTCATCACTGGGAATAAGCTCCATATGATTGATTAAAATATATTCGTCCATGAAATCACAATATTGTTTTAGGATACTTGGAGATTTTTGTAATTTTCTTTCAAGTGATAGAAATCGTTTCAGAGAATTGATCCTATATTCGCCTAGAGTTGGCAATGTTCTAAATGGCAGCCCAACAGAGTATTTTCTATCTTCCAGAATTTTGAGGTTATTAATATATATTTCTTCACACGAAATTTCTTCTCTGGTTAAAGATTTGGCAGAGGGTACTGACTCCAGCTCCCAGAATATTTTTAGAAAATCATCTTGTTCCTCCGACGCGAACATAGTTATATATTGATTGGAATTTTCACCTGCCAGTAATATTTTACCTGTAAGTAACCATCCCAATTTGGATCCGCACGCAGTGGGTCCAGATAAATTTTGGAATCTAACCTTCCCGTTAAAAAGACATGGAGCAAGCTCTGCTCCTATCACTAAATCAATCTGGCTAGATTTGTCAAAATTGGGGTCAGCCAGCAGAAGATTTTTCAAATAAGGCCAATTATCCTTTTCTATAAAGAAATTGGGCAATTCTGATGTGATCTTATCAATGACTATAGGATTGGCGTTGAATATTAGGTTTGAGAAATGTGGGCTAAATTGGAGAGTGATCTCACCCATTGATTGTTCTACAAGTGTATTTCCCAAACCAAAAACTAGTTTTACATTCAGCAAGAGGAAGATTTAATTTCTTTCGACAACTATTTGTTATAAGACACCTTTGAGAGCCTGTATCTATGAGGGCTCTACATGTTTGTAGAACCCCATTTTCCGATTTGACCTTTATTAAAGCCGTAGAGAGTAATATCCGATCATGACTTTTGTTGTCTGCAAAACATGAGACACTGGCATGGGTCAATGGAGATATGTCCACAACAGGACTTAACATTTCCGGTTTGAACTGATGCAAAAGAGTATGATGTCTCTTATTACATGATTTGCAATTTTGCGTGAAGACGCATGACGATACTCTATGGTTAGATCTTAGACAGTTGTAACATAGACGATTATCTTTTACAAATGTCCATCTTTCAGGTAACATCATACCATTAAACTTAGGACATTTTAACAAAAAATATTCACCTTTACATAAGACGCATGGCCTGACTCTGCTATCTATACTAGAGCCAGAGGCAAATGTTGCTGAATGAGAATGAGTGAATTTATTCATTTTGTAGAATTGTTTTGAATTTTCTTTATTCTGAAAACTCCCGAGACTTCCAGCAAATCTTTCCAGGAAAGAAATCATCTTTTCATACGATGGATATTCTTTCTCATGCAAACTCATCTCCCACTCCTTTCTTATTGAACGATCAAGTTTTGATTGAATTATATGAATTAAAATCATATATCTGATAAATTATTACGTTCCAATCCGAGGATAGAGAGATTCTGAATGCTTTCGTTACAAGTGTCCAGGAGATCAAGTAAATCTTTAGTCGATTCTTGTTTTACATTTTTTAGATCATACAAATTTTGAATTTGTTTAAAAGCCAATTCACTTTTTGTTAGGATTTTATAAGTTGTTTTTTCCTAGATTAGTTTATTTATATTTTGACCAGATGACTGGACGGTTTTACATGTATATAAATTGGTTTTTAATGAGGTAAATGAGTTAGTTATGAAAGGAAATTAAAAGTGTTCATTTTCTTAGAGGTGTTAGTGTTTACTCTGCTCGATTGATAGACTAGGAAAGAATTGGTTCCTAACAGGTTATGGGCTCAGCAGCACGCTTCCACTGCGCCGTAGAGAGAAATTAGAAGCTGAAGTCTAAAGAAGTGAAGCTAAAGTTTGAAAAGGTAGAGTTTAAAGAAGTGAAGATAGGGTTTGAAGAAGTAGTGTTTGAAGAAGTGAAGGTGAAGTTTGAATGGGAATAAGTAGAAAGTTTAAGGAAGAAGAAGGGGAAAATATTTGAGTTATAATTTTTTTGTCAGATTTGCATAACTGGAAATATCAATGGCTGACGAGTTCAGAATACCTAAACTTGATGGTAATAATTATTATACCTGGGCCATAAGAACTAAATCTATTTTGATCCAGAAGGACATATGGGATGCGATTGAGCCTGGCTTTCCTAGGGAAACTTCAGAAAAACAGAAGCGGAAAGATAGTTTGGCATTATCTGTCATATTATTAGCAGTTGAGGATTCATTCCTGGATGATATCGGTGATTGCAAGCGAGCGATCGATGCATGGCAGATACTGGAGGACATCCACACAAAGTATGGCTTATTGCACATATTACAGTTACTAAGAGAGTTTTTCAATATTGTCAAAAGAAATGACGAAGACATGAAGGAATATTTCGCGAGAATAATGGAATGTCATAGAAAATTAGCAAAGTGCCACCATGGATTTGGGGATGGCGAATTAGCTTTGATTATGCTATTGGGATTGCCAAAGAGTTACGAGCCGCTGATTCTCAGTTTAGAACAGCAAGAAGAGAAGCTATCTACTAGTGTGGTAAAATCCAAGTTACTTTTAGAAGAAAAAAGACAGAAACAGCGTCAAATTCCTCAAGAAGATCCTAATTGCGCTTTTGCGGTAAGAAGAAAAGAGGATACATGCAAATCACCATGTCAAGAGCGAAAAATATTTAAATATGACCAACCAAGGAATTATCATAATACGTGGACGGAAGGGAAAAGGGAAAATTATAACTACCCGAGGCAGATAAGGTGTTTCAGTTGTGGCAGGTTAGGACACATAGCAAGGAATTGCAGATTTGCCAACTCCTCAAGGAGAATTAGCGAAGGTATCTCCAGGCAGATAAGGTGTTTCAGTTGTGGCAGATTAGGGCACATAGGTAGGAATTGCAGATTTGCCAACTCCTCAAGGAGAATTAGCGAAGGTATGCTGAAACAAGGTACGCTAGACCTGACTCATAAGGTCCTATTTGCGAACAACTTTAAAAACAATAATTCGCAGAATATCTGGATTCTGGACAGTGGAGCTACTGAACATATGACGTCGAACAGACTGAAATTGACGAACACAAAAAGTATTTCAACTTCAGTAGAAATGGCTAACAATGAGAAAATAAAAGTATCAGAGATGGGTGATGTAACCATCAAACTCGGTCACGAATATGGAGGTGAAACCTTGTTCTTGGAAAACGTTTTATACGTTCCTGAGTTAGACGGAAATATTTTGTCTGTTGGAAGGATTGAGGAAAAAGGAAACAAAGTATTATTCCAGAATGGCAAGGCCTCTGTTTTTGGAAGTGATGGCGGGTTAATTATGAAATCTAATAGAAGAGGAAGAATCTATACAGTGGAAGAACTAAAGAAGGAAGATGAAGGGGAATACCAAAATGAAGCTGCGATCCCAAGAGGATATTCAGGGACTGATGGGGAAACAATATCGGTAGAGAAAGATCTGAATAACTTAGAACGAAGAGAGGATGGAGAGCAGGCCTATGAAGACGAAGCACTGAGGAGAGAAGACGAAGGCCAAAATGAAACTATAATCCTAAGAAGATCTTCAAGAATTGCGGCTAGGCAGAAGGAGTATTGTAGATCAGCCTTCCACCGTGGGATAGTTGAACATAAGAGCCATCAAGATGAAATGCCGTCATCATACGAGGAGGCGCTTAATATGCCCAAAGCACAAAATCGGCTGAGGTCTATGGAATGTGAAATGGCATCACTTCGGGAACACAGAGTATGGGATGTTGACTTGCCGGGTGGTGTTAAACGAAGACCTAACCAGGATCTTGACCACTCTAGGCCTCCGATGAGGGTATGAAAACAACTTTAAAATGGGGGGGCATTGTTAGGATTTTATAAGTTGTTTTTTCCTAGATTAGTTTATTTATATTTTGACCAGATGACTGGACGGTTTTACATGTATATAAATTGGTTTTTAATGAGGTAAATGAGTTAGTTATGAAAGGAAATTAAAAGTGTTCATTTTCTTAGAGGTGTTAGTGTTTACTCTGCTCGATTGATAGACTAGGAAAGAATTGGTTCCTAACACTTTTTTTGTCGAATCTATTGACCAAAGTTTGCCAGGCAATAGGATAATTTTCGTCAGAAATATTGAACGCCCTAATAAGTCTAGCGGCATTTCCTTTTAGTGCAGAATTTAAATATTGAAGTTTTTGAAAATTTCCCAGTGTTGGATTTTGATCAATAGATCTAATAAAAATTTCCTTAAAACTCAGCCAATCTGAAATATCACCACCAAAGGTGGGCAATTGAAATTTGGGAAGTTCTAAATTCGTTTCACCAGAAAATGTATTTTTATTTAAATTTCCCAGCGATCTATTTATTTTTATCAGAAAAGAATTGATTTTAGACTTTGCCTAAAAGGATACCTTAAAATTTTCTTCAGCATTAATGCCTTTATATTTTACTAATTTCACACATTGATTATCAAAGCTAGCTTTTAAATTTAACAGTCTTCTTTATTTTGCATAAGTGCGTATTTATCATTGCCTTCTAAATTATATTCTACATCTGCTTTTATCAATTCTAAACTTTTAATCAGAGATTCAAAAATTAAGATTTCTGTTTCCATATTTTAAAGATTAGTATTCAAAACCTTACCTTTCTTTATTTCTATGGCTTCTAAGAACTTTCTATTTCTTCTACTTCTTTCCCGGGTTTCGGCACCAAAAAATGTTAGCACGTTTTCTTTGATGTTTCTTCTAGAAAGAACGAGCTGACTCATTCGATTCAATTCGATTTATTTCACACAACAAAAGAGAATTACACTGCAATTTAATGCGATTTAGTTGTATTTATAACACAAAAGAAAACAGAAGAAGAAGAAAAACAACAAAAAGAAATGATGATAAGTTACAATAAAATTCTATGAATATGAATTATAATTAATTAATAAAATACAATAATATTAATAAAAAATAAAACCTAACATATAGATTACTATAATAATGATAATTAAAAAAAAAACCTAACAGGATACAAAAACCGAACGAACTTTCTTTACAAGCCAATAGAAGACCAATGTTTTCAGATTCATGGCAGTCTCTCAAGAAGTGCTACCTTCTTTTTATATGTCGGCAACGACTGCTTGGGGCTGGAGATCCAGTTGATAAATGACTGACTATATCTCTCGGTTGGTTTTCTTCATGAAACTCCATTCCTCCAACTCTTGTAACAGGTTTATTATCCACTTCATCTGACAGAAACTTCCATAAACTGCTATCATTTCCGCTTCCATTGTAAAGAGGGCTACAAGTGGATGCTTACTATTTCTCCAATCTATAGTCGTTTGGCTGAGTTTCAATACATATCCGCGGTAGGATTTCCCAACATGGTGGTCGACCATCGGTGTAGGACTTCCTGGGCTTCTCTCTTCCAAATTTCAGTCCGAGAACTCCTCTCAGGTTATCTCATCACTCTTTATTGCTGTCCAGTGCATTTTCTTTGGTTGTCTGGAGTATTGGGAACTTTTTTTGGTGATGTGAGAAATATCTGGTCTGGTATGTTAGCAGCAAGAAACCTAATCATTCCAAGGTTTTGATAGGTGTTTTTATTTATTTATTTATTACAAAACATACGATATATCCTATGTAGATATTTACGTGTAATTGTTCAAACTATTTTATGTACATAGTTTCAAAGTTTATATAAATTTTATTTTCTAGTTTGAGAGAGAGAGAGAATTATATTTACATTTAGAGCAATATTTATACAAGGAATAAAATTTATTTACATATTATTAAAAATGTTTAATATATTGTTAGAAATTTAACCACTTAGAGAGGAGGTGTGCTGCTCGATTGGATTTCTTTTGAACGTGGTGTTTGGCTTAGAACTTACAGTTTTCCATGCCATGTTCTTTAATATTTGTTGTACGTAGTAACCTTGTTGTGATGAAATTACCTACTTGTCCTGTGTAATTTTTATTTCCAAGAACTAGCCTTTATTGGCTACATCTTTTATTTCTAGGTTGTCTTTCAGTTTATTGTTGAAGGTAGTTGTGGTATTACCGGAATCAGAGAGATAGTGAAAAAACATCAACATATATTCCTATATAAAATTATTCGCCTTTATTTTCTCATTTGAATATACAGGGGTAGATTTAAGATTTTTGAGTCCAATTTCATTATGTACATGACTGAAACTTTTGTACAATGATTTACCAAATTGAGGTAAACCATGAATACTGTTACATGGATGACGAGGCCAAGATACCAGAGTAAAATTGGGGATAGAGGGGTGGACTCCAGCTGCCCTAGTTGCCATGTGGCAGGCGCCAAAAACAGAATTCCTGTGTGGGGGAGGACAGAGTCTGGTTACATCTGCGGAGAGGAGAAGATGTGGCGACTTGCCTCCGGGCGTGTGGATGATCCGGCAAGGAGAGCCTGACATAGGAGCGGTCTACAAGACGGTGTAGTCCAGGCTGGACGTGTATAGTGTGGAGCGGAACGCTTCATAAGAGGACATCCACGGCTCGCCAATAATTCTTCTGACGGGGAGGTTGAAGGCAAGTCCCACTGATTGTTCTCCTTCTGTTTAGAGCCATAATAAAGCGCTAACTTTAGCTGCAATCCCTTCGAACTTACATGTGTATCTTGTGGCAACCTGAGTTGACAAAGTACACGAATAGCGTCTGGGTACGACGTAACAATACTTTTGCTGAATCTGCAAACTTTGTTTTGTCAGGAATTAATCCAGAAGGTTGTGCCATGAATATTGTGTTCTCAATGTTTATATAAGCTGCTTTCACATAAAAAATTTTGATAGCTGATTCCTTTATTGCTGCCAATGACTAAATTGTCCTGAAGGTGTCTATTTTAATTACGGGGCTTAAACTTTCGCTCTAATCCTTTTCTGGAATTTGGTTGTATCCCATCGTAATTAGCCTAGTTTTATAAACTTTGTTTTTGTTTCCACGATCTTCACACAGTTTGAACACCCATTTAATTTTGACAACTATAGTGATTTTTTATATCTAGGTACCAGTTCCTATACTTGATGAGTGTACGTGATTTGTATTTCCTCAATCATTACGTTGTCCCAATGTTTCTTGTCATCGCATCCGATAACCTCGTCATAGTGTTTCGAAATGCTGTCATCCGTTGTCAACAGAACATAGCCATCAAATGTATTGTTCGTGTTCCTTGTGGTCTGATTGATTCACCTGATTCTGTCAGATTATTACATCTGTTGGTGACAACCTCAGTGTCAACCTCTAGTGGAACATGTAATTGTCCAGTTGTGCATTCTCCGGTATAAAGAAATATGTGTCATTATCCGCATTGATATGATTTTAGTTTTCTTCTGTAATGGTATTATTACTCTCTCCGAAGTGAACATCTGCGATTTAGAGAGTGCAAGTAACTAAACGGGGCTCTGGCACATTTGTAAGTGCAAAGTCGAACTGCTTTTCACATGTGTAGACATGAGGTGCACTTACAGTAAAAGAAGCCGCCTACTTCTACCCACCATGATTATCATGGCCTGTACCACGTGTACTAGGGGGGGGGAGGGGGGGGACAAGATCTGCGGTTTCAAAAATAACTCTCGCTGTGGTATCAAAAATACTCGGTAAGTGCTTCTGTATCTTAAATATTCTTCGAAAACCCCCCTTTAGATTTAGCTTCTAGTTTATGTATTCGGTGATGTTCGAGTTTATAGAAGACTTCACAACCGAATTTTATTACTTAAAAAATGGGTGTTTTTTTTCTATTTTTTTTTTCACGAAATTGGGCACCTCCTGGGGGTGATCGTTCTTTAGAGCACTGATTAAATTAGAATATTGTGGCGAAAAAATAATTTATTATTTAATTTAATTATTCAACGAAAATATTTGAAACATATTTAAAATTTTACATTTGCTAAATCATCATTTAGTTGCCTAGCTTGCTTGCTCGATATTCTCTAGCTGTAGATAGTGGGGGTTAATTTGCTAATATTTGTCGACTGGTCGTGGTGACGTCATCAATAAATACTTTTACATCTCCAGATATACAAAGACTTGATTTATACGCTACAATATTCTACAACAAGCATGTCAAACTCAAATCCTAACACGGGCCAAATAAAAAAGTAATAAGATTATGTGGGCCGCAAAAAAAGAAAACAAGTAATTAAATTTTTATAGTAACATTTATGTAGGTTTATTTTAAAAAATACCAATAAGAAAAAAGAAAGTAAAGTTAATATTTTCTCCCTGATATTTGGCATCTCTTTTCTGCTACCATCTTTCCTACTTCGGGGGAAATCTTGTTCTCAGTGATTAATTTTAAAACTGACCCAAGGTGAACGTCAGTAATTCTCGATCTGATTGGAGACTTATTTCCTTTCATAAGTGAAAATAACTGCTCGCACCGATAAGTACTTCCAAACATGGACATAATTTCATATGCTAATTTTCGAGTGTTTTCAAATCTGGCTGGCAAATATTTGTAAAATTCAGAAACGCCAACTTCAATGAATTTTGCCTTTAAATCTAAATCGCACTAGATATCTATTACCTCCATTTGCATATGATTAGGTACTGATTCTATATTTATCGAGAAAATCGAAGAAAACAAAGTAAACTTGCCTTCCAAAGATTTTAAATCAGAAAACCTTGTTTCAAATTCATTTCTAAGACTTAAAATTTTTCCGCATATTTTTGATACGATGCAGTTTCACCTAAACTTGATTTGTACATTAAATCTTCGTTTTTCAACTGCTTTTCCCAAAGAACTAGCTTAAATTTGAATGCATTAACTTGGTCAGACATGTTGGTAATGATCTGATCCTTTCCTTGCAGTTTCAAATTTAAATCCGACAAGTGTTTTGTTATGTCAACCATGAAGGAAAAATCTTACAACCATACTTGATCAGAAAACAAAGTGATGTCTTGATTCTTGGTTATTAAAAACTGACATATTTCTTCTTTCAAGTCCCAAAATTGTTTGAGAACCTTGGAGCATGATAGCCAACGTACCTCGGTATAGTATGATAAACCCGAATATTCGCTTTCTAATTCAGTTAAGAACAGAGAGAACTGTCGCTGATTTAAACCTCGAGATCTTATGAAATTGATGAATTTTTTGATAGGTGTCAACACATTTTCCATTTTTATTACCTTCGTACATAATACTTCCTGATGTATAATGCAATGCGTATGATGAATATTGGAACCATCAGATATTTCACTTAGTTTTTTTCGCAGTAATTCTACGAAACCGTTGGTTTTTCCAGTCATTGAAGGAGCTCCAGCTGTTGCTACAGAAGTCAATTTTGATTGAGGTAAATTGTATTTTTGCAGAAGATCATAAACGCAATTAAATATATCTTCTCCTGTGGTAGTGCCATGCATTGGTACTAGTTCCAATAATTCCTCAAAATGTTGAAATCCGTGTCGCAAGCTCGAAAAAAAACCAGCTAACTGAGCTACGCCCCCAATGTCCGTACTCTCATCACAGGCAATTGAAAATGCTTCGAAACAAGATGATTTTTCTTTTATCTGATCATTTAAATTTCTGGCCATATCAGTAACTCTTTCCACAACGGTATTTCGAGACAAAGATATTGCTTGAAACGTCTTCACACTTCCAGGACAAACAATTTCTGCAGCTTTAATTAAACATTCCTTGATGAAATCACCTTCAGTAAAAGGTTTTGAGTGTTTAGCTATCATCTCCGATAAAACGTAGCTTGCATGCACCGCCGCTTCACTCTCTTGTGATACTTTAGTAAACATAAACTGTTGTTTTTCCATTCCCAACTTGAACTCTTTTAACTTTTCTTGTCTCATTAAACCTTCGTAGGTATCATATTTTGATTTATGTTGTTCATAATGACGTTTAATGTTATATAATTTTGGTACACTAATAGCTTTATTACATATCAAGCAGATGATTTTATCTTTTACTTCAGAGCAAAAATACTCTAATTCCCACTTTTCTTGAAAATTCCTATGTTCGTCAGCAATTTTTCGTTTAGTTTTACTGCCACTTGGTTTTGATAAAGACATATTGAATACAAAGGTCTGAAAAAAATTAGTAATCGCTAACACAAAATAATAAAACGTTTTAATTAATATTTAATTTTTTTTAATTAATATTTTTTAACTTACCAGACACAGAATAACTGCACAAATTATTGAACGTAACTTTAAAAAAAAAATTTTCTAGTACTCCGAAAGAATATTTTCTTTAAACTTTAAGGCACACAATACTTATGGCGATGTACATACGTTATGTATGTAGGTATAATATTATCAAAACTTACGACTTATGTATGGCGACCAGTGGTTCGTTATTAATAAATAAATAATGTATAATTACAATTTTTAAAAATTAGGCTACAAATTTTTATAAATAAAAAAAAAATTATTAAAATATATTGTCTGGTGGGCCGCAAATTTATTCGTTGTGGGCCGCATGAGGCCCGCGGGCCGCGAGTTTGACATGCTTGTTCTACAATAATTAAAATTTGAAAATTTGACTAATTATTAATTTTATTATTTTTTGAAGTGTGTGTGTGAGATAATTGACAATTAAAATTAATATTTTGACTCCTTAGTCAATTTTCACAAAATCAAACATAAATCGCTAAAATATAAAAATATAATTATTTACATCAGTCAGGAAGTCTTCCTCACCGCGCGAGAGTTCTTTTCTAGGTGATGACGGGGTCCTCGATGCCAACACCCAGGCCAACCTGTACGAAGTACCGGTATATTTGGGATTCGCGACGAAAGGATGGCTAGCTCGTTGTCCTCGAGGCTAGTCCCGAAGATTCATGCCTGTAGGTCAGGGGGTCTCCAGACGATGTTGAAGGCCTCCCGGGCGAGGGGCCTGAAGTTCTGGCTTTCCCAGTATCGGTGGCCCAAAGAGCCGTCGTCGGACCCGCAGGCAGGGAAGGACGGACCGGCTGATGCTGGATGGTCTGGGTGAGCCAGAGCATGCAAGGCTAATCGCTGAGCGACCTCGCCGCTATGCCCCGAGAAGGCGCCGCGTCGGAGCGAGGGCCAACCAACCCTGACCGAGACATTGATGGCGGGCATCCATTTCTCCAGGAGCCGGGTGATAGCAGGGCCGAAAGGCACGGGCGTTTCATTGCGCGACTGGCCGTGCGGGTGGTGACACTGGTTAACGGCATGGTCGTCCCGCGCAGGACAACGGCCTCGGTCAGACGGATGCTCGCCTGTAGGTTTTCAGCTACCATCCTCTGGCAGAAGGCGGCGAGAGCGGAGCGTGTAGGGCGGACGATGATTATGTCGCTCAGGTCTAGGACTCGAACGCCGACCCAGCGCGAGGGGGCCAGAAGGTTCGATGCGCGGAGGAACCGGTAGCCGCCGATGATGGGAATATCCAGCAGCTGGGTCGTGGGCGCCACTCGGTGTTTGAGGTTCAGGATACTCGAGATTTCCTCCCAAATTCTAAGCAGCCGGAGACGTCGGGGCTGGAGTCAGGTGCCGTCAGGTGGAGGCCTCCAGCTGCGAGCTCGGGCGACGTATTCATCGTCAGCAGCAAGTGGATGGAGAGACGTAGAGAGATTTGACCTCGGCAAGCATACCCTCTTTAATGCCCGTCCATCTCTCCCAGATGATCCTGTCACATAGTTCGCTGACGTCCTCATCTTTCCCCTGATGCAGCTAGCCAGGTGTTCCTGCACCAGTCCCGAACGAAGCATCGCGGATATGCAAGGTTGGGGGGACGGGCCCACCTGGTGCGGCACGGCGCGGTTGTCGGAGAGGTGGTAGTAGCTGGTCATGTAGGTCTTCACACGATCCAGGAAGCCCGCAGGTACGAGGATCCTGTCCAGTCGGCTGCTCTCAATGAGGTCGCCGTGGCTAGCGACCCTGGTGGGCAGGTGGGCGGCGTCGAACTGGGTGGCTATGTCCACCAGCCAGATCCTTAAGTGTGGTGAGAACATCCACGGAGGCCGATGAGTTCTCCCTGGCCTCTCTGATGTTGAAATCTCCGAGGACCCAAGCTTGCTCTTGGATAGCAGCTGCCGCTAATAGGTCCAGCCGCTCGTGGGGATTGTGCCCTAGATGGACATTGATGAAGGTCATCTCCTCACCGTGAACATCGATGACAGCCAAGGCAATGTGGCCCGGCCACAAAACACAGGCGAGTCCAGATCCCGAGATGGGTGCGGGTGGCGAGACAACGGCGCTATAGCCGAGGCAAAGGTCTTGGACTTTACTAGATAGGAGCTGTTTGTCTCCTGGACAAACGCGATATCCACTTGGTGTTGCCTGAGGAAATGGCAAAGTACTAGGCTCCTCCCCCGAGTGGCGAATCCGCACATGGTGACGCGGGAGCTCCTGTATCCTACCCGCCAAGTAAGGCTCGGCCACTACGAGGCGCTTGTAGATGGAGGAGGAAGAGTCAAGTCGCCTCTGCATAAAGACGCGGACCAGCTTGAGCAAAGCGGTCTTCTGGGTGGTGTGAGCTTAGTCATCAAGCTCTTGAGGTTGGAAGTGGAGACGAGGGCACATAGGACCTCTTCTCTTTGGAGGCCAAGTTTGTCAGGCTCGGCAAACAGGGAGCTGGGGGCTTTCTCGAGGACGGCGGCGAGTTGAGACGAGTCTGGCACATTTGTAAATGCAAAGTCGAACTGCTTTTCACATGTGTAGATATGCGGTGCACTTACTGTAAACGCAGTCGCCTACTTCTACCCACCATGATTATCATGGCCTGTACCATGTGTACTAAGGATAAGCAAAGATATGGTCTTATCACCTTGTGTTTACATGAAACAGGGTTTGTTGGTGGAGGAGCGAAACATTTACCACAACCTGCGATAAATCCTGCATTGAGCACCTTTTGCTTCAATGGTCCCCAATACTTTTGCAAGCCCAACCCCATCAGTGAGTGCAAGTAACCAAATAGGTTTCTGTAACTATGCAAGTATGAAAGTTAATCTACTTTCTACATCTGTAGATTTGTGGTGAACTTACAATAAAAGGTAAAGTAACTAACTACCCACCATGATTATCATGGAGCCCTTGTACTAGGAGAGTTGGAATAAATAATAATTAATATATATAGTCACGACCGTCTGTCGTGGCCTCTGTCACGGATAATATACAGTTATCATCGTCATGCGTTCTTAATTCTGTCACAGTTTGCTTTTGGTTCAGTGGTAGAATGCTCGCCTGCCACGCGGGCGCCCCGGGCTCGATTCCCGGCCGATGCATTTTTTTTTTTTACAATTTTTAAAATTCATTTATATATTATACAAGAATGACATCCACGGCGCCAATTTATAATTGTAACGAATAGTATTTGAATAAAAGCATTTAATCGGGTAAACCCCGGGCGTTGTAGATTATAAACACAATAAGACCACATCCATGATAAGGTACAGTTGGGATTATAGATTATAAACACAAGGTAATAAGACCACATCCATGATAAGGTACAATTTGGATTATAGATTATAAACACAAGGTAATAAGACAACATCCATGATAAGGTACAGTTTGGATTATAGATTATAAACACAAGGTAATAAGACCACATCCATGATAAGGCACAATTTGAATTATAGATTATAAACACAAGGTAACAAGACCACATCCATGATAAGGTACAATTTGGATTATCCCTATATATAGTCACGACCGTCTTTCCTCATCGGCCTCTGTCACGGATGCGCGCGCATCTACCAAAAAAAAACTCCCTCGAGCCGGATTTGAACCAGCGACCTAAGGATCACCGTTGTAACATCTACAGTCCTCCGCTCTGCCAACTGAGCTATCGAGGGATACAAACTGTATGAATAAGTTTACCTTATAAAGTCAACTAATCCTATTTCTACACACAAAATGTACTCATACATATATTATATATATATATAGTCACGAGAGTCTTTCCTGATCAGTCAGTCATTGGCCGGCCGCCTCTGTCACGGATGCGCGCGCACAGGGAGGTCACGTGCTCGCCGGCAGCCAACGGGCGCGCGCCGCCGGCAGGGGGGGAGCATTACGTCACTCAAGGTCACCTACGCGCCAACGATGACACGTGATCGTAGCCGTCCAATAGGAGGGCGCCGGCCATCCGTGACAGGGGCGGCCTATGACTGATTGATTAGGATATGCATTTATTTAAGGCGCCAATTTATAATTGTAACAAATAGTATTTGAATAAAAACATTCAATCGGGTAAAACACGGGCGTTGCCCGGGTCATTCGGCTAGTAATAAAAATATATATCTGTAAACCAGAAAATATTAAATTACCTTCTACAACCTTTTGTTGAGAAAACTAAAACATAAAAGAAATAGAGTGGAACCTTGCTAAAAACGCATCACTTGGGACCAAGATTTTATGTTGTAACCACATTATATTTTCTATGATGGGGAAAAAAAGGACACAATTTGAAGTTATTTTAATTGTAAAAAGAAAATTTGTGCTAAAATAGTAAAATTTTCATGTACAGATTATGCACAATCCTTACAGAAATATTGTTAGTTAATGATTCTCATCACATTAAGACCACCTCCCAAGATGAAGCTTATTTAAACATAGATACTGTTGGGTATCAACAAGTAGCCTACAATGGTACCCATGACAGGTATAGATTGTATTTGACCACTGTTTTGTGGCAATAATAAAACGTGCCAGTAATAAAACAATCTTCTTCTTGATAAGCACAATTTGGATTATAAACACAAGGTAATGAGACCAAATAAATAAATAAATAGTGGGTGACGTTTCGGTAACAGCGTTGTTGCCATCTTCAGTACTTTTGTCTGAAGATGGTAACAACGCTGTTACTGAAACATCACACACTATTTATTAGGATTTGGTCTTATTACCTTGTGTTTATAATCTTCTTCCTGTTCAGATCTTGACTGGCGATTGAGAAATGTCACAGCTCCAACCCCTCCTACAACCGGCTCGACGAGACCCAGAAATTAACGACCTTCCTGGACCAGACCACGAGCCCAGCATTGGACCAGGCCTTGGTGACCATAGCCTAACAGGATAGAGCACTGCACCAAATAAACCAACTGAGCCTTACATCCCCGCCTCAGTCTCATTTCATTTGATCTCTATATGCAACTACCCAACTTTCATTCCTTCAGCAGCGTATAGAAGTGTATCCTACCTATCCTTTATGTGCCCATCTGTGTGTTGAAAACATCTGCCAAAGAAGTGTCCACTGTTCAGAAAGAAGAAAAAAAGGCAACCCAGAATAGTTAAGTTGATAAAAATCATTTGGTTACATACAATAGAAACTCTAAAAAAAAAAATTGTTTGGAAGTTGCAAAGTTAGGAGTTTGTGGAGACTATTATACTTATCGGACAGAACCCTCTACCTAATGCACCCCTGTTTATTGTGCACGACGGGCGATGCAAATCAACATCTGATCCCATGGAATGGGGTGTAGGGGTGCAGTTTTCGTTGATCATGGCACCATGATCCAGGCACACTTTGGTGAAAGTCTGACTTTGCCTGTAATTTGAGGCCGTCCCTAACAAGGAAGCTGATGCCTTTGTTGCCGACTCTAACATGA
>CP092868.1:94156140-94208960 GCA_030710605.1 Cordylochernes scorpioides
GAATAAATAAAACTATGTAATAGATTAAGAGCTGAGCTAAAGCAAGATTGAGATAGAAATCCAATAACGTCTAAATTCGAAATACAAGTCCAACAACCCTAAAGAGGAATTTGGCAGGCCGTTGCCATCAGGTCAAAGGGTGTAGAATATCGCTGACGCCCCACGCCCTTTGCACCCCCTCAAAGTCCATACTCCCGCATAACTCCTCTCTCGGCAAAGATATATAAGACCTCTGCCCTAGCCGAAAATATAATCGCTTCGCCATCAGCGTGAGCCCTCGTCCAGTTGTACCCACGTCCACCTCATCGACCATGTAGAACAATATGAACTCTTCTATCTCCATCTTGCTCTTAGCTCGACTTTTATCTGTTCACGGAACTTTCCTACTACTACTGTGTCTCTTCGTTTTTGTGTGTGGACATTCCCAAGCTTTCCATTCTGCCTCGACCACGACTTCATGTACTCTGTGAGAACTGTTAAAGGTCCTTCAAGGTGCAGAGAGGTACTGGAAAACTCTCCACGCCCTGACTGTCCCTCTCAGTTACTACAGGTTTGATCCTCGGTTATCACATATATATATTACGTCTTCAACTGGTACTGCTGACACTGCCCTTGTTATATCCTCGGTCACAGTCAAACTACCTTCACTTCCTGTCGTTGTCCTGATGCCAGAACCCAGAAGGAGGAGGAAGCGCGACCCGAGAAGATGGAGGGCATCACAATGAAATAAGAAGAGATCCATGCCTTTACTACTTCTGAAGGCGGTTTCAAAACGCGAAATCAATTTAAGGAGATTCTAGAGAGAGGCATCTGGCTCCCCCTTTGAAGAGGCAGAGCTCATAGGGCTCGACAGAGGAGAAATAAAAAAACCTGGTTTCGGTCCTTGGCCTACAGAACCTTGTGAAGAAGATGAACGATGCTAAAAAAAACCCCGAGCTTTACAGGGTGGCCCAGAAACTGTTGGACTGCATGCCAGCCACTAAGACTGCTCTCTATAAGCGTCTCCTGGCCGTCGGCACCAGATGAAGGTCGTCCAATTAGTTACCGCCTGACTACCATATCGCTCGCGAGGAGTATCGAGCTCTGCCACATTGAGTGGATGTAGCATTTGTACAAGAGACCACATCTCGTAGCTGGACGACATAAATAACCTCTGCCTAGGCTGCAGCGCTGTTGTTGCGCCCCCTACTGCCATCAGAGGGACGGGTCTTGCATGCGTCTTCACGCCAGGGGTTACTGTCTTGCGACAGCACGTTCTGTGGCCGGGCCACATTTCAATCGTCTTCATCGACGTTTATGGCCAGAAAATCGACGTAATTAACTGACACCTCTCTCATACTTCACGCGAGCAGCACCAAAAACTGCAGATCGTCGCAACCACCGCGATCCAGGAAAACCCGTGTTTATTGGATGGCCTCAAGACCAGCAAGGAAAGCACATAGGATACAGCCCGGCTCCTCGGTGGAGGCCCTCTCTGACCTGCTGAACCAAACATATCCTCGACGTAGCCACACTCTTTGACGCCGCTTCTATCCCAACCAGAGTGGCTAGCTAGGGGGCCGGGTCGAAGCCTTTCTCCTGGATAGGGTCCTTATCCTTTCGAGGAGGTTCGTGACCATGTCGCCAAGTACAGCATCATTCACTACAGGGTCTCGGATCATCGAGCTGTCCTTATCCAGCTGGATATGCCTCCTTCACCTCGCCAACCCTGCGTGGCCGACATGCTGCGCATGGGCACAGGAAGACCAGATTCCCGAGAGATATATTTTATCCACATTTGATGTGTATTATAAATATCAATTATATAAAGAGTTAGGGAATTGGTAGACTATTACTATTAACATAATTCTAATAGAAAATATGACAAAATAATTATATATAATTTCTAAAAAAGAGAGAGACGTCTTTGAAGAGAAAATTATATATTTTGATGTTTAAATACTAGCAGAAAAAAAAAATTAGGATATCAATTTAAAAGCAAGCAACTATGAAATATTTAAAATTTTACACAAATAAATTTACTGGCAACGCGTTTCTTTTAAATATCATCAAATATTATCTCTATTTACAAAAATTTATGAAATATTTATATGCTACACTTCTCAAGATTTCGAAAAGTAAATTATGAACGCGTTTCTACAAAATATCTACTATGATTAAAAATTACATCCACACACACACCAATTCAAATTTATATACTTGTTTATAAGTCTCAAGCAATAAATATGTCTTGAATAGTAACCTAATTTATCAACTTAATAATTCAAGATACACGCAATAAAAAAAAGGTAAATGACATTTAACCATATTTACAAATAAAATTCTTACAGTATAGTATTCTCTAAATATTTTGTTATGATATATACAAAATAATATACATATATATATATTTTTTGTGTAAAAATTCAACTGCACTCTATTCTCCAGAGAGCACTTGCTTCCTTGGAGGGTTAAAATGATGAAGTTCAACTGTTAATATCTCTAAATGTACATTTATATTTGTGAAAATGTGATATGTTTCAAGCATTTTTAAAATAAAAATAATAATAAAAATACAAATTATAAATTTTATTAGCATTTCCTTCTCTAGTAACAAAAAATAATTAAAATAGGCTCCAGGAACCTGGGTTATAAATATTCCTCTAATTGAAATGTTGAAGAAAACATAAATTATAATTATTTTAATTTTAACCTAATATTTAAAATCATATAAAATGAAGAAAATTATTATTTTATTTTTTTAAAAACAGCCTTAATACACACAACACGTTTTCTTTAAAATTTTAAGGTAATAAAAATATGGCTACACTGATTCTGCTTGTGGCCACTCTGTTTTTCGGAAATAAACTCTTCTCTCGACCTTCAGTTATTAAAATAATGTTATTCTTTTAAATATTGGTTTATAAAGGTATCTATAATCTATATACTCCTTAAACTAAACTAGCATAAACATGACAATATTTTCAAGTGTTACCTTTGTTTATATAATAAAAATTAATGCGCCGATACATACATTTTAACCAAACATTGGTATATTTTAACCAAAAAAAAAAAAAAAAAAAAAATGCAGCGGTATATAAAATATTTGAAAAATTTATATTTTTGTTGCGCGCGTGCAAATTCTTTTTACCCTAAGCAGCCATTTCTTTCTGAAAACGGAATTTTAAGTAAAGAGGCAAAATATGTTTTAAATAGGTTATTTGATCTCTTTAAATAAGGTAACACCTAAATATTTCATCTATCATAGGAATAATGCATTTTCTATTTTATCCATACTAACATGCAGAACATGTGAACCACATACATTTTATGCAGTTGAGAATAACCTAATATATCAGTAAAACTCTCAGTTATATTTATTATTATTGTATTATAGTTACAACACCAGATATAATGTGTAGGATTTCTTGTTACTTGCAAGCCAAGGGTGTAGAGATAGAATTAAGGTTAGATATGAGGAGGAATGAACACCACAAATCTTCTCTCCAACCTCCTATTATAGAAAAATCAGCCGCTAAAATTCCCAAACTGTGGCATTTCCCAATCAGTGAATACAGTGTGTTGTAATGGTTACATTTAAAATATCTATGTGCATATTGCATTCAGGTTACATAGTTTATATGTATACATATGTTGCATTATGTAATATATGATGTACGCCATCTGTAATGAGAAGTTGAAACTATTATAGATGCGTATGATAAAAGTTTAGAATCATTTAAAAGAATCATATGCGTCTAAAATGTTTCAATTTCTCATCATGTCATATATGGCCAACAATAAACTGTTTCACCCTTCACAAACAAATTCAGTAATAATATATCAATGTGATACTTTGTTAAATAGTATATACAGTACAACTGTAAAGGACAACACCTAGTTGTAGAGCCAAAGTGTTCTTTAGAGAGAGGTGTCCTCTTACCGGAGAATTGCTAAATAGTAAAATTGGTAATTTTGTAAATGAAAACTGTCCTTTGTAGAGAGGTGTCTGCTAGCGGGTTCTCCACTAAAGGGAAGTTCTACTGTATGTGAAAAATAGTACAAATAGAATTAATATAATAAAGCACAATTTGGATTATAGATTATAATACAAGAAAATAAGACCTAATCCAAATAATTTATTAGTGTGTAACGTTTCGGCAACAACATTGTCACAATCATCAGACAAAAGAATAAAATTATTTTTATTCTTTTGTCTGATGATGGTGACAATGTAATTGCCGAAATGTCACACACTAATAAATTATTTGGATTAGGTCTTATTTTCTTGTATTAGAATTAATATAACATTCGTATAAATATTGCTATATTTATCCAATTAACCTTCCTCCCCCAACTTGAATTGATTTCATTGGTCAGTGGAAGCATTTGTTAGTAAGAATCCCAGCAATTTCCCAAATCCTCCCTCTAAATAAGATACCCAAGTTTTCTCAAAGATGTCAACAAAACTTTTTCTTAATAAACACAAGGTAATAAGACCCAATCCAAATAAATAGTGTGACCTTTCGGTAACAGCATTGTTTCCATCAACAAAGTACTGAATCTTGTACGGATCATGATAATGCACTTTTACCGAAACATCACACACTTTATTTATTTATTTGGATTTGGTCAAATTATCTTGTGTTTATAATCTATAGTCCAAATATTGTGCCTTATCATTTAAATAAATCCTTTATGAGGGTTTTGCTTTTAGGCTAGAATCATGAATTTGGTTGCTTGGAGCAACAGAAAGGTTAACTAGTCTCAACCCTATAGTCAACAAATATATAACTGGGTGAATACAATGATGTTTGATCAAGGTCTTTGGTTTATATAAATTCTACAAGACCGCAGCCACTGTTTGGAGGAGATTAATAGAATCGCCCAATGTCGTGGTCCATTTGAACGAGGAAAACGAACATTAGAACGCGGCTGATTCAACACTAGCCTGTTCAGTGATACGTTAACCTTGACATGCACGAAGGAACGTGTGGCCACATGTGTCGGACCTGTAGGCTGTTGTTGAGTTCTGCACTGCCTGGAGTATAGGAGCTCCATCTATGCTTCCTTTCTTCCTGTGTATGTGCTTTTATTTTAGGAACCCCATTCTAGCAGATCAATCCTCAAAAACCATGCACCTCTTCTCTGTGTTACTATCTAAGACAACTCATTGTTTGCACTGGCTGCCACTTTAATTAGGTGATTGAACCAATGAGGCCCAAACAAATATTATACCTAACTGTCAGTACAGGCATTTGTTTGTTACCACATTGTAATAGCTGGGTGCACATATGCTAACTACAGCCAAAGTGCCCTGAGTGCCGAAGTAATGTATTTTTAGCAATAAAATTGTTTTCAAACAAGAATTTTCTAATGTTGAAAGTTGATTTAAAAATGGTTTAATTATCAATAGTGTCGAAGTATTGTTGCCTATTTGATAGGATGGAGGTTGGGAATTAAAAATTGGGTCAAATAAGTGTTGAATTATTGGTGGTTAGAGGTTAGATTGAATTTAATTTTCACCACCATCTTATAGAGTTCCATAGTTTCTTGTAGTTGTAGATTGTGGAGCACATTTCTTAAAATGGCATATCTATCTGGTGTCACATAGCTCCATAAAGTTCTAATGTATTCAGGGACTAGCAATGATGGATCTCTAGCAATTGGTCCTTTCTTTGCCAAGAAAGAGTTGTTTAATCCTGCTTTGAGCTCACCCAATGTTTTGTTGCTTGAACAAGGTAAATGGCTCCTGCTTTAGTATCCTGGCATCGGAACAGATTCACTCACTCAGCCTTAGAGAGACCACCTCCTTGAGTGACCACTTTTGTAAAATGACAAATCGCAGTTGATCTTCAAGAGAGAACCAAAGTATTTGTGGGGGGGTGTCTCTCACAAGAAGTTAAGCTAAATATTTTATGTGTTGAAATTTCAGACAAATCAGATATGTTTATTTGGAATTGGCTAGGTCATTGTCAACATGCTTAAATAAAACTGGATTCTCTCAATATCCATTTTGGAGGACACAGTTATACACACAATCCCCTTTTTGTCATTTCAAATGTTTATTGGGAGTTTTTTTTTTTTTTGCAGTTAGTTTGAGAGAGTTAAATGATTTATTTCATTCTAGTTAGGCTTATTCATCAACCGCTAAAATATGGCCATTAAATCATTTTTTCCTCTCTAGGAGCTATTCTAAAACCTTTCATTAAGTTCTAACAGAATCCTCTCTTTGGGTTACAGATTATGATCCAAGCCACCTAACATCTACAATGGCCTTCTCATTCCTCAGGGCAAATCGACAAATCCTTCAACACTTCCTTTCCGCCGCTCCCCGACAGCAGCCAGTACTCTCCAGCCAACTCAGGAGGTTATGCAGCACCCATCCCTCCCTCAAATTGGCAACTGCTGAAGATAAAAAGGACAGTGCACCAATACTAGCAAATGTAAATATAAATAAATATAAAACACCTTTGAGTAATGTCAAATATCAAAAAATCAATGAGCCATTGAAAGAATGGACTCTGAAGACCCTGAAAGGTGTCATAGCAGATCCAAGAAAACTGCATGATACCCCGGAGATGAAGTCTGTGTGCAGCCTCCTGGAGAAAGATGCGTTGCACCTCACAGATTACCACCTAGCCAACATTCTTAGAAGCTTGATAGTCTTGAAGATAGATCCCAATAGCCAGCTGATAAGGGTGGTGGAGAACGAGATCTTGTGGAAGTCCCGCAAGATGAGCCTCCGCATGCTGTTGATGCACCTGGACATCCACCTGCAGTACCAGGAGTCAGACGTACAGAAGCAGGTGATGCAGCACCTCATAGAGGCCGTGGAGAAGCGGGTGTTTGAGCTGACCCCACCCACCCTGCTGAAGGTCCTCTCCCAGATGCACCTCTTCAACCCCTCTATTGTGCCCAAGATGGAGGACAAGGCTCTGGAGATGCTGGACCAGATGGCCCCAGAGCAGCTGGTGAAGCTCCTAGGGATGCTGAGCCAGGCCAAGCTGCGGCCCACCTCCCTGCTGGGTGGCATTGCCTACTACCTCACCAAGCATCCATCCACCATGAGCCCCAACAACTGTCTCTCCATCCTCTTCTCCCTCAACTCCCTCTCCTACCCCCACCTGGAGCTCTTCACCAAGGTGACTGAGGACCTGGCCCCTGCTCTGGACTCTCTCTCCAAGCCCAAACTGCTGACTCTGATATCCCTCCTAGGCCAGCTGCATTGGAACAGCCCCAGTAAGTTACACCAGCTATTTGACCCATGTCACAACCACCATTTAAGCAATTTTTGAAATGTCATTTTTAATAAGTTGCTTTAGTGCCTTCCTCCATTTCTTGCAAGTCTAACCCCCTTCCAGTGAGTGTGAGTTATTGGCACAACTTGGAAGTGCTTCTATATATGTAGACTTGTAGTGTACTTAATATGGTTCAAATTCACATAAATAGGTACCGCTCAGCAAGAGCAACCTAGTTCATGATAATTGAACATTGAATAATATGTGAAGGTTATTCACATATTAAACAAATTTTAACGCGGGATTCAAACCCGGTTCATGACTGTCGGGAATCGAGGGGGTTACCCACTCGTCCACCGACTTTTATTGTACTTAATATATGAGCAGTGGTAACCCCTACACTTAAATAACATATACAGCAAGTGTCTTTAGATCATTGTGTTAAGTATCATATTAGTAAAAAGAAATCTTAAAAAAAAAGACCCTCAAACAATTAATCCTATTCAAAATATTATAAATGACAAAGCAGACCTTTGAAGTTTGTGCCTTGCCATTCGTGGCATTTTTATTCCCCAATTGAGTCCTCAGTATTGGAGGGGAATTATTAATGAAGGGATCATGGCTGACCTGGGAGCATATAGTAAAATGTATAGTTATAATCCTTTAAATCCTTATAATGACATCCTTAACTATCACTACACCTATTGATTTTGTTGCAATTGTGTGTTTGGGGAGCAGATACCCTTGAGCTGTGTCTATCCAAGCTGCTGGACCAAGTCTCCCAGCTCCAGTACAAGGAGATCTGCTTCCTGGTCAATACCCTGGGATGTTTCCGCTATGTGCCCAACAACATGGACATCATCCTGAATGTCCTCAGGGAATACCAGGCTTCCCCCGAGGCTGTCCTGGACTACAGGTGGCTGAACCTGGTGTGGAACCTGTCCATCCTTGGCAACTACGAGTTTCTCCCCACCATCCACAAGCCTGGCCTCTGCGCAGCACTGATAAAAGGTACTTGGATCCCTGTGCCATTGAACCTACCTCACTTCCTGCTCCAGATGCCAACCAGGACAAATACAAGGCTGCCTTAGTCAAGTTGAAGCTACTCAATCTCAATGCCTTATCCCTACACTTGAATCCAAAGAATCCCAACCTCCTCCCACAGATTGGAAGTGTTGAGGTAACTATATTTACATGTTGTGCTGGCTTCACCCACAAACTTGCATGTGATTTATAAGAAATAACAAAATAGAGGGAAAATGAGACAGTAACCAATTTAATTAGTACTTACATATATATTTGAAAGTATAAAACAAAGTACATGCTCTTTGCATCACTTCTCATTTTATATACTTAATAAATCATTTTATTCGCTATCGAATGTTGTGGCCCACTGTATTATTGTTGGTTCGACATTCATACAATGGGCGGGAAAAGGAATTCTATGGTGGGGACCTACTGGGGTGACCTACTCACACCTCGGGAGGAGCCTTCACACCCTGGGTGGCTGGCCATACCAGGATCCTTCGCCTCCTCCCCCCAGGAACACCCCCCGTTGAGATGCCCATCTCAGATATTTCCTATACAGTAGAACCTCCCTTTAGCGGGCACCTCTCTACAAAGAACAGTTTTCATTTGAAAAATTACCATTTTTACTATTTAGCAACTCTCCGGTAAGAGGACACCTCTCCCTAAAGAACTCTTTGGCTCTGCAATTAGGTGTTGTCCTTTACAGGGAGGTTCCACTGTATTTTATTTTTATTATTATCCCTAGTACACGTGGTACAGGCCATGATAATCATGGTAGGTAGAAGTTAACGACTGCTTTTACTGTAAGCGCATCACATGTCTACACATGTGAAAAGCAGTTCGACTTTGCACTTACAAATGTGCCAGAGCCCCGTTTGGTTACATTATTCTTCTATATATGAATCTATTCTAAATTTATAACTTTATACAATATAGTTGGCATGGCAGTATGTCTGAATATTACGGATCAGATTTGAATCCTGGCAGATTCATTTTATAAAAAATTAACACAAAACTCATATGTGTGTAGCAATTGTGACCTGATGACAGTGTCAATTAGTCATCACAAAAAGCATCTACCATGCTAAAATGGAGTTCTGATGATTTCTTTATACAGTAGAACTACCTCCCTGTAAACCTAATTTCAGAGCCAAAGTGTTCTTTAGGGAGAGGTGTCCTCTTACCGGAGAGTGACTAAATAGTAAAAAATGGCAATTTTGCAAATGAAAACTGTCTTTTGTAGAAAGGCATCCTCTCTTGGAGGTACTACTGTGTAAGATAAATTTCTATAATTTCTAATGAAACCTACCCACTACATGTTTAGAGAATTGTACGTTGTTTTATGTGATGGGATGTTTGTGAGTCAGGCATGTAAGCATGGAGATAGATCATCAGGGCATCACAATTTTATAAACAATAGACTTGTCCATGACCCTCATTTAGGTCAAATGTTGTGGTGCCTGCCCTCTTCAAATTTGATAAGTTATCATCAATGATGGAAAGCAATGTGTGTTTTTGTATCATCTTTTATTATTATTATTTTTTTTATTTGTAGCTTTCTTTTTATTGAATAAATAGTTGAATAAATAATATAGAAAGAAACAGGCATCTCCTTATCGTGCAACTGAAAGTTGCTGATGGCTTGTGATATCTGTCGGAATAAATATCAACTATTCTGTTGATTTTTAATTATTCCATAATTGGTCAAAATACTCATTCTTGATCAATCAAGAAAAGCTAACCATTTTCGGGCTGTTGGCCCTCGTCAATGTGGTACAAGCTGAATGAACCTCAACCACCAAAAAAACTTGTTATTCAGGCATCTAGAAAAATTGAGAAATGGGTAGTTAAGGCCAGAATTGCGTGAGAACGTGAAACAATGTGAAAAAATAGTACAAATCTGATATTGTACTGGAATAAGGAAGATAAATTAAGAAAGAAAAAAAAAAAGGCATCTCCTTATCTCTCTCTCTCTCTCGTGCAACTGAAAGTTAAATAATTAATATCTTTTAAAATGTCCTTCAGTACAATAGGTTTTAGGGTAGGTCTCCTCAAGAATTTCCCACTCTGACAGGTAAATAGTTATGTGGGATTGTAAATAGCCCTGAATACCTGTGTGTCTACATGACTTAGGTACCAGCCTGGATGACACTGAATGATTGCTTAGGTTCCCCATCCGGCCCTAGATGAGAAGTTAAATGACGCTGTCATCACTTGCCTCCACACCTTCATTCCCAAGGAGGGCGACTACTTGAAGCCTAACGTCATCTGTCCTTCCCTGGGGATCCGGATAGGTTAGCCCTATATCTATCTCTCGATGTCAAACTAAACATTTTTATTTGATATGATAATGAACATCTGATTGTTCAATTTAAATAACTTTCGTAAAGATAGAGGCTGCCTGGCCGGCATTCATATTTATATAAAAAATAGACACTTCGGCCAGTTGGAGCTTTTTATTTTCTCTTCTGAGGTTTGCAAGGGCGTTCTCACGTGATTTTTCGAATTTAGTACAACATCTAAAGCGCGAGTCAAATAACAAATATTAAACTCGTCAAAGACTATGATCTTGGAAATAAAAATATATAATAATAAAATTATAATAAATTAAGTAAAAATAAATAAATAAAGTAATATAATAATAATGATCACAAAGAAAATTATATAGATTTCTAACTATTATGTCCATTTTTATCTAGCTTATTAACTACTTTTTAAATTTAAAAATGAAGAATATTGTTGCGGAATATAAAAAGCTACAACTGGCCGAAGTGTCTATTTTTTATATAAATTAAATAACTTTGTTCGCTGTTTCCTTTGCAGCCTCCGTGGTGAATCCACATATAAAAGACTATATGTCTTAATAGAAGCTTTTGCATGGATGAATGTTTGGCAACCACCTCAAGTCCTTTATCGTATTTAACCTGCCTGGTAGCATGATCACACAAATCCAGAAAATAATACAGTAGAACCTCCCTTTAGTGGACACCTCTCTATAAAGGACAGTTTTCATTTGCAAAATTTCCATTTTTACTATTTAGTAGCTTTCCAGTAAGAGGACACCTCTCTCCTAAAAGACACTTTGTCTCTGTAATTAGGTGTTGTCGTTTACAGAGAGGTTCTACTGTATATAATTTCTCTCTGGCATGCTTAGTATCATTCTATGTAAATAATTATCCAATGTGTGACGTCTAAATAAATAAAGGTTGTTTAATTAGTTATAAATATGTAACCATACTGACCACAATGGTGTTTTGACCAGATGCCGAGTTTGTTGTCAACTCTGAATGCAACCCGGTGCCCTACAGTTCCTCTGGCCTAGAAGTCGGGAAGACATCCTTGGACTCTAAGATGAAGCCTTTGCCTACAGGGTTACAGAGGTGAGACACTACTTCACTTGTGTACATGTGGCCGCTGCTGCTAGTGTAAACCTGCCTGGTTGGAGTTCAAACCTGAATTCCACTGATACAGTAGAACCTCCTCGAGAGAACACTCACGCTAGAGGACACCTCTCTATAAAGGACAGTTTTCAACTGCAAAATGACCATTTTAACTATTTAGCAACTTTCTGGTAAGAGGACACCTCTCTAAAAGACACTTTGACTCTGCAATTAAGTGTCCTTTACAGGGAGGTTCTACTATACTGGAATATCACACCAAGTCTTCTCATTTAATACACAACAGCTACTTGGGTATCATATGATTTTTTAGGGGGTCAGTGGAAGGCTGGTTAAACCGTTTGGTTTTCGACCACTACGACCCGGGTTCGATTCCCGCATTGGACAAAAAAATGCTCCAATGGCCCCCGATTCTTGCAAAAGTCCAACCCCACCAGCGAGTGCAGTAACCAAACGGGGCTCTGGCACATTTGTAAGTGCAAAGTCGAACTGTTTTACACATGTGTAGACATGTGGTGTGTTTACAGTAAAAAGCAGTCGCTAACTACCCACCATGATTATCATGGCCTGTACCACGTGTACTAGGGATAAGCAAAAAAAAAATCATGATTTTGAGAATTTATGGCTCAATTTTGGTTATAATCACAATATCCTGGTTCTAAGTGATGTTTTATAGCCATGTTGTATTTTCTTCATTTCAATTGTTCTGTAGTTGATGACAATAGGTTTCTAATCAGAATAACATGACAGTGTGAGCACTGATCAACAGTCTAGCAGATTCTGAATTGGACACAGATGTGTAAAATTAGGGCTGTGAATATCTTACTGAACTTAGCCAAAAGTCCATGAAGTTCAAGGAATTTGCTGAGCAATTTTGTTAATATTTGTAGAATAAGAAGTTATATTTCTGGCCTTCTGAAATGCCATGTTTCAAAAATATCCATTTACTGCCCAATTCCATGAAAATTTTACAGCCCTCATAGTTATATGAATTGAGTCTCTTCCTTGACATCCCATGTTTGACAAGATTGTTGTCATCACCTCAATATAAAAGACAACTTTGGCTCTGTAACTAGATGTTGTTATTTAGAGAGACATGTTCCATGTTTCCAGAAGCTAAATACTTGAGTTGTGGCTAACGCAGCAGTTGTCCAGGATTGCCCTGCTGACCTTGAGCTTCAGAAACCTCATCCTCAACTCCAGTGAACCGCTGGGCAAAGTCACACTGGTAGAACAGCTGCTGTCTGGGGCTGGCTACACTGTGGTCAAGGTAACTAACTCTTGTAGATAACATGACCAAATCAAACCTGACTTCTGGGAATGTTTTTGGTAAATGTTGGTTGTAAATTTGACTCTAGTGCTTATCTCAATTTGTAAAACCTGTACTGTATGTTTGCAGTGAGGCTTTTAGCTTCTTTATTTTTACTGGAAGTGTTCATTAGACTTGTATCACCTACACTCCATGTCATCACTTACAATTTGAGGTTAAGTTAGGTAAATCCCAGAGAGAGCTACAAAGTTCAGTTACTACATTCTTTTTGCTCTAATGTCTAGCTGCTTTATTTCAACCCTTCAGCCGTTTTCATGGTCATACCTGATAAGTACCTGTCCTCAATAGGCCTTGCAAACTATACTCTTTCAATTGAATTTCTAAAAAAATTTTCAAAAGCCTTTAATATTGATACCAAAATTAGACATTATGCAATACAAAATGCATTTTAATATGCAATAAATATTTGTCTACTACAGTAGAGAGAACCTCCCTGTAAAGGACAACACCTAATTGCAGAGCTCAAATTTCCTTTAGGGAGAGGTGTCCTCTTACCGGAGAGTTGATAAATAGTAAAAATGGTAATTTTGCAAATGAAAACTGTCCTTTGTGGAGAGGTGTCCTCTGGCGCGGGTGTCCTTTCATGGAGGATCTACTGTAGCTAGAAAAGGAAACATTTATTTGTGACATGACTCAGGAAGAGGCGCTATGTGGTAAGGGGAAGAGGGCGTCACTGACTTATCTTGGTGTGAACCAACCCAATCACCTGGTCTTCTCCAGTCAGTTGAACCCAAATAGAGAACCCCCTATTACTGCTCTGTGGTGCTACATGAACTGTCAGTGGACAAGTGGTCTAAAACCTTGGTTTTTGATTGCTACAACCCAGGATCGAATCCCGCATTGGGCACTTTTTTTTATAATAAAAAAAAATACTCCATGGCATTTCGATTCATGCAAAAATCCAACCCCACCAGCGAGTACAAGTAACCAAACAGGGCTCTGGCATATTTGTAAGTGTAAAAGTCGAACTGCTTTTCACATGTGTAGATTATCATGGCCTGTACCATGTGTACTAGGGATAATTATATATATATATCTAAAATAAAAAAAAGGCATATCCTGACCAGGAGCACATGTGCTTTACAGAAGGCAGAGCGCTATCTGGTGGAACAGAAATCAACTAAACATTGATTTAGCCTGTTCCCTGATATTTGGCCAACCCAATTTCACTCCTGGTCAGGATGTGCCATTTTTATTTTTGATTTCAACACCTGACCTTTTTATCTTTTTTTTTTCTTCTTTTTTTCATATATATATATATATATCTAAAAAGACAAAAGTGGCCTCTCCCGTCAAAAAGACGTCAAAGCCAGATGCCATCTATTGATCGAGGCGACCTTTGTCTTTTTAGATCAACATCCTCCCAGCAAAATTTCCATCTATATATACATGAACTGTGTGTGCCGCAGGTTCCTTTCAAGGAGTTTGATGCTCAGCCCTCAGGTGACAAGAAAGGAGAATACTTGAAGGACTTGATCCACTCCGCCTGTACTAAAAAAGCAAATAAGTAAATTATTTGTAAAGAATTTTTGTTAGAGACAAAATTAAACTGTTATCATTTTACAGTCTTTCCCAGCTCTTTCTTCCTTGTAAAATACAAGTTTTTTTTTTATTGCTTGACATTAATTTTTGTTCTTTTATCATTTTTTGCCAGATAGGTGTAAATAAATACAAAAATAAAGGACATTAAAATATAAATGCATACAAGAAATACATCAAAATTTGTCTAAAACTGGTGGAAAATTTATTAATTTGATTCTAAGTATTCTCCTTTTTGAGAATCCTTGCTGTGTGCTTCTTTTAATAGTGTGCCCATTAAAGAATACATTTTTTTTTTTAATGCTGAGTCTTTACTTCAAAATCTTTACAGAAGAAAATTATTCTTAGATTTCTTATCATGGCCAGATTTATATAATTCATTCGTTCATTAACCCCCCCCCCCCCCACATTCTGTGAAATTATTTAAATTATTTTTGACCAGGACAAAGAATTATTTGGGAAATTGTCAATTTTTCAAACTAAAAGACTAAAATATATAACTTAATTAAACATTCTAAGGTACAGTAGAACCTCCCTGTAAAGGACAACACCTAGTTGCAGAGCAAAAGTGTCCTTTAGGGAGAGGTGCCCTCTTACTGGAGTAGTAAAAATGGTAATTTTGCAAATAAAAACTGTCCTTTGTAGAGAGGTGTCCTCTAGTGCAAGTGTCCTCTCATGGAGGTTCTACTGTATCAGAATTTTCGTTCAAACTGATTTTCACATGTGTAGAGATGTGGTGAACTTACAGTAAAAGCAGTCACCAACTTCTACCCACCATGATTATAATGGCCTGTACCACATGTACTAGGGATAATTTAAAAAAAAAAAGGAATTAAATTGAAGAAAATAGCATGATTGGAATTAGAAAGACTTGAAATTAAGAGTTGGATTAAAGTTGGAAGAATCAAAGAGGTTATATTGTGAATGTCTCCGATGAACAACCATCCATCCATAAAATATGGCAGGCCCGTCTCTCAAGGAGGTGGTCTCTCATTGGAGTCTCAGTCATGTCAGGCCTAGTTATGATTGATTTCTTTCATCCCAAACATAGGTAGTATTTTACTCTATCATTCATCTAACCTACATACATTTAGCTACAAGAAAATAAGACCTAATCCAAATGAAATAACAGTGTGTGACGTTTCAGTAACAGCGTTACCATCATCAGACAAAAGAATATTTTTATTTAAAAAATTGATTTTATCCTTTTGTCCGATGGTAACAACGCTGTTAATGAAACGTCATACTTTGGATTAGGTCTTATTTTCTGTTAGATATAATCTAAAATCCAAATTGAGATTTATCATTATACACAATAAAATTTAATAAGGCACAATTTGGATTATAGAATATAAACACAAAGTAAATAAGACCAAATAAATAAATAGTGTGATGTTTCGGTAACAGTGTTGTTACTACCTTCAGACAAAAGCACTGAATGAGATATTATACCACAGCATATGTTTAAATAGTTTCTGTTCTCATTCAGTACTTTTGTCTGAAGATGGTAACAACGCTGTTAGCGAAACATCACACACTATTTATTTGGATTTGGTCTTATACCTTGTGTTTATAATCTACTAGCCGAATGACCCGGGCAACGCCCAGGTTTTACCCGATTAAATGTTTTTATTCAAATACTATTTGTTACAATTATAAATTGGCGCCGTGGATGTCACTCTTGTGAAACGTCCCGCTCCAAACTTTGTGTCAGAGAAGCGATATTTTTATAAAGAGATGATCTGGCTTTGTGTCTTCTGCTCGAATGAATGTTTTTCTGTTAGAATTTTGTTCCTGCACACTAAAAATGAACTGGCTTCACCCGTGGTCTCAGCTTTTTTGGAAAAATTTTCCCGATATAATTTTGTATCTGATAATCAAACATGATACAGCAATATTGTCATCATCATTTTCTGACTAAAAAAAAACAACTATTTTTGCCCAGAACCTGTCAATTTCAATTTTTCTTGGCTAAAAATGCGACAAATATCTCTTCCATATTTTCTTCTATGTCCTGTTAAAACACGTTTTACATGTACATTAGGTCAGTTGATATTACCTCCCATCTACACTCTAAGCGAAAAGGCAAATTTGCAACGCAATTTGCAAATAACTCAAAGAATATTCGGGATAGAGACCTGAAATTTTCACTATAAGTTTTTCCAGATTCTACTCTATATACTGTTAAAATTTCAGTCAGATTAGTTACGTATTGTGGACGTGTATAGCCGACATAGGTACACACATACATACATACACTGACTTTTATATATTTAGGGATAATCCAAATTGTGCCTTATCATTATCTGCAATCTTGTTTACACACTTGATAACAGTAACTATTTAAAACATGCTGTGTTATTTTTTCTCATTCAGTGCTTTTGTTTGAAGATGGTAACAATGCTGTTACCGAAATGTCATACACTATTTATTTAGATTTGGTCTTATTACCTTGTGTTTATAATCTAAATTGTGCCTTATCATGTCTTCTTCTTCTTCTTTCTTATCTCCACTCAATCAAAAAAATTTGACAACCATCATGATTGGGTAAAGTAAAATGCGTCTGCCTTTGTCATTAAGACTGGGAGCACTACTCAGTGGCAGGCCGACTTAGCTCCAAAAGAAATGGCCGCCTCTGACATGAGGAACAGACGCCATGTGCAGCCGCTCCTAACATGGAGTACAAACGCTGCTCATCCTGTATCCCTGGATCAGGAGCCCTTACAGGGTACTATCAGCCGGGCCAGCTGAGCCCAGGTTTTTTAGCGAGCTTGTTACTGCTCCCCCTCCTTTTTAGCTGGGCTTGGGACCGGCAAAGGCGGAGTTCCTCATCATGTTCATGTATTGTTTAAAGAATGTCAGGACATCTCAAGCATCTACCCCACTTGCCCAAAATGTAGCTTGGCACCTGCAGCTCCAGAACAAATTTTGGCTTGCATTAGATGTTCTAAACAGGACCTTTGGGAGAGGCCGCTGCTTATCCTAAAACGGCTCAAGGAGCATGGACTCATGGAATTTGTGTAATCTTTACACAAGGGGATATAAAACAACAAATTATATGACACTAATATCTAAGCACAGCTAGTACACCCTTGAAGCAGATGGCCACCCAGACCTTTCAGTCCACAAGCCAGGGCACAGTTGGTACAGTGGAGTGGTCCCAGGAGGAGCTCTGAACCTCAGACAACATCAAACAACACTAACAAGATTTAGAACAGGCCATCTCAAGCCATTGAAGATAGAAAATAACAACAAAATCTACCCCACTTACCCAAAATGTAGTTTGGCACCTGCAGCTCCAGAACAAATTTTGGCTTGTAATAGATGCACTAAACATATCTTTGGGAAAGGCTGCTGCTTATCCTAAAACAGCTCAAGGAGCATGGACTCATGGAATTTGTGTAATCTTTACACAAAGGTGATAAGAAACAACAATAAAATATGTGAAACTAATAGGGTTTACCACATACATTGTAATACCTAGAATTTCTTATTGGACCAATAAAGAAAATTGTTCTTTTCTTTCTTAAAAGATTAGTTAAAATGTAAAGTTATACAGAGAGAGAGAGTAGAACCTCCCTGTAAAGGACACCTAATTGGAGAGCCATAGTGTCCTTTAGGGAGAGGTGTCCTCTTACCGGAGATCCCATCCCTGGACACTTTTATTTTTCCGTTTATCATCACTCTTCACAATTCATCCCTGGGGTTGGAAATATCGTTATTTCTCCTTAAAAATAAATTTTGATTGTTCGTTTAAAAGAAACACAGACCGGATAATTTTCAAATGTCGTTTTACAATCATAAGCTGCATTATATTGTATTATATCTTACCGGAGAGTTGTTAAATTGTAAAAATTGTAAATTTGCAAATGAGTCCTTTGCAGAGAGGTGTCCTTCAGTGTGAGTGTCCTCTCATGGAGGTTCTACTGTATTTGTAAATTTTACCACCAAATGAAGGCTTCATTTTTTTTTAATGACTTGTTGGACACACACTACATGATACCGGGTTCATCCAAATTGAAAATTTCTAGTAAATAATCCTTGCATAGCTCAGTTATTTTTTTTCCATGGGGGGGGGGGGGGTCGATGGAAGGCTGGTTAAACCGTTTGGTTTTCGACCACTACGACCCGGGTTCGATTCCTGCATTGGAAACTTTTTTCTGATAAAAAAAAAAAAAAATGCTCCAATTGCCCCCGATTCTTGCAAAAGTCCAACCCCACCAGCGAGTGCAAGTAACCAAACGGGGCTCTGGCACATTTGTAAGTGCAAAGTCGAATTGCTTTTCACATGTGTAGACATGTGGTGCGCTTACAGTAAAAGCAGTCGCTAACTACCCACCATGATTATTATGGCCTGTACCACGTGTACTAGGGATAATTAAAAAAAAATTCCAAGAAATTGTCTCCAGTTTCCATTTTTTATGTTGAATCATTTTATAAACTTTTCAAATAAAGCAGTGAAAGCTGTGAATTATTTTTTTCGCAAAATACAAACTTTTTCCAGTAGTGGCCTGATATTTGGAAACATTTTGAATCTTTAATTTTTGAAATCACATTTTGAATCACAAAATCAACAAAACATTTGTTTTTTTTATCCCCTTAGGTAAAGATTACACAAATTCCATATAGGCAAAACATTTTTGTTAACATAACCATTTCATTTTCAGATATACACTCATGGACAAAACTTGAGTAAGTTGTACCTTTTAGCATGTATATTGATACCCAGTGACCTTTATTGAAGACTTGAGATGATAAGTCACAATTTGGATTATAGATTACTAGCGGACGTACCCGGCTTCGCCCGAGGTTTTACCCGAGTAAAGGTTTGTCTAGCGAACATTTGTTAAAACAATTCTCTAAAAATTTATTTAAAAAAAAACATATATTTTGATAATTTGAAACTCGTAAATTTGAATCTCTCGATAAAGTGAACATTTTTTCCCGGTCCCTGTGTGCCGTGTCATCCTGAATTTTGTCTTTCCTAATTTTCTACATTAGAAAATCATAGTTTTATCTAGTGAACATTTTTTCCTGTGTCACACTGCCGTGTCATCCTGAGATAATATTACTTTTGATAAATAATATTTAAGATAACAAACTTAGTGATAAGAAAACTTGTTATCATCGTCACAATGGGGGCGCTGCTTGCGAGTTAAATCTACAAATCTGCAAATAACTCTAAGGATATTCAAGATATTCAGGAAATTATTTTTCAAAAACCTTCCCGGTGATATACCTAATAATATCCCAAAATTTCACGGCGATTGGATGTATGGTTTTTGAATCTATAGAGTACAGACAAACAGACAGACATTCAATTTTATATATATAGATAAATACAAAGAAATAAGACCAAGTCCAAATAAATAAATAGTTTGTGATGTTTCGGTAACAGTGTTGTTATCTTCAGATTCAGTACTTTTGTCTGAAGATGGTAACAATGCTGTTACTGTAACGTCACACACTATTTATTCATTTGGATTTGGTCTTATTTCTTTATATACCAAAGTGTGAACAAAATTGCCTTTGTCTACAAAAAAAAAAAAAAATAGATGACCGGCGACATTGAAACTTCTCACTTAAATTTTTTCTGATTGCAAATTTTTTTTTTACCTAATAACCCATTAAAAAAATTCTTAAATGATTTAGTTCTTAATCACAATTTTTTTTTAAATTGGGCGGGCAGTGTTCTATTCATATATGTTACCCTGGATCAAAGTTGGAGCTCTATAGTGTTGATTGCTGAAGTTCCATAAATCGAACAAAGGCCCATAACAAATACAGTCTGCTACACGAGAATCTGCTTAGAAAATCTGGCTGAATCTGGACTTTTCTGGAAGTAGTCTCATCAAAGATCTGTCAAGCCAAGTCTTTCCGCTAAAGCAGTCCTGATGACAAGCAACCTCCAGGAGAGTTCCGATTTAGGCAATGATAAGGCACAATTTGTGGATTATAGATTATAAACACAAGGTAATAAGCCTAAATATAAATAAATAGGTTGTGACGTTTGGTAACAGCATTGTTACCAATTTCAGAGTAAAGTGTGTGTACTGAAAGATTAAAATATCACAGCATCTGCAATCTTGTCTACACACCTGATAACAGTACTATTTAAAACATGCAGTGGTATTTTTTCTCATTCAGTACTTTTGTCTGAAGATGATAACAACGCTGTTACAGAGACATCACATTTATTTATTTGGATTTGATCTTATTACCTTGTGTTCAGATTTAGACAAGTTTTCAGGCTCTACTTTAGCATATAACTGTCAAATCTGCTGTAGAGGTAGGTAATATTGCCATTTGGAAGCTCTGTCATGGGAAGGGTGCAAGTTTCCTTAGATCCTATTCCCAAGGTTTTTTGATTATTCCTAGTACACGTGGCACAGGCCATGATAATCTTGGTGGGTGTTAATGACTGTAAGTGCACCACATGTCTAAACATGTGAAAAGCAGTTCGACTTTTGCACTTACAAATGTGCCAGAGCCCCGTTTGGTTACTTGCACTCATTGGTGGGTTTTTACCCATGGCAATAAAGACCAATTTATTACCTTATGTTTCTAATCTTTAATTCTAATTGTGACATTTTAGATCCTATTGATATTTTAAGAGTTTGACCTATTTATTGTGTAAAGACACCAGTGGGGTGGGTACAAATCATTCCTAGTCCCCAGGTGGATAGGGGAACGACCTTCAAATATGAACTCCAGCTGCGAAACAAGCAGAATAACTGAAAAATAAGCAGTCAAAGACCAACAGCAATTGTTAGAAAGAGGAGAACGATCTCTTTAAAACTCCTGAGTTCAACTGACCCGGTTGATAGACCTCAGCAAGGGTCCCTCTCCAGGGATACAGAGGAGCTGTGTCGTACTCATGTTAGAGTCGGCAGCAAAGGCTTCCATGTTAGGAATGGCCTCAAATTACAGGCAAAGTCAGACTTTCACCAAAGTGTGCCTGGATCATGGTGCCATGATAAAAAAAAGCTTCACCCCTACACCCCATTCCATTAGATCAGCTCGAAAGCATGAGCTCATTGAATTCATGTAATCTTTGCACAAGGGGATAAGAAACATTATCCCTAGTACACATGGTACAGGCCATAATCACGGTGAGAAGTTAATGACTGATTTTACTATAAGTGAACCACATGTCTACACATTTGAAAAGTAGTTAGACTTTTGCACTTCAAATGTGCCAGAGCCCTATTTTGGTTACTTCCACTTGCTGATGGGGTTAGAATTTTGCAAGAATTGGGGGCCATTGAAGCATTTTATTTATTTTTTTATTTGAAAAAAGTGCCCAATGCGGGAGTTGATCCCGGGTCATATCGGTTAAAAATCAACGATTTAGATCACCCTTTCACCAACCCTCTCAAGTATAGTAGATGTACCAGGTGATACCTCTGGGAGTGTCACTCACTATAAATCACTTTTCATTTTGTAATAGAAGTTCTGTGTTAATTTCTACACAAAGATTTATAGAACAAGTTGTTAGGGGAAATATAATTCAGTGAGTTATTACTTGGAGGTTGTCTGGCATGGTTTAAACCTCTTTAGAGAATTTGCATTTTTCTGCACCAAGCTGTACAATTTCCTAACATAGAATAACCTCCAATGAGAGACCACCGTCAGGATTAGTCATGTTTTATAGGTCTCTCATGAGAAGTTTTACATTTGGAATGCTCCATTATTGCTTACCCACATTTTTCAAGTCTTATTTCCATTACTCTCTGGATTCTTGCTCATTTCCATCAGTGCAAGGAGTTGTTGTTGTTTCTTATCCCCTTGTGTAAAGATTACATGAATTCCAGGAGTCAATTCTCTTTAAGCTATGGAATGGGGTGGAGCTTTCGGTGATCATGGCACCATGATCCAGGCACAATTTGGTGAAAGTATGACTTTGCCTATATTTTGAGACTGTTCCTAACATGGAAGCTGATGCCTTTGCTGCTGACTCTAACATGAGTACAGACACAGCTCCTCCATATCCCTGGAGAGGGACCCTTGCTGAGGTCCATCAACCGGGTCAGTTGAACTCAGGATTTTTAAAGAGGTCTTTCTCCTCTTCGGTGCAAAGAATTCTGGAGAAATGTAAATTGTTTATATAAGTAGTGTATTGAGGGGGGTATATCTCTACTTAGTTCTCCAGTAGAACCAACTTCCCTAAGTCTTGTAAACTCAGGTTTTTTCATTGTCAGGCTGAATCACCCTGAGAGGTTATATTGGTCTGACATGTCCAATTTGTTGCTCTCTTTAATAAAGTAATATTCTGAGTTTGGAAGAGTTTTGGTATTCGCAAGTTTTTTTAAAGGAGTAACCTAGGAAACCACCTATAAGAGGAAAATTTATCCACAAAAACAGCATAATTAGTATTGTAAGGGGATATGTGCAAGACTAAATCTAGCTATTTCATGATAGGGGGGCAGTGGAATGGTGGTCTAAACTGTTGGTTTTCGACCGCTATGACCCGGGATCGAATCCTACATTGGGCACTTTTTTCTAACTAAAAAAAAAAAAAAGTTCCAATAGCCCCCGATTCTTGTAAAAGTCCAACAACCCCACCAGTGAGTGCGAGTATCCAAACGGGGCTCTGGCATACTTGTATGTGCAAAACTGCTTTTCACATGTGTAGACATGTGGTAAACTTACAGTAAAAAGAGTCGCTAACTACCCACCATGATTATCAGGGCCTGTACTACATGTTTTTTTTACTTATACCTAGTACACGTGGTACAGGACATGATAATCATGGTGGGTAGAAGAAGGCGACTGCTTTTACTGTAAGTGCACCACATGTCTGGACATGTGAAAAGCAGTTCGAATTTTGCACTTACAAATGTGCCAGAGCCCCGTTTGGTTACTTGCACTCTCTGGTGGGGTTGGACTTTTCAAGAATTAGGGGCCATTGGAGCATTTTTTTTTAAATCAGAAAAAAGTGCCCAATGCGGAAATCGAACACGGGTCGTAGCGGTCGAAAACAAACGTTTTAGACCATCCTTCCACCTACCAAGTACCAGGTGTACTTGGGTTAAATTAAAAAATATATATTTCTAACTGGGCTGACCATTGCAGTAAATCTACTGAAACATCCTAATGAAATGTCCTTGGTAGATTTCTATTGGACCATAGGTTCAGAACAGTCAACATAGGAAATCTCCCTGAATGTCTACCATCAAGTAGGGTGTGAACATTACGTAGGGTTCGGTGAGTATATATAATGGATTACTTGTTAAAAATCTATCCAATACAGAGTAAAACCGCCGTTACTTTCAGCTGCATACAATAAGGGTCTGTTTAAGACAGGCTTTAACTGTCAAACACCAGGTTCCACAATTTAAGGAACAAAATTCTATTGCATTTAAATATATTTTTTAGAATTAAGGAATCCATTCTGGGAAAGTGCTGAGCTAAGTTTATTTATTTTTTATTCCTAGTACACGTGGTACAAGCCATGATAACCATGGTGGGTATAAGTAGGCCACTGCTCTTACTGTCATATCTACACACACATGAAAAGTAGTTCGACTTTTGCATTTACAAATGTGCCAGAGCCCCGTTTGGTTACTTGCATTCACTGGTGGGATAGGACTTTTGCAAGATTCGGGGGCCATTGGGGCATTTTTTTAATCAGAAAAAAGTGTTCAATGCGGGAATCGAACCTGGGTCGTAGCGGCCGAAAACCAACAATTTGAGCTAACTGTAATAAAAATAAGCATCAGTTTTATTCTGCCAGGCAACAACAGAGTTCTATAGAGGATGAGTTTTATTAAGGTCGGTAGGATTCTGGTATCCTGTAGAGCCAGACGGTGTCGATGCCAGTCCCTATGGTGTCTATGGGGGACCAGGAGGGCACGGGGAACCTGCAGGCAATCACCTGGGTCTGGGGGGCCAGCTCCTTCTCCAGCTTGTCCTTCAGGACTCCCATCTGACACAACATTGAACTTTAAATTACTTTTTATTAATATGGGTGCACTCTATGCCCTGCTGTCAGAAACTGTGAAAAGTAGACTATATACAGCTAGGACCAATTGCATTTAAAACAAACAGCACTTGAATATACAGTAGAACCTCCCTTTAGCAGACACTCACACTAGAGGACACCTCTCTACAAAGGACAGTTTTCATTTGCAAAATTATAATTTTTACTATTTAGTAACTCTCCAGTAAGAGGACACCTCTCTTTAAAGGACACTGTATAGTCTGTATATCTACTGTATATAAATTTAGCGAGAAGGATGAGAAACATGTGTAAATAGTTTTCCTATTGGGCTCATGTTAATACTGAATTGTATATAGTACTTATGTTCAATTAAAACCATTGCTATACTGGGAGAATCCTGTATGGGGCTTGATCCCTAATAAAGGTTTTTGTGTGTGTGTTTTTTATTTTACTTCAAGTACTTGTCTCAAGACCCTAAACTTGGCTCCTATCAAAATGTAATTTTATTTTATGTATCATGTTGATTGTAGATATTGCCTGACATTTCTTTCTTCTGTACACAGTTCTCTGTTATTGTTAAGAATTGGAAGCTTCATTTGTCCTTAGAATGTTTGCGCTCTTACATGATTTTCTTTTTCTCTTCTCTTATTTTAATATTGATAATTACAAATTTTTGATGTGGATATTTTTTATTTTCTTTCTTTCTCATTGTTAATCCTATGATTCTCTATTCTTTACAGTATAAAAATATTGTAAATATAGTCAAATGTAGAGTCATACATGTATGGCAGTGCAAGTGTCCTTAGGGGGACATAGTGCTTTAAATTGAAATAAATAAATAAAATGTAAGCAATTTAAGAGGCAATGACCTATGGCCCTTTTGAGACCTATCTTGGCTTGCTTTCTAGACCCCCTGTCTAAATCCAAACAAACATGCCAACAATTATCAAAAATGGACTACACCATATATCTACACAGCTTATCTTTCCAGAGTGTTGGGCACTCTTTAGACCTGCTATCTAAACTCAGTGAGACCAATGTATGAATGAACAAACACTAGTGCCCTCCCATTTATATAAATTCACTCACGTGTACCCTACCTTGTGTTCCCGTGTGGCTAGAGCAAGATAGGACCAATTGCATTTAAAACAAACAGCACTTGAATATACAGTAGAACCTTTCTTTAGCGGACACTCACGCTAGAGGACACCTCTCTACAAAGGACAGTTTTCATTTGCAAAATTACCATTTTTACTATTTTGCAACTCTCCGGTAAGAGGACATCTCTCCCTAAAGGACAGTTTGGTTCTGCAATTTAGTTGTCCTTTACAGGGAGGTTCTAATGTACCTAAATATTGATGGAAAATTTTCTGGGAGGAAATTGACCACTATAAAGAGAAAAGCAACTTCTCCCATCAAATGTATCTAGTTGGCAGAGAGAGTCAATAGACAGTTTTGACTGGAAAGGTGAACTTTCTTTTCATAGAACAATCCCAGTGAAATTTCTACCTAAATATTAAATCAAATTAAAATAATATTTTTAGAGAACTCTCTTGTGACATATTTGTGAATTGATAATATGGATTAATATCATGATTAGGTACAATTTGGATTATAGATTAGGATTATAAGGAATTGGGTTATAAGGTAATAAAATAAGACCAAATCCAAATAAATAATGTGTAATGTTTTGGTAACAGGCGTTGTTATTGTTTCTTATCCCCTTGTGTAAAGATTACACAAATTCCATGAGTCCATACTCCTTGAGCTGTTTTATGGCCTCTCCCAAAGGTCCTATTTAGTACATCTAATGCAAGTCAAAATGTGTTTTGGAGCTGCAAGTGCCGAGCTACATTTTGGGCAAATGGGGTAGATTTGTTGTTATTTTCTATCTTCAATGGCTTGAGATGGCCTGTTCTAAATCTTGTTAGTGCTGTTTGTTGCTGTCTCTTTTTGAAGTTCAGAGTTACTCCTGGGCCCACTCCACTGTACCAGCTATGCTTACAGGCATTGTTACCATTTTCAGACAAAAGTACTGAATGTTGAATGAGTTATCGAAACATCACACACTATTTATTTATTTATTTGGCTTTGGTCTTATTACCTTGTGATATGAATTGATATCTTTATGGCTTTTTTAATTTCCTTTATTTAGAATGTGTCTCATGATTAAATTGGGTGAGACAAAATGTTATGGATACACATAAAAACAAATATTTAACCCTTAACTGGACGGGTGGATTTTTCTTACGTAACTGGACGGGTTGGGTAGATTCAACCCACCTATGTAACTTTATGAAATAAGCGCTAAATAATGATTTAATCAATATTTTAAAAAAATATTTAATTAATATATAGTTAATATACAGATTTTGACTTTTAAAAATTCTGAATATAATCTATTTACAGTTTTAAAAAATTATAAAGAAATGTTATTGCAAACGCTTAGTTGACATACAGAGCAAAGGGTTTTTATTTTTTACTGCGTTTTTTGATGGACATTTGTAGCACCATTTTGGAATATCAGATTGTTGTGGCATCGTAGATTCCCTTGATGTACTTGAACCATCATTTTTCTTGAATTGTCGTCTGTAATTCCCGCGGGAGAGAATTGAGATTACATGTGGCCAGGTGTTCATCAGTTAATGCTCTCCCAAGATCGACAATAAAATGACTCCTTTCTTTTTTACCTTTTTTATCAATCTGATTACCGATTTTCTTTTTTCTTTTTTTGGAACATAGGAGACTAAAGTGGTTGTTACAGAGAAACTAAAAATAGAGGTTCCTGATTCTCTATTAGGGTGCGGTTGAAATTGTGGTGAATCTAAGGTTTGTTCTTTCTCACCGTTCCTAAATATGTAAGACCATGTTCTTTCAACTTATCAACTAATTCTACTGAAGTGAATCAATTGTCTGCTGGAATATTTCTTCCAAAGTGTGTGTGTGTGGTCGACTAATCTATAAAACATATATATTTTGGGTTGGCAGGGATAGTTCTCTCTGTTGACTTGATTGATAATTATACTTATCCAAAGAAAGAAGTGTTATTTTATAAAAGGATGCTAAAAATAGCGGAAGATAGAGACTCAAGTATGAGCCACGAGCTAACACTGACACAAAAGATTCTCACGCTTCTGGTAGGGCTGGGCGGAATCCGCCCACACATACAAATTTAACCCCCCTCCCAAAACTGAAATTTATAAACGATGGATGGAAAATGTTTGTATCCCTGTAAAAGTAGAATACATGAGAGCTGGTGGCTCTAGGTAAATGAAAAAAATATATTTTTTTCCTATATTGAATTTATGCATGGACAGAATCTACTCAACCCGTCCAGTTAAGGGTTAATACAGTAGAATCTCCTAGTAAAGGACACAAAATTGTAAAGCCAAAGTGTCTTTTAGGGAGAGGTGTCCTCTTACCAGAGAGTTGCTAAATAGTAAAAATGTTAATTTTGCAAATGAAAGCTGTCCCTTGTAGAGAGCTATCCTCTAGCATGAGTGTCCTCTTACGTAAGTTCTACTGTATAAGAAAATTTTCAAATAGAATTTCAAACTAAGCGATTAACTGCGTGTGCACAGTGGAAAAAAGTGAATAAATTAGGAAAATAAAGAAAAACAAAAAAATCTTATTTAAAATATATCATTGTATATTCAAAACTGACCATATTTCAAAAGCATGCAATAAACTTTTTGGAATCCCCCTTTTTTTTTTAACTTGATTTGTTTCCACATGTACCATTCTCTTCATGCCAACTCACCATATAAAAAATATGTACAATAACTCAACACCTACTTTAATTCTACCAATCTTTAAAATCCTAACCATTTCCATTTCTTATCTTCTTCTTTCTTATCTCCACTCAATCATATCAGGGTATCAAGCCTATAGAGCTTGAGACTTTTGATGATGTCTGCTGGGGATGAGCTTATCAATGGATGAGTCAATACAGTCTCTTTCTAATTACCATCTTTAATTCAACACTTACTTTAATTCAAGCAATATTTTAAATCCCAGCCACATTTTCCTTCAAATTACCATCTTTAATTGAACCAACTATAATTTAATTGCTTTTCAAATACCAATTAGCATATTTACTTTAACAGTCATAATTTAACTCCCAATTTAAGTGTTGTTGACAACAAAATGTCCAATAAAAATGTCCACCGGCAGAGAATTGATAATCATCTAATGTGAGTTACCCAGAAATTATTTGCAAAGGGAAAAATTGAATTCGGGTAAAAAGTTTCTTTGAAAAACCTAAATTAAACCTGTTGAAGAGAAGAAAATTTGCTCTAAATTTTGAAAAAACCCCTAAATTAAACCTGTTGAAGAGAAGAAAATTTGCTCGAAAGTTTGAAAAACCTAAATTAAACCTGTTGAAGAGAAGAAAATTTGCTCAAAAGTTTGAAAAACCTAAATTAAACCTGTTGAAGAGAAGAAAATTTGCTCTAAAGTTTGAAAAACCTAAATTAAACCTGTTGAAGAGAAGAAAATTTGCTCGAAAGTTTGAAAAACCTAAATTAAACCTGTTGAACAGAAGAAAATTTGCTCGAAAGTTTGAAAAACCTAAATTAAACCTGTTGAAGAGAAGAAAATTTGCTCGAAAGTTTGAAAAACCTAAATTAAACCTGTTGAAGAGAAGAAAATTTGCTCGAATGTTTGAAAAACCTAAATTAAACCTGTTGAAGAGAAGAAAATTTGCTCGAAAGTTTGAAAAACCTAAATTAAACCTGTTGAAAAGAAGAAAATTTGCTCGAAAGTTTGAAAAACCTAAATTAAACCTGTTGAAGAGAAGAAAATTTGCTCGAAAGTTTGAAAAACCTAAATTAAACCTGTTGAAGAGAAGAAAATTTGCTCGAAAGTTTGAAAAACTTAAATTAAACCTGTTGAAGAGAAGAAAATTTGCTCGAATGTTTGAAAAACCTAAATTAAACCTGTTGAAGAGAAGAAAATTTGCTCGAAAGTTTGAAAAACCTAAATTAAACCTGTTGAAAAGAAGAAAATTTGCTCGAAAGTTTGAAAAACCTAAATTAAACCTGTTGAAGAGAAGAAAATTTGCTCGAAAGTTTGAAAAACCTAAATTAAACCTGTTGAAGAGAAGAAAATTTGCTCGAAAGTTTGAAAAACCTAAATTAAACCTGTTGAAGAGAAGAAAATTTGCTCGAAAGTTTGAAAAACCTAAATTAAAAGAAACTTTTTTTACCTAAATTCTATTTTTCTCTTTGTAAATAATCATCTTAACCAACACCAACTTTAAATCGACAGAAAACTCTGATCCCTTGTGGTGTTGAATTAAAGTTGGAGAAGTGTCTCCTCCTACCTTCCATGATCATCTACTTCTCTATGGTGTTACAAGATCAAAGTGGACAGAGAGGGATATATAGTAGTAAAATATACTTAATCCTGGATTATAGATATAAGAAAATAACCCGGTTGTAAGACTACTCGCACAAGTTAGAATACTTTCAAGTTTTTTTAGAGAAAACCACACCAAGATGCTCTGCGGTGAGGACCCGATTTGTACCTTCTGTAATTCAAAACTAAAAAATGAAATCACTCACTATATTTTTGATTGCTCTGCTCTGAAAGAAGAACCCTTATGTTCAAAACTGGGCAACTCTGTGCTTCACTTCCATCAATAATTGACAATATGACCCAGAATAAGTATATTGCTACGGCGTTTTATGGTTTCCACAAGTCCATATCTCAGAAGAAGGCCAAGTGACACTCACTCCTCACTTTCTTACTGCTACTCTTTTTGTGTTGTTTTTCTTGCTTCCCTCTTTCTCTTTCTTATTTTTTTTCTTTTTCTTCTGTCTATACGTTGTTTCCTTTGTCTCACTGCTTTGTTCTTATGCATACCTCTGGTGAATCCTGTATAGGGTCAGTGACCCTAAATAAAAGCTTTTTGTTGTTGTTGTTGATATAAGAAAATATACCTAATCCAAATAAATTGTGTGTTACGTTTCGGCAACAGCATTGTTACCATCATCAGTCAAAAGAATACATGAGAAAAAATATCACAGCATGTTCTTAAATAGTACTGTTATCAAGTGTGTAAACAAGATAGCAGATAAGAAAAAATAGTTAAGAATATGCTGTGATATTTTTTCTCATTTATTCTTTTGTTCGATGATGGCAACAAAGCTGAAACGTCACACACTATTAATTTATTTAAATTAAGTCTCATTTTTAGGTGGTCGGTGGAAGGCTGGTTAAACTGTTTGGTTTTCGACCACTACGACCCAGGTTCGATTCCCGCATTGGACACTTTTTTCTGTTAAAAAAAAAAAAAATGCTCCAATGGCCCCCGATTCTTGCAAAAGTCCAACCCCACCAGCGAGTGCAAGTAACCAAACAGGGCTCTGGCACATTTGTAAGTGCAAAGTCAAACTGCTTTTCACATGTGTAGACATGTGGCGCGCTTACAGTAAAAGCAGTCGCTAACTACCCACCATGATTATCATGGCCTGTACCAAGTGTACTAGGAATAAGCAAAAAAAAAAAAAAAGTCATATTTTCTTGTATCTATAATCCAAGTAGTGCTCTATCATTAATCCTGGATTGATTTTACTAAATACTACAATGTACTTACAAAGTCCTCAGCTCCAAACACTACAACGTTGTTGTACTTGGAGAGAGATGCCTGGAACACACCAGCCAGGTTACTAACAGATCTAACTTGCAGTTGTTCTTGTAACTAAATTGCTGCCATTTTTAGCATATTTATAGGTGCAAGTCAACAAATGGGGTCTTAGAAAGTATCTGGACTAGTAGTGGAGCAAGAGAAAGAATCAGTTTAAAAGATTTTCCCCATTTTTATCCCAGGCCATGATAGCGATTTACTATGGTTACATTTAAAGTTGACACCACATGACTATGACATTATATGCAGAAATTGTTTGACTTCGCCAGAGTTTCAGATAATGTGGAAGAGGGGAGAAGTGAAGGACCTATTGATGTATACAAGACAAGGGACAACATGACATGTGACACCCACCTTGAAGATATCCTTGCGGTGGAAAGATGCCAGAGACCACAGGCCGGAGCGCAAGGCTTGCACACGGCTCCACCACACCAGCACAGAGTTGAGTTCCAGGCCTTCAGCCCGCAGTCCTTGCTTCGCTGCAGCCAGTACCTGGAGCCACACATGGTGAATGGCTGCTGATCATTCATTGCTTCAGGTTTTATATCAGAGGTTGGCTGAATGATGATTACTTCTCTTGATAGTTTTTGGATACCACAAACAGTTTTTAGGCAGGGTACCTCTTCTTATGGAAGGGAGAGGGTTACCACCATAGAATTCCTTTTCCCATGAACGCCCATTGTATGAATGTCGAACCAACAACATTATTTTGAGGAAAAATAACGACTATTTCTATCCTTAGGGATGAAGTATGAAAGGATGAATGGTGAAGTGTAATGATAAACGGAAAAATAAAGTGTTATCATTACTCTTCACCATTCATCCTTTCATACTTCCATCCCTAAGGATAGAAATAGTCGTTATTTCTCCCTAAAATAAATTAAGATATTTATTTCAAAAGAAACATTTGGGGTAGAATTTCAAACATCGTTCTACAATCATAAGCCACATTATATTGGATTATAAAACAACATTATACGTACAGTGGGACACAACGTTCAATTGGGAATAAAATGATTTATGTATACCCCTTCATGCTACTAGGGACCAAACCCTGACATCAGAGAGAAAGTATCTAAGAAATAAACATGGCTCCAACCTACAATCTTGCCGTTGCCACTGCCCAAGTCCACCACAGGACCTCTGGCTCCTCGCAGGAACTGCAGAACATTGGACAGCTGGGCCTCTGAGCAGGGCACGAAGGGCAGGCACACCCTGCGGAACCCTGGAGCTACGAAGGGCAGGCTCAGGGCAATCATGGCACAGGCGGAGGTGCCCAGAACCCCGGCAATTATCTTGCCTGCTGAAGCTCCTTTGCTCGCTGGCTCCTGCGTAGGCACATCCGAACTAGGGCTCAGTCTACATTTGAGGCCTTAGAATTTTAATACAGTAGAACCTCCATGAGAGGACACTCCCACTAGAGGACACCTCTCCACAAAGGACAGTTTTTATTTGCAAAATCACCCATTTTTACTATTTAGCAACTTTCTGGTAAGAGGACACCTCTCCCTAAAAGACACCTTGGCTCTACAATTAGGTGTCCTCTACAGGGAGGTTCTACTGTATTGACACTTCTAAATTTAGAGGATCCAATATAATGTGTGTGTTGAATATAAAATGAACCAAGCTGGGGAATATGTTACCATCATCACTCTCTGGATTATAAGGATGTAATGGTTGAATTGGTGATGCCACAAATCTCCCTGTCAGGAGAACAGCTCCAAGAAATTCCATCACTGCTGACCACCATCAGGTTATCTGATCATTAGTCACAAGGTAATAAGACCAAACCCAAATAAATAAATAGTGTGTGATGTTTCGGTAACAGTGTTGTTACTGAAACATCACACACTATATATTTATTTGGATTTGATCTTATTAGCTTACATTTATAATCTATAATTCAAATTTTGCCTTATCGTATCATTTGTCAAAACCACCCTAGGAAATAAACAAACTCTACTCTGACAATATGACTGCTACTCTTCCTGCAACCACTCTCTTTGCATTCTGTTTCCATGTTAGGAATGGCCTCAAATTGTAGGCAAAGTCAGACTTTCACCAAAGTTTGCCTGGATCATGGTGCCATGATCAACAAAAGCTGCACCCCTACATCCTATTCCATGAGATCATGGACTCACGGAATTTATGTAATATTTGCACAAGGGGATAAGAGATAACAACTCTTTGGCATAGTCAGATATATTTATTACAGCTGTTATTGAGGCCAAACTTATTAAGCATTGATATACAGCTTCATTATTAAGGTTACCTCGCTAAGAAGGTCTCAAACCTGTGTGCCCCTTTGTCAACTACTGTCACAAATCTCACCACCAGGTGTGTCTAAGATTCTTATTCCCAACCCAGAAATCCCCTTTATTCAGGATTATTCACACGAGGAAATGGTGGTAACAAGCTATGCTGCTTCCACAGTCTCGGATGGACAAGATTGAAATCTCTCCTGGTCCATCTAGATCTTACAGAATACAAGTAACCAGAAAGGACTCTGGCACATCTTGCTAGAGTAAAACTTCCCAGGAGTGACTATTTTTGTAATTTCATAAATGAGGTCCAGTAAGAACAGGTTTTCTCTTGTATAGTGGAATATAGGACAAGTTGGAGAACAAAATCACCAGGTAATAAAACCAATTAAAGAAAGGTCACATAACACATCTTAAGTTGTTATGAACACACACATTAATCCAGGGAAGCAATGGTCGCCTCTCCCGTCAAAATAAACGTCAGAATCTGACGCCATCTATTGACCGTCGCCGCAACTAGCGGCCTCGGGTCGGTGACAAAGCCACAACACCAACTTTGGCAAACTGATAAGCGTCCACCTAGAGACCATGGTTTCAGGCTAATGGCCCTCGTCAGTCTAGGGCGGACTTTATTCCATGAGATCCACACGGGATCTAATGGAATCCTCACAATCTACCAAAGAGGTGTTTTGCTGGCAATGTGGCTGGGCCAAATCTATTGGCAAAACATAGATGGAAATTTGCCGGGAGGAAATTAATCCATGGAAGCAATGGTCGCCTCTCCCGTCAAAATAAACGTCAGAATCTGACGCCATCTATTGACCGTCGCCGCAACCCACATTAATGTTTAACAGAGGAGAGAGAGCTCCTTCCAAGTTTATTTACTTGGTCCTCCTAGGCTTGTGTGAAAATGGGGGTATTTAATAAGACTTTGTATCACATCAGTCAGGGATAGGTTTCTAGTATGCATATACAGTAAATTCCTCTATAGTGAACCCCAATGGGACAGAGCTTTTGGTTCACTATAGCAACGGTTTGGCCATTTTTTTTTTTTAACTTTTCTAAATTTTTAGACCATATAATTAAAAAAACAGCCATACAAACAGGAAAAGGCAGTCACTTAATAATGGTCACTTTGTTTTAATTCCCTAAATTGACCTATTTCTTTACAGTAATGCTGAATATCAAAAGATGTCATTTGTTAATAAGTTATACATACATGCTTATAAACCTATGTATTATTTAAAAATTTAGTCAAATCCCCGAGGTAAAACATTATTAATTATATATTTAAAAGGTATAAGAGTATTTTAGAACATCTTTTTCAAATAATATAATACAATATTTATTTGAAAAAATGCCTCTAATAACTTGTTGTTTGAAAGTAAAATTTGAAAATCAGAATTGTCTTAAAATATCGTTATTTCCATCAAAGGAATAAAGCTCCATGTATTCTGAATCAATTGAAGATGATTCAAAAGTATACAATTCAGAAAAATCGGATGCGAAACATGATGAAACGATAGCGCGATCGGTAAAATTGCGAATAAAAAAAATGCCAATTTGCAAACGCAAAATCGGTGGTAAAACGGCCGGCCAGGGGGAATATCCGCGAACCCTAAATGAGTCATATACCTAACAAGAAATCCATTCTACAAATCGAACTGTAGTGTTAGTTTTTGAGAATTTATAAGTCGATTTGTTTGTGGCTCATGAGACACGGGGAACTTTGGGGAACTTTTTTTTTTTTTTTTCTTCTTCTTCCAATTCGAGTTTCCACATATTCTTCTGAAGTGTATATTAAATTTTGTTTTTAACCTGTTATTCAAACCATTTCTGGCTTTAAAATTATTTGGAATTATGTTTTAGCCTAGGTTAAACTTGATTATAGAACGCTTCTAAAAGGGCATGCTGCCATTATTTTTTTTTTTAGAACGCCACTCTTTGTTTCTTTTCTTTATTTTGGAAGCCATTTGTATTTTTCTTCTATTTCAAAATTGTCAAATGCAAATATATTCTATTAAATAAAAGTATAATGTGTAAAAATTTATACAACATACAGCAAAAATAGAATGGAAATGAAAACAAACAATGCCGCTAATTTTTTGTTTTGAAATCGCGATCCGTGAGCTGAAACATGCTCAAAATTTTGTTGTTTTAAATTTTTTTTTTAAATCACAATTTTAAGTTTGTTATAAGCATAGTATTTTTAATAGATTTTATCATTTTGGGACCGAAAATAGGTTCGTTATAGGGGTAGTTTGTTATTTTAAAAATCGCAAAGTTCGTTATAACGATGGTATTTTCAATGGAATGGAATTGGGAATCGCCGTGGGTTCGTTATAAGGGAAGTTTCACTATATCCAGGGTTCGTATTAGCGGGGTTTTACTGTATATATATATACTAGCCGAATGACCCGGGCAACGCCCGTGTTTTACCCGATTGAATGTTTTGATTCAAATACTATTTGTTACAATTATAAATTGGCGCCTTATATAAATGCATATGTTAGTTAATAACTATAGCCAATGTGCTTTATCTGTCTATTGACTGTTGGCTTCCGTAGGCGTCTCTTACTGGGAAAAAGAAAGAGAGGATTCCATTTGGTTATTAACTAATATATGCATTTATTTAAGGAGCGACCCGCTCCAACACAATGGTTACAAAAACGAAAAAGCGAGTGGAGGGGGGGCAAAGGAGGCGTGATCGTAGCCGACCAATAGGAGTGCGCCATTCCAAAAAAAAAAAGCAAACGGTGACAGAGATGACTGATGAAGAATGACGCTCGTAACTGTATATAGAATTTTTTTCAGTATCTCAGGATTTTTGGGCCTTGCCGCCCTTTGACAGGAGATTTGCTTACTTGCCGCTACATTCTGTTGGAAGGGTGTCATGGCCCGAGAAAGATCCAAACATAATCCAAATATTTACACAAAAAAACCTATCTCTCTGGACAATTTTTTCTCAAATAAAAATGGAATATAAAAATAAAGAGATCTCCTCACCCCAGGTTTCTGATCTGTTCCCAGTTCTTGGAGCATCTGGTGCTGCACACATAACCTCTGGTTAGCTGTCGCAGTACAGGCCTTGTTGGGCTCACTTTACCTCACAGTAATTTATAGTAGCCCATCGTTGTTTTTTAGTTAACAGCACAACAGTTGAAATCTGAATTAATAAATTTCAAGATATAATCAGAGAATCTAAAGTAAACAAATTTTGAAAGTTATTAAAACGTTTTTTTTTGGGGGTCGGTGGAAGGATAGTTTAAACCGTTGGTTTTCGACCGCTACGACCCGGGTTCTATTCCCACATTGGGCCTTTTTTTTCTGATTAAAAAAAAAAAATGCTCCAATGGCCCCCGATTCTTGCAAAAGTCCAACCCCACCAGCGAGTGCAAGTAACCAAATGGGGCTCTGGCACATTTGTAAGTGCAAAGTCGAACTGCTTTTCACATGTGTAGACATGAGGTGCACTTACAGTAAAAGCAGTCACCTTCTACCCACCATGATTATCATGGCCTGTACCACATGTACTAGGGATAAGCAAAAAAAAAAAAAAAAACGTTTTCATTACACTTTTGTTAATTGATTTTATCAACTTTTTTATTGAAAAGGACACCAAGTTGTAGGGCCAAAGATGCCATCTTAACAGAGAGTCACTGATTATTAAAAATGGTAAATTTGGCTTTGAAAACTGAGCTTTATACTTGAAAAACCTTGATTAGATTTTTAATGCCACTGTTAAAAAATCTTTGATGTATTCAGGAAATTCTTTTCTTTCAATCTCTAGTTTTGCTTTTAATTTAACTCTGTTTTGTTTTGGTTTCTTTGTACATAATATAATACATATTTGGTAAAGCACAATTTGGATTATAGATACAAGAAAATAAGACCTAATCCAAATAACTTAATAGTGTTTGACGTTTCGGTAACAGCATTTTTACCGAAACGTCACACGCTATTAAATTATTTGGATTAGGTCTTATTTTCTTGTATTTATAATACATATTGAAATGCGGTGTTTATCAACTTACTTTAAATTAAGTATAAATGTTTTTTATAGATTCAAAAGAGTACTAAAATTATATGTGAATGAATTTAATCTAACTTTATAATACAGTAATTGCAAATTTAATCTTAAACCTTCAACATCTAATAAATAAACAACCCAAAGGCATATTTCTCTAAGAATAAACATTATGGTCAAAAGTTCCAAATTTAATATTTTTTTATCTATGAGGTACAAAAAAAAAAAGGGGGGGGGCGGAACGTAGCTTCATATTTATGAGAGAAGATATATTTAAATGTTTAACTATTTAAAAAAAAGGAGAATATTTCGAATCTATATATATAAAAATGAATGTATGTGTGTGTGTGTGTCTGTTTGTCCTTTATGCCTGACCAAACCACTCATTGGAACGCCTTGAAACTTTGGGAAGTTATTTAGTATAGTACTGGGAAGGTTTCTAGCAAATAAAATTTTTGAAATAACTTTTCGCTTTAAAATAATCAAGATACATATTCTAATTTATCTGTTATAATTCAACAATCTTCTCTAAATATTATCATGATGATACGATGATTTTGTAATGTAGAAAATTAGGAAAGACAAAATTCAGGATGACACGGCAATTCATTTGAGACAAGAATAATGATACAATTCCAAGGAAAGATACTATTCCTTTAACTTCCAATTACCGAGGGAAGCAATTAATATTGATTTTATTCAACTTATCGAGTATTTTTCAAGGGACCGGGAAAAAATGTTCACTTTATCGAGAGATTCGTTAGACAAACTTTTACTTGGGTAAAACCCGGGCGAAGCCGGGTACGTCCGCTAGTTTTAAATAATTCTTCTATCGATATTTCAATGAACTATTCTTCCATATTTTACTAGGTGATTGTTTTCTTTAGCAGTAAGTCGTGCGCTGCATGTGAACCACGATTGTTTCAGAATCTCTTCGGGCGAAAAACTATTTATTAAATAATAAATAAATATACAAAATAAATATAACACAATACTATTATTAAAATTTTTATAAATCAGAACATTTTTATGCCCTTTCTATGAAAGGCCTAAATAAGCCAATTCTGAGTTTTATTAAAGTTTTACCTTAAAAAAGATAATAATATCTATGAGCCTATATGTTCAAAAATAGATTTTTAAATCTACCCAATGTTAATGAATAGGAAGAAACTGATTATCGAGGTATGGTGCTTTATTTAAACTATATGATGCTGAATTTGCAACATCAAGAATTAGTGGGAAAATTTTGTGAAAATCTTCATGAAAAGAGTGCCAGTCACTATCAATGAATGATCTTTATTAGAACAGAATATACCTATACACTGAGCGATATCACCGTCCAGTGAATATATTGTGGGGCCACCACGATTATGCAGACCGTAACATGTCTTAGTACTTACTTAGAGAGCATGTGGATGAAGTCCTGATTAATGGCTGCCCATTTCCTGTCATCCAGTCACCCACAGTTCATCATCTGAAAGTGGTTGAGGCAGCGCAGGAAAGCGACGTACAATTAGGTCCTAGATGTGTTCTATAGGTGAGAGATCAGGAGAGACTGGTGGCTATGGAATCATCGAGGTATCATGCAGGACATGTTGGTTCGTGCGTACTGTATGAGGTCGGGCGTTATCCTGCTAGAAAATGACATTTGATACCCCCTGAAGGAAGGATAATGTCACCAGCTGCAGCCAGCACGTATCCAAGTATCGTTGGGTCGTCATATAGTGCCCTAAATACAAATTAGAAATGATCTGATATCATTAGACGATGACTTCCCAAACCATAATGCTGCGTTCCACAGATGTGGTTGGATTGGCTCTATAACCAAGACGGCTCTAAACTCATTGCTAAAACAGACGCCAGATTAATTTGAGAACACTACCCTGTGCCTTTCTGATTTACTTGTGGCTCTATCCTGACAACATTGCAAATGGAAGTATCTGTGCCATGGGCCAATAGCACTATTCCTAGTATTCCCCTGGCGACCAATTTGCATATAATGGTTCTGGTCCATATGGGAAAATTAAGAGTGTCCTCCACATCCTATAAGTGGACTGTAGGTTCGTCAATGCCTTTGTACAAGGAAAAATTGGTTGAACCCAGTTAAACCTCTGGGAGGAGGCCTCCAACATCCTGGGCCTCAACCACCGGGCGCTCCCCACAGCTCAGCTGCTGGACCTCCCCATCATCGGCGGCTGCCGGTTCCTCCGCCCTCCCGACTTCCTGGCCCCCGCCCGCTGGCGCGGAGCCCGAGTCCGGGTACTCATCGTGGAGGAACATTTCATCGCCCGCCCAACGCGCTCGGCCCTGGCTGACGCCGCGGCCCTGGGCGCCTTCTGCCGGAGGCTGACCTCCATCTACGCGACCAGCCACTACCACCTCTCGTACCACCGCCTCGTGCTGCTCCAGGGGCATCATGGGCGTCGACCTGGAGTCCGCCTTTGCTCACTAGACCGCGTTTTCCTGGAGTCCCTGCTAACATCCCTCCACCTCCCGCCGGCCTTCAGGGCCTGGATCAATATCCTCTACGCCGGGGCGGACGCCACGATCAGGGCCGGAGGCTTCTACATCACCGCCTTCCTCCTCCTCAACGGCCTAAGGCAGGGCTGTGCCGTTAGCGCCCCAATTTTTAGCATCGCCACGGGGCCGCTGCTACGTCGCCTGGAGTTGACCCTCGTCGTGGGCAACGTCACCGCCTACGCCGACGACATCGTCCTCCTATTCCATCGCGACGAGGACTTCGAGCGGGTGGCGACCGTCTTCGAAGACTTTAAGCATGCCTCCGGAGTTGGCGTGAACCTCCGGAAGAGCGCTGGCCTCTGTTGCGGCGCCTGGGGCAACCGCGGCGACTCCCCTCTCGGCGCCTCCTGGTCGACCACCTCCATCAGAGTCCTCGGGCTCGACATCGCCCCCAGTAGCACTGTCGCCCACTGGGGGCAGCATCTCCTGGCCCTCCTGGAGACTGCATGCCGCAGACGGACGCCCTTCACCCGTGGCATCTCCCTCGTCGGGCGAGCAAGAGCGGCGAACACGCTGGTGGGCTCTGTTACCCAGCACCACCTGCATGACCATTTACCATCACCCCCGACCATCGCCAACTTGCAGGCCCGACTGGCGAGGTTCGTCTGGGGACAAGACCACACGGCGTGGCTTCCCGCCGATGTCATGGCGAGGCCAGTTGCCATCGGAAGCCTCGGCCTTCTCGACCTCGCGACCCAGCTCCAGCTCGCCTGCCTCAAGGGGGGTGCAGGTCGCGCCCCGCGGGGGCAGAAATGCCTTCAGCTGGCTGGTCGGCGGCAACAGCGGTGAAGCCTGGATCCACCCTCCACCGGACGGCACCCGTCACCAACCCCGCCGTCTCCGGCTGCTGAAGCTCTGGGAGGAGGCCTCCAACATCCTGGGCCTCAACCAACGGGCGGTCCCCACAGCTCAGCTGCTGGACCTACCTATCATCGGCGGCTGCCGGTTCCTCCGCCCTCTCGACATCCTGGCCCCCGCCCGTTGGCGCGGAGCCCGAGTCCGGGACCTCATCGTGGAGGAACACCTCATCGCCCGCCCTACGCGCTCGGCCCTGACTGACGCCGCGGCCCTGAGCGCCTTCTGTCAGTGGCTGACCTCCGAGAACGCCATGGGCTTCGGGGCGGAGTCCACGCCTTCATGTAGCTCCCTAGGTGCGGCCGTGGTGCTGCGAGGGACGGCTACGCCGTTCCTCAACGGCCTCACGACCCGCTCAGCCCGACGGGCCTTGGATCGTCCGCGCCTCGCCGCCACGCCCATCTCCAGATTCCTGGCGGGATGGACGCCCATCATCAATCCACCATCCAGGATCGACTGGGCCTCGCTGCGGCGCTTCGCCTTCTCGGGCCACGAGGCCGACGCGGCCCTCAAGTTGGCCCTCCACGCCCTGCCCCATCCTCGGGGCCCTCGATGATGTTATCCTGCTCGTCCCTGATGATGCTGACCGGGCCTCGGAGGCGGATGGCGCGAGCCAGGTCCGGCAGCGACGGGTAGTCAGCCCGGATGGAGGATGCCTCGAGCTGCGCCGCGATATAGCGCCTTGCCCTGTAGATGTAGCTGTCGCTGGCAGCGTGGCGCGGGTCGGGCAGGGATCTGGCCTCCGCCAGCACGCGCGCCTTGATGGTGGTCCACCTGTCCCATAGGATCCGTCGTCGTCATCGTGCGCCATTTCTTCCTCGAGCTCCCGGATGTAGCCAGCCAGATGTTCGAGAGCAAGGCCCGAGCGGAGCATCGCGGCCAAGCGAGGCTGGGTGGGGGAGGAGACGGCGGTGGTGGGCGGACCCACCTGGAGCAGCACGAGGCGGTGGTCCGAGAGGTGGTAGTGGCTGGTCGCGTAGATGGACACGCGATCCAGGACTCCAGCAGGGACGAGGATCCGGTCCAGGCGGCTGGATTCGACCTGGTCGCCGTGGCTGGCGACTCTGGTGGGCAGGTGGGCGGCGTCGAACTGGGTGGCCACGTCGACCAGCACGGCCAGGCCCAGTAGAGCAGCGAGGGCATCTGACGATGATGATGATGAGGGGCCCCGATCCCTGATATTGAAATCTCCGATTATCCAGCAGGCCCCCTACTCCTCCTGTGCCGCTGTCGCCGCCAGGAGCTCCAGTTGCCGGTTTCTCTCCCGGTGTTCATGCGCCAGATGAACGGCGATGGCCGTCATCTTCTCGCCGTGGACATCTATGGTTGCCAAGGCGATGTGGCCCGGCCACATGATGCACTGTTGTAGCACGGCTACGCCTGGTTCGAAGACGCAGGCGAGTCCGGATCCCGAGATGGCTACGGGAGGGGCCAATACAACAGCGCTGTAGCCGAGGCAGAGGTCTTGGCCGCTGCCCAGATGAAATGCGTTTGTCTCCTGGACGAACGCGATGTCCACGTGATGTTGCCTGAGGAGATGACAAAGGGCAAGGCTCCTCCCCCGAGTGGCGAGCCCTCGCGCGTTGATCCTGGCGATACGGAAGCTCATTGTTGCCCTCCTTTAGGCATCTTCGCCATGGTCTTATAGAGGGTCTTGCGGATGGTGTTGTTGGAGTCTGGAACCGAGGCTATGATGGTTTCGGCCAGCTCGTTGAGGGCGGCGACCTGTGCCTCTGTCAGCGAGGGCGCTCGCTTCTTCATGGTGGTTTCAGAGGTGAGGAGCTTCTGAGCCTCCTCGCAGTTTAGGTCGGGCAGCTTGTCCCAGTCGATGGAGAGGTTGGGGGACTTCTTGAGGTGCTCCAGCAGCTGGGTGAGTGCGGATATTCCCCAGGCAGGCGTGGAGGGAGGTGAGGTCAGCTTCTCTGCCGACATCTCGTGGTCGAGCGGAGGGATGCGAGGTTCGAGGGGCCGCGGGGCAGCCAGGGGAGCAGGGAGGGCAGCAGGGGCGGGCTGGGCGAGATCCATCGGTTCGGGAGGATGAGGCGCCGAGGAGATCGCCGGAGCCTCGGTTGATGTCTTCGCCGTTTGGACAAGGGACGCCGGTGTTGCGGGCGCAGGTGCCGGCTTCCATGGCTGCTGAGGAGGAGGAGGAAGGGGGGAGGCCTTGCGTCGTTGGGAGACGCTGCTTGTCTGGGGCTGCCGTTTCCTTGCCTGGTGAGCGCTGGGCAGTTGGCCCTGTTTCCCGCATTTTGAACACTTGATGCCAAAAGAGAGGAAGGCCAGCAGTGTGTCTCCTATCGACTTGATCTCCAGGCGTATATGCAGCCTATCCAGTTTGACGCCTTCTTTGAGCAGTATGAAGGCCTCCCGGCGGCCGTCGGTGAAGGTGAACTCCCCCATTTTGACCAGGATGGGGGCGATGGAGGTGACCCTCCCGAAATGGCTCAGGTCGTTCACGACGGCGCTGTCCTCTACAAAGCCGGGCAGGTTGGCGACGACGATTCGCTCGGCTCTCTTGCGGAAGGGGAAGACCTTGAGGGTCGTTCCTTCGATCTCCAGGCCGTCCGCGACCAGACGGTTCGCAAGGTCCTTGCTGGCGAGGCTCACGATGTAGTGGCCGTTCATTCTGTTGAACTGCGTAATGGCGCTTGGCCTCCCGAATAGCTGGCTCATAGCCCAGAGGTAGGAGTAGTCCGGGATGTCAGGGCACAGCTCCACGAAGACGTAGTTTTCGTGGGTAGAGAAGGTCTGCCTCGCCTTGGCCTCGGCGATGTTCGCGCGTGTTGCCTTTATCTCCTTAGGCGGCACTGTTCTCGGCCCTGTTGGCCGCTTCAGCTGCTGGGACCTGGGCTTCTCAGCAGGCCTGCTTGGCTGTTCAGCGGCGTGCTCAGGTGATGTTGAGCCGAGGCGCCTCTTCTTGCCCTTCACGACTGTGTAGCCGTCGTTGGTGTCCACCTCCGCCATCTCGCTGTCAGCCCAGTTGAGCAAGGCCGGACTGGCTGTTGTAGCGCTGGTTAAAACAGCAGTCGTTGGCGCCGTGACGTCACCACGCTCGGCGGCCAGATTTGCATGCCTTCCGCCTGCCGGCGAATTTGCATAATTTTCAGATTCAGAAGAATTTTCATTGAAATTCTTCAAATTTCCGTTTTTCGGGGCTAATTTCTCGCCCACTTGCGACACGTTTCTGGGCTTTTCAGGCACTTGATCAGCAGAGCCTGGGCCATCTTTTGGTACCGAATTTGCCATATTCAGCGCCATCCACACGCACTCCAGAGGCGAAAACGGCGGAGCTCGCGAAAGCGTGGCCGCTCGCTCGAGTGTGTGTGTGTGTGGGACAATTTGACAATTAAAAATTATTTATTGTCTTCTAGACAATATTACATCTTTTCAAACAAAGAGAGAGAGAGAAATATATTACATAAAAGAGTAGAGGAAAATATACAATATGAAACATATTTTACAAATTTATATAGAAAGAAGGAGACCTCGGCGCTGGAGGGTCCTGGACCAGGCGATGAGCGGGTCCTCCACTGCTCCTCCGAGCCCAACCTGGACAAAGTAGCGATAAATTCGCAAATTTGCCGACGCCAGGATGGAAAGGGCGTCTTCCTCAAGGCCGGACCCGCCGAATATCCAAGCCTGCTGGTCAGGGAGCCGCCCAATGATGTTGAAGGCCTCTCTGATGAGAGGCCAGATGGTACGGCAGCACCAGTAATGGTGGCCGAGGAAGCGGTCGATGGACCCGTAGGCAGGACAGGAGGGGCCGACCTAGGCAGGGCGGTAAGGCCCCCGGCTGGGACGGCTTGGCGTGCGAGCTCCTCGTCGCCTTTAACGAGGACTTCTTCGCGGAAGCTCTGGCCCGGGTATTCGCGGCATCACGGCACCGCGGTGCCCTGCCTCCGTCGACGCGGCGCAGCTCTATCTGCCTCGTGCCCAAGGCCCGCGGAGGTCGCGGCCTTTATGGCTACAGGCCCGTCGCGCTGCCCTCGGCCGACTACAGGGTCCTGGCCGCCATCCTTCACCGGCGCCTTAAGCCCCACCTGCGGACCCTTGTGCTGGAATGCCAGACCTACGCCATCCCCGGGAGGTCCCCGTCATGGAACATCGCCATGGTGACGGACGCCGTCGAAGAGGCCACTGCCCTGGGCTCGCCGCTGGCCGTCATGGGCGTCGACCTGGAGTCCGCCTTTGACTCATTGGACCGCGGCTTCCTGGAGTCCCTGTTGATTTCCCTCCGCTTCCCGCCGGCCTTCTTGGCATGGATCAACATCTTATACGCCGGGGCGATCGCTACGATCCGGGCCGGAGGCTTCTATACCACCGCCTTCCCCCTCCTCAACGGCCTAAGGCAGGGTTGCGGCGTGAGCGCCGCACTCTTCAGTATCGCCAAGGGGCCGCTGCTACGTCGCCTGGAGTTGACCCTCGGCGTGGGCAATGTCATTGCCTACGCCGACGACATCGTCCTCCTATTCCATCGCGACGGAGACTTCGAGCGGGTGGCGACCGTCTTCGAAGATTACAAGCGGGCCTCCGGAGTTGGCGTGAACCTCCGGAAGAGCGCTGGCCTCTGGTGCGGCGCCTGGCGCAACCGCGGCGACTCCCCTCTCGGCGCCTCCTGGTCGACCACCTCCATCAGAGTCCTCGGGCACGACATCGCCCCCAGTAGCACTGTCGCCCACTGGGAGCAGCATCTCCTGGCCCTCCTGGAGACTGCATGCCGCAGACGGACGCCCTTCACCCGCGGCCTCTCCCTCGTCGGGCGAGCAAGAGCGGCAAACATGCTGGTGGGCTCTGTCATCCAGCACCACCTGCATGGCTATTTACCATCACCCCCTCCATCGCCAAGCTGCAGGACCGACTGGCGAGGTTCGTCTGGGGAGAAGACCACACGGCGTGGCTTCCCACCGATATCATGGCGAGGCCAGTTGCCATCGGAGGCCTCGGCCTTCTCGACCTTGCGACCCAGCTCCAGCTCGCCTGCCTCAAGGGGGTGCAGGGCGCGCTCCGCGGGGGCAGAAATGCCTCCAGCTGGCTGGTCGGCGGCAACAGCGGTGAAGCCTGGATCCACCCTCCATCGGGCGGCACTCGTCTCCAGCCCCGCCGACTGCGACTGCTGAAGCTGTGGGAGGAGGCCTCCAACATCCTGGACGTCAACCACCGGGGGGCCCCACAGCTCAGCTGCTGGACCTCCCTATCATCGGCGGCTGCCGGTTACTCCACCCTCCCGACCTCCTGGTAACCGCCCACTGGCGCGGAGCCCGAGTCCGGGACCTCATCGTGGAGGAACAACTCATCGCCCGCCCTACGCGCTCGGCCCTGGCTGACGCCGCGGCCCTGGGCGCCTTCTGTCGGAGGCTGACCTCCGAGAACGCCGTGGGCTTCGGGGCGGAGTCCACGCCTTCATCTAGCTCCCTAGCTGCGGCCGTGGTGCTGCGGGGGACGGCTACGCCGTTCCTCAACGGCCTCACGACCCGCTCGGCCCGACGGGCCCTGGATCGCCCGCGCCTCGCCGCCACGCCCATCTCGAGATGGTCGCCCATCATCGGTCCACCACCATCCAGGATCGACTGGGCCTCGCTGCGGCGCTGTCCCTACTCGGGCCACGAGGCCGACGCGGCCTTCAAGTTGGCCCTCCACGCCCTGCCCCATCCGTCCCATCCTGCCTCGGTCGGCCCCTCCTGTCCTGCCTGCGGGTCCATCGACCGCTCACTCAGCCACCCTTACTAGTGCTGCCTCTCCATCAGGCCTCTCATTAGAGAGGCCTTCAACATCATAGGGCGGCCCCCTGACCTGCAGGCTTGGATCTTTGGCGGGTCCGGCCTTGAGGACGACGCCCTTTCCATCCTGGCGTCGGCAAAGTTGCGAATTTATCGCTACTTTGTCCAGGTTGGGCTCGGAAAAGCAGTGGAGGACCCGCTCATCGTCTGGTCCGGGACCCTCCAGCGCCGAGGTCTCCTTCCTTTGTCCCCCTTGTAAATTTGTATCATATATGTATATATTTAATTCTTTATGTATATATTTTCTTCTTCTTCTCTCTCTCTCTCTTATGTGAGATGTAAAATTGTCTAAGATGACAATAAATAATTTTTAATTGTCAAAAAAAAAATTGTCACACACACACATATACATTCATTTTTTAAAATATAAATAGATAATACAAAAAAAGTCAAGTATTCTATAATAAAGTAATACAATTAAGAATATTTTACAATAACATTAGAAAATATCATAAATATAAAATATATTTTCTAAAATAACACTATGTAACACGATTTTTGTTCCTCAGTTCCTACTATGTGTTTCTGGTGCATTAGGACACATAAAATTAAAATATAGCAATCATTCCTTCAAACCTCTGTGTCGAGTCTAGGACTTCTATTTATTTTAAAAATGCAAGAAGAAAAAAGCAAATACCTACTAATGATGACAATGCATTAAAAATTACAAATAACATACTTTCCATCTATCTAAGTGTCTGAAATCTTGCATTTTTGCATTGTCATCAGGAATAAGCGTGTGCAAATGTCTTGAAAGCTATCTTCATCCTCTTAATTACTATTCTATAATGTTGTAGATGGACGTTTCTTTGGCGTATTAGGTATTGGGTTAGAATTAGGTAAGAACGGAGGAATAAAAATTGTTACACAGTGTCATTTTAGAAGATTTTATATTCATATTTTCTTATTATTTTTTTGTTGTCAAATTCTGAATTATAATACTATTTTTTTAATTCCTGACATTAATTTTTTGTTTGTATTATATTCCATAAAGTGTTTTATTTCAATCACTAGAACACTAGATGGCACTCTAGATGGTAGAGTGCCATCTAGTAGTACAAAAATAAACTAAACGCTTATTTTACTTGTTCTGTGATATTTGTCCAACCCGATTTATTGATAAATCAAAAAAGTCAGCCACGTACGCGTTTCGGGCTGTTGGACTTCGTCAGCGTGGTTACATATGCTTATGTAAATATTTATTCACCTACATTGACTCTATTATGTATAAAGATATTACTTTGTTGGAAGTTAGAGACATTTTATCCGCATCTTCTTTTAATGAAATGCCTTTTATTTATTTATTTCAATTTAAAGCGCTGTATCTCTCTAGGGACACTCGCACTGTCATACATGTATGTTTTACATTTGTCTATACATATTTACAATAATTTTAGGCTGTAAAGAATAGTCATCAACAAGGAGAAAGAGAGAAAATAATAAAAAAATTGTCATCAAATATTTACATCAATATTATTTATTTATCATTCCTTTTGTTAGGTTATTCAGTGATTGAATATATCATCATCACAAGTTAATGTTTTGGTTCAAGTAGGATATGTAAAATAACATATTACAATAGTGGCCATTCATTAAAGTTACGTCTTCATGATAGGTTAGTGATTCGTTGTTTTGTACAAGACACTAATCAAATCAAACACAAATCAAACATGGTGTCAGAAAAGTGATTTGAAAACAAACAAAAAAAAAAAATATCGCGGTAAGTTCAATTTTACGTTAGACTAATAAAATAATAAATAAGCCTTATCGTATATTAAATAGACAAAAGATATGTATTTACAAATACCGCCACCTGAACCAGTTAATTTCAGAGGAAATATAGAAGAAAACTGGAGATATTTCAAATCGCATTGGCGTAACTTTTCAATAGCAACAGGGTTGGACAATAAAGAAGACAAATTAAAAGTTGCAACCTTATTGTCTATTATAGGCAAAGAAGCTTATAATATATTTGAACATCTCGATCTTTCAGATGAACAAAGAAATAACTCAGATGAGATAATAAATGCATTGACTCAGCATTTTACACCAAAAATTAACATTATTTATGAAAGATCAATTTTCAACCAAACAAATCAAGAAACAAATGAAAGTATTGAACAATATATATGTAGATTAAGAAAATTGTCTTCCACATGCAATTATGGTGCAATGACTGAAGAAATGATCAGGGATAGGTTAGTTTTGGGAATAATTGACAAGCAAACCAAAAGACAGCTGATCAGTGATCTTCAACTAACATTGCAAAAAGCTATTGATGTGTGTAAGGCTAATGAAAGCGCTAACAAACAAATTGAAAACTTAACTAAAAACACTCAAGAGGAGGTGAACAAATTGAATATAAGAAAGAAAACAGTCAATCAAAATAAAATGAAAAAGAACATTCCTTGTAGATATTGTGCAACATTCCATGAGCACAACAGACAAAAATGCCCTGCATGGAATCAAACCTGCAGAAAGTGTAACAAAAAGAATCATTGGGCAAAAGTTTGCAAATCCAGAATGAGAACAGTTCAAAGCCTTGAATCTCAAAACTCCAATGATGAACAAGAAGATTGTTATTCTTTAGAATATGTCTCAGAAATTTCTGCTAGAAAATTGATGATAAATTAGAATTAGAATTGAATGGATACAAGGAAAGCATAATTTGCCAAATAGATACAGGAGCAACTGTCAATGTTTTAAATTTTGCAGATTTATGCAAAATCATGCAAGATGGCAATCCTTCTCTTAAACCAAGCTACATCAAACTAAGATGCTATGGAGGAGAAATATTAAAGCCAAGAGGACAAATCAAAATCAACTGTTCCCACCAAAGCAAGCAACATCCTATAGTGTTCCAAGTGATAGATCATTGGGAAAAACCTATTCTAAGTGCTGAAACTTGCCAGAAATTGAATTTAATAGAAATTAAAGCTGATTTATGCAAAATTGAATCCACATGGACAAAACAAAATAACCTTCTAGATAAATATAAAGACATATTTTGAAGGCATTGGATGCTTACAAGGGGAATACAAACTAGAAACAGATCCTACAGTCAAACCCATCAAGCAAGCACCTAGAAGAGTACCTATTACCTTAAGAAAAGAATTAAAAGAAAAATTGATTGACATGGAAAAGAAAAATATCATTGCCAAAGTTGATTATCCAACAGACTGGATTAGCAATCTAGTACTAGTAAAGTCAACTAAGAAGTTAAGAATATGCATTGATCCTCGAGAATTAAATGTCGCCTTGAAAAGAGCTGAATACCCAATACCGACAATTGAGGAAATAATACCAAATCTTCAAAATGCCAAAATATTCACAGTAGTGGACACTAAAGATGGTTTTTGGAATGTGAAGCTCTCTGATGAATCATCGAACCTTACAACATTCTGGACTCCCTTTGGAAGATACAAATTTCTTCGAATGCCATTTGGATTAAAGACTGCTTCTGAAGAATACCAAAGAAGACTCTATGAAATCTTCCAAGGTCTTGAAGGAATTGAAATAATAGCTGATGACATTCTGATTTTGGGAAAAGGTGACTCATATGAAGAAGCACTGAAGGATCATGATAGAAATCTTGAAAATCTTTTCAAGACAGCCAGACAAGCTAATTTGAAATTCAACATCAATAAAGTCAAGCTCAGACTAAAAGAAGTAAAATATCTAGGACATATAATAACTCCACACGGATTAAAGCCAGATCCAGAAAAAGTTAAAGCCTTAAAAGAAATGCCTCATCCAGAAAGTATAACAGAACTCAAAAGTTTCCTTGGTTTTGCAACATACCTATGTAAATTCATGCCAAATATTTCAATGATTAGTGAACCTTTGAGAAAATTGACAATGAAAAATTCAACATGGTCATGGAGCAAGAATCATCAAGCTGCATTTGAACAAATTAAAGATCTAGCCTCAAAAGCACCAATTTTAAGATATTTTGATGCGGACAAATCTATAGCTATACAATGCGATGCAAGTAAACATGGACTTGGAGCTACCCTACTACAAGAAAGCCAGCCAATAATTTTTGCATCTAGAAGTCTAAGCAAGACTGAGCAAAGCTATGCTCAGATAGAAAAAGAATGTCTTGCAATTGTTTTTGCATGCGAAAGATTTCATCAGTACATTTTGGGCAAATGTCAAGTGATTGTGCAAACTGATCACAAGCCTCTTTTGTCAATATTTAAGAAATCTATTCTAAAAGCGCCACAAAGACTCCAAAGAATGCTTTTAAGACTGCAAAGATAAAACTTAGAACTAGAACATGTCCAAGGATCTCAAATGCACTTGGCGGACATCTTTTCAAGAGCTTGCATCAAAGATGTAAGGAATGAAAATCTGAAATATGATGTGTATCCCATTGACATCATTTACAAAGAAATTGCCACAGTCAATGTTATGGAAACATTAAGTGTATGCAGTGACACTGTCCTGAGAATTAGAGAAGAAACATCATCTGATCCTATTCTGTGTGAAGTGAAGAAACTTATTCTAAATGGATGGCCACCAAATAAAAATCAAACTTCAATGCTAACCAGAGAATATTGGAATTTTAGAGAAGAATTAACAGTTCAAGATGGAATCATACTAAAGAATGATAGAATTGTAATTCCAAATAAATTAAGAGCAGAGATGATAATGAAAACCCATCAAGGACATATTGGAATTAATTCAAGTATGCGAAGAGCAAGAGACAATATCTTTTGGCCAGGAATGAATGCACAAATAGGGCAAGAAATTGAAAATTGTTCTATTTGTCTATCAAATTCACAGAATCAAGTGAGAGAACCAATGAAATCTCACAAAATTCCAAATTATCCCTGGGAAAGAATATCTCTTGATATATTCGAAATCTTCAAACAGAATTATTTAATAATAGTGGATCATTACTCAGATTTTTTTGAAGTTGAATGCCTAGAAAATACAACATCTGAATACATAATTGAATGCTGCAAAAGACAATTCAGCAGATATGGAATTCCTCAAATTATAGTCTCAGACAATGGAAGGCAATTTACATCGACTGAATTCCAAAAATTCAGCAAAGAATGGCAATTTCAACATTCTACATCATCACCACTTCACAGTCAGGGAAATGGAAAAGCTGAAGCGGCAGTTAAAATAGCAAAAAACTTACTGAAGAAATCTAAACAAGAAAATAGTGATTTTTTTTGGCAAAATTTGTTAAATTGGAGAAATACACCCACTATAGACATAGATTCAAGCCCAGTACAAAGAATCATGTCTAGAAGAACTAGAGCTATACTGCCAATTCACCCAAATTTACTTAAACCATCAATTCCAGAAAATATTCCAGATAAAATATCCATCAAAAGACAACAGGCAAAATACTACTATGATAGAAAATCTAAAAATTTACCAGACTTAGACATAGGACAAGAAGTGTATGTCAGAACACCCAATACCACCCCATCATGGTCCAAAGCTAACATCACAAATGAACACAACACAAGATCCTATGATGTGAATATTCATGGTAGAACCTACAGAAGAAATAGAACCTGGATTAAACCACAACAGACTTCAGCAAATCAAAAATCTACAAACAATCAAGAAGAAGGAAGAAAAGAAAGCATTGATCAAGAACAAACTGTATCAAATTGCTTACCATCTACTTCATCAGCAGGAGGAGACAACATTGTGAAAAGAACCCGAATTGAAACTACCGAATGCAGAATCCAATCAAAGAGTGACAGCCCCACGGTAAGTGAACCTGAGAATGCTGCATCAGAGACTAGAACCAGATCAGGTCGACTGGTGAAAAAACCAAGTAGATTTAAAGACTAGTGAAATAAGGGAAGATGTTAGGTTATTCAGTGATTGAATATATCATCATCACAAGTTAATGTTTTGGTTCAAGTAGGATATGTAAAATAACATATTACAATAGTGGCCATTCAATAAAGTTACGTCTTCATGATAGGTTAGTGATTCGTTGTTTTGTACAAGACACTAACAAATCAAACACCTTTTTTTGTGAATTATTATTCTTGAATTATTAAATATTAAAGAGAACAGAGAACTGTGTACAAAAGAAATAAAGTTTGAAGTTAATATACTATAGTAGGGTCCCTTTTTTATTGATACTTAGTAGTAATCCAACTTGTCAGGTTTTGCCATATGATGAATATTTTGATGCAAGCTGATCATAGCACTCTTGTCTTATAAAAATTATGTAAGCAAAATATTTTTTTGGTTATAAGGATCAAGCTCTAGGTAAAATATACGGTTTTAAG
>CP092868.1:94209060-94256719 GCA_030710605.1 Cordylochernes scorpioides
AGAGTTGTTAAATTGTAAAAATGGTAATTTTGCAAATGAGTCCTTTGTAGAGAGGTGTCCTTCAGTGTGAGTGTCCTCTCATGGAGGTTCTACTGTATTTGTAAATTTTACCACCAAATGAAGGATCCATTTTTTTAATGACTTGTTAGACACTACATGATACCACATTCATCCAAATAAAAAATTTCTAGAGTAAATAATCCTTGCATAGCTCAGTTATTTTTTACATGAAATTGTCTCCAGTTTCCGATTTTTATATTGAATCATTTTATGAACTTTTCAAATGCAGTGAAAGCTGTGAATTATTTTTTTTTGCAAAATAACGAACTTTTTCCAGTAGTGGCCTGATATTGGAAACATTTTGAATATTTTATTTTGGCTAACAATTAATAGGTAATCCCATAATATTATGTTCAAATCAATAAGCTTGAGGGATGAGTCTCTTTCAAAGAGTCGGGCCGGTTGTAGGAGGGGTTGAAGCTGTAACTGGACATTCTTTGAAAGAGACTTATCCCTCAAGTTTATTGATTTGAACACATTTTGAATATTTAATTTTTGAAATGACATTTTGAATCACAAAATCGACAAAACATTTTTTTTTTATCCCCTTATGTAAAGATTACACAAATTCCATATTGAAAAACATTTTTGTTAACATAACCATTTCATTTTCAGATATACACTCATGGACAAAACTTGAGTAAGTTGTACCTTTTAGCATGTATATTGGGATTCAGACAATAATTAGGATTTTGATACCTAGTGACCTTTATTGAAGACTTGAGATGATAAGTCATAATTTGGATTATAGAGTATAAATACAAAGAAATAAGACCAAATCCAAATGAATAAATAGTGTGTGACGTTTCTGTAACAATGCTGTTACCGAAATGTCACACACTATTTATTCATTTGGATTTGGTCTTATTACTTTATGAAGACATGAGATCCTAAAGTGTGATCAAAATTGCCTCTGTCTATAAAAAAATAAAGGATGACCGGCGACATCGAAACTTTTCACTTAAATATTTTCAGAGTACAATTTTTTTTTTAACCTAATAACCCATTTAAAAAATTCTTAAATCATTTAGTTCTTCTTAATCACAATTTTTTTAAAATTGGGTGGGCAGTGTTCTAGTCATATATTGATGTGACAAAGGCGGGGATGTGATGCTCAGATGGTTTATTTGGTGCAGTGCTGGGCTTGTGGTCCAGGAAGGTCATGATGTTCGGGGTCTCGTCGGGCCAGTTGTAGGAGGGGTTGAAGCTGTAACTGGACATTCTAATTGCCTGGTCGAAATCCAAATAGGGCGAAGATTAATTTATGATAGGCACGTTGTATTCACATTGCTGCGAAACGGTGGTCAATGGTCAAATACAATTTATCCCCGTCCTCTCTGTGGTGCCGTTTCTCTGATTAGTAATTAATTAAAATAATTTGTGCTGCTCCCGTGTACCATCGGTCGGCTACAATATGTATAATACAATATGTTACGCTGGCCCAAAGTTGGAGCTCTATAGTGTTGGTGGCTGAAGTTCCATAAATCAACAAGTGACCATAACAAATACAATCTGCTACACGAGAATCTTCCTAAAAACCCATTCTTTTCTGGAAGTAGTCTCATCAAAGATCTGTCAGGCCAAGACTTTCAGCTAAAGCAGTCTCTGATGACTACCCACCTCCAGGAGTGTTCAGATTTAGACAATGATAAGGCACAATTTGTGGATTATAAACACAAGGTCATAAGACTAAATCCAAATAAATAAATAGTATGTGACATTTCGGAGTTGTTACCATCTTCTGACAAAAGTACTTAATGAGAAAATATATCACAGCATCTCTGCAATCTTGTCTACACACCTGATAACAGTACTATTTAAAACATGCTGTGGTATTTTTCTCATTCAGTACTTTTGTCTGAAGATTGTAACAACACTGTTACCATAACGTCACACACTATTTATTTGTATTTGGTCTTATTATCTTGTGTTCAGATTTAGACAAGTTTTAAGCTGTATTTAGTTTTAGACTGTAGCAATATAACTGTCAAATCTGCTGTAGAGGTAGGTAATATTGCCATTTGGAAGCTCTCTCTCTGTCATGGGAAGGGTGCAAGTTTCCTTAGATCCTATTCCCAAGGGTTTTTTTTCATAATCCCTAATACACGTGGCACAGGCCATGATAATCATGGTGGGTAGTTAGCAATTGCTTTTACTGTATGTGCACCACATGTCTACACACGTGAAAAATAGTTCGGCTTTTGCACTTACAATTTGGTTAGTTTCACTCGCTGGTGGGGGTTTTCCCCATGGTAAGACCAAATTATTACCTTATGTTCCTAATATTTAATCCTAATTGTGCCTTATCATTTTAGATCCTATTGATATTTTAAGAGTTTGACCTATTTATTGTGTAAAGACACCAGTGGGGTGGGTATATATCATTCCATGAGAAACCACTGATTCTCTCTTCTTGACAAAGTTGTCAGAAGTTGAAACTTTTTGTTCATTGCCTGATCTCTCAAGCATTGCTTGAGGTAAATATAGAATGACATCAACAGTGTCAACATAAGGTAATAAGACCAAATCCAAATAAATAAATAGTATGTTTTGGTCTTATTACCTTGTGTTTATAATCTACTAGCGGATGTACCCGGCTTCGCCCGTGTTTTACCCGAGTAAAGGTTTGTCTAACGAATCTCTCGATAAAGTGAACATTTCTTCCCGGTCCCTTGAAAAATACTCGATAAGTTGAAAAAAATCAATATTAATCGGTACCCGAGTAAAGGTTTGTCTAACGAACATTTGTTTAAAACAATTCTCTATAAACTTATAAAAAGAAATAGATATATTTTGATAATTTGAAACTCGTAAATTTGAATCTCTCGATAAAGTGATCATTTTTTCCCGGTCCCTGTGTGCCGTGTCATTCTGAATTTTGTCTTTCCTAATTTTCTACATTACAAAATCATCGTTTTATCTAGTGAACATTTTTTCCCGGTCCCTTGAAAAATACTCGATAAGGTTGAATAAATTCATGGTCGTTTATGGAAGATGGACGAAGTTCCCGGAGGTCATCTTGGGCAAGCTCCCGCTAGGCTTTTTTTCTTGTCTACTTGGCACAGCTGTGTCACCAACTCTGCCCTGATTGGTCGGTGGGTACTTGGACTGTCCTTGAACTTGTCCTTGGACTGCCGCCGGCCGGATGAATCCATTCTCGTCGCAAGGTGGCGCTGCTTGCGAGTTAAAGCTACAAATCTGCAAATAACTCTAAGGATATTAAAGATATTCAGGAAATTATTTTTCGTAAACCTTTCCAGGGATACACCTAATAATATCCCAAAATTTCACGGCGATTGGATGTATGGTTTTTGAATCCATAGAGTACACACACACACAGACAGACATTCATTTTTATATATATACTAGCGGATGTGTACCCGGCTTCGCTCGGGTTTTATCCGAGTGAAAGTTTGCCTAACGAATATTATATATTATGAAGTATAATAAACAATGCTAAAGATTAGTTTTTATTATTAATCAAGATTGTGTGTGAATATGTGAGAAAGATGTAATATCGTTGTTGTTTTCTTGACCGACTGTTTTTACATATGGTGTTATCTTAAAATTGCTTGTTTTGAATATTTTTTTAGATTGCGTTGAATGAATTGCTGAATTTTTTTTTGTATTTATATATAAATAAAATTAACTCTGTTGAATTTTTTGTATTTTATCGATAACAGCAAAGTTATGTATTTTAAAGTTAGGAAAAATATTTTGATGTTAAGCAAAACCTGCTCCATCTCGTTTTACATAAATGTTGAAAATTTGGTCGAAATTGATGCATTGTAACGAAAGTTTTTAGCGAACACCACTTATGAAATTTCCATTTATATAGAAGACTAGACGAATGACCCGGGCAACGCCCGGGTTTACCCGATTAAATGTTTTATTCAAACACTATTCGTTACAATTATAAATTGGCGCCGTGGATGTCACTCTTGTGAAACGTCCCGCTCCAAACTTTACAGTCAGATTAGTTACGATATAAATCTTCAAATTGAGCGAGCGTCTATAAATATTTCGATTTAGATCAAGTATTCTAATTATTAAGCGAACACTATTATTAATAAAATTTTGAGAAGATTTCGATTTTAAACGTATTTATAACCTTGATAGAGGGCGCTGTTCGTGAGCTAAGTAGAATAATTTGAATATATAGTTTTAATATTTAATTTATATATAATTTAAAATAGCCTATCGTTTTCCTCGTATTTTTTTACCTATGTATGGAAATTTTGGTTTGAATTAGTGAACTACTGCGAATTTGTATACCGGACATACAAACCAACAAAAAAACAAACAAACATACAAACATTCATTTTTATATATATAGAGGATATAATATAAATGAGTTTTAAAAATTGTTAAAAAAAAATGCATCGGCCGGGAATCGAACCCGGGCCGCCCGCGTGGCAGGTGAGCATTCTACCACTGAGCCACCGATGCGTATACAAAATGGCCATATTTGGGTATTCATTCCATTCCGGATTACTCCGCGTAAAAAAAAGTTCTTCAAATGAAAAAAAGAAATAGCCAAAAATACTAAGCAAATTGTATCCAAAAATTTTCCTCAGGTTTATAAAAAGCGACATGCAAAATTTGGTACCAATTGGTTCAGTAGTTTTTGAGTTTATCGCGAAACAGACAGACAGAAATTGACTTTTATATATATAGAGATTAGTGTTTAGGTATTTGATTCAATTCATATAGTTGATATAATAGTATATATTTATATTATATTTTTTATAAATTAGTTTTAAAAATTGTAAAAAAAAAATGCATCGGCCAGGAATCGAACCCGGGCCGCCCGCGTGGCAGGCGAGCATTCTACCACTAAGCCACCGATGCTTTAAAAAAAAATGGCCATATTTAGGTATTCATTCTATTCCGGATTAGTCCGCGTAAAAAAAATAGTTCTTCAAATTAAAAAAAAAGAAATTGCCAAAAATAATAAGCAAAATGTAGCCAAAAATTTTCCTCAGGTTTATAAAAAGCGACATGCAAAATTTGGAACCAATTGGTTCAGTAGTTTTTGAGTTTATCGCGAAACAGACAGACAGACAGGAATTGACTTTTATATATATAGAGAAGAGATATAATATAAATGAGTTTTAAAAATTGTTAAAAAAAAAATGCATCGGCCGGGAATCGAACCCTGGCCGCCCGCGTGGCAGGCGAGCATTCTACCACTGAACCACCGATGCTTTAAAAAAATCAAATTCATTTATCGTCGCGACCAGTGCTGCGCCCTAGCGGTAAAAGACTGGAACTAACGCTTTTTGGTTTTTTATTAAAAAAAAAAAGCACATTAACTTTTTTAGTTTTTTGAATAGCCTATATGTTAAACGAAATCTTCAGCTACCTACATGCGAAATTCCATAATGATTGAGTCAGTAGATTTTGCGTGATGCGATAACAAACATCGATTTCGCATTTCAATTTTATATATATAAGGATAGACTAGCCGAATGACCCGGGCAACGCCCGTGTTTTCCCCGATTGAATGTTTTGATTCGAATACTATTTGTTACAATTATAAATTGGCGCCTTAAATAAATGCATATGTTAGTTAATAACTATAGCCTATGTGCTTTATCTGTCTATGTACTGTTGGCTTCCTTAGGCGTCTCTTACTGGGAAAAAGAAAGAGAGGATTCCATTTGGTTATTAACTAATATATGCATTTATTTAGGGAGCGACACGCTCCAACACAAGAGTTACAAAGACGAAATAGCGAGTGGGGGGGCAAAGGTGGCGTGATCGTAGCCAACCAATAGGAGAGCGCCATTCCAAAAAAAAAAGCAAACGGTGACAGAGATGAAAAATGATTAAGAGTTGAAGAACGCATGACGCTCGCAACTGTATATATATAATAATCCAAATTATGCCTTATCATCAGCAGTGTCAGAAGTCTGTCTCCCCCAGTAACCTCTTAAATAACTTAATCATAAGAATGCATACTATCTTCCAGAAACAATAGTATAGTTATTATCATTCCTAGTCCCCAGGTGGATAGGGGAACGACCTTCAGATATGAACTCCAGCTGCGAAACAAGCAGAATAACTGAAAAATAAGCAGTCAAAGACCAACAGCAATTGTTAGAAAGAGGAGAAAGATCTCTTTAAAACTCCTGAGTTCAACTGACCCGGTTGATAGACTTCAGCAAGGGTCCCTCTCCAGGGATACGGAGGAGCTGTGTCTGTACTCTAGAGTCGGCAGCAAAGGCTTCCATGTTAGGAATGGCCTCAAATTACAGGCAAAGTCAGACTTTCACCAAAGTGTGCCTGGATCTTGGTGCCATGATAAAAAAAAGCTTCACCCCTACACCCCATTCCATTAGATCAGCTCGAAAGCATGAACTCATGGAATTCATGTAATCTTTGCACAAGGGGATAAGAAACAACAACATTATCCCTAGTATACATGGTACAGGCCATAATCATGGTGAGAAGTTAATGACTGATTTTACTATAAGTGAACCACAAGTCTACACATTTGAAAAGTAGTTAGACTTTTGCACTTCAAATGTGCCAGAGCCCTATTTTGGTTACTTCCACTTGCTGATGGGGTTGGAATTTTCCAAGAATTGGGGGCCATTGAAGCATTTTATTTATTTTTTTATTTGAAAAAAAGTGCCCAATGCGGAAGTTGATCCCGGGTCATATTGGTTAAAAATCATCGATTTAGATCACCCTTTCACCAACCCTCTCAAGTATAGTAGATGGACCAGGTGATACCTCTGGGAGTGTCACTCACTATAAATCACTTTTCATTTTGTAATAGAAGTTCTGTGTTAATTTCTACACAAAGATTTATAGAACAAGTTGTTAGGGGAAATATAATTCAGTGAGTTATTACTTGGAGGTTGTCTGGCATGGTTTTAACATCTTTAGAGAATTTGCATTTTTCTGCACCAAGCTGTACAATTTCCTAACATAGAATAACCTCCAATGAGAGACCACCGTCAGGATTAGCCATGTTTTATAGGTCTCTCATGAGAAGTTTTACCTTTGGAATGCTCCATTATTGCTTACCCACATTTTTCAAGTCTTATTTCCATTACTCTCTGGATTCTTGCTCATTTCCATCAGTGCAAGGAGTTGTTGTTGTTTCTTATCCCCTTGTGTAATGATTACACAAATTCCATGAGTCAATGCTCCTCGAGCTATGGAATGGGGTGCAGCTTTTGTTGATCACGGCACCATGATCCAGGCACACTTTAGTGAAAATCTGACTTGGCCTATATTTTGAGACTGTTCCTAACATGGAAGCTGATGCCTTTGCTGCTGACTCTAACATGAGTACAGACACAGCTCCTCCATATCCCTGGAGAGGGACCCTTGCTGAGGTCCATCAACCGGGTCAGTTGAACTCAGGATTTTTAAAGAGGTCTTTCTCCTCTTCGGTGCAAAGAATTCTGGAGAAATGTAAATTGTTTATATAAGTAGTGTATTGAGGGGGGTATATCTCTACTTAGTTCTCCAGTAGAACCAACTTCCTTTAAGTCTTGTAAACTCAGGTTTTTTTCATTGTCAGGCTGAATCACCCTGAGAGGTTATATTGGTCTGACATGTCCAATTTGTTGCTCTCTTTAATAAAGTAATATTCTGAGTTTGGAAGAGTTTTGGTATTCGCAAGTTTTTTTAAAGGAGTAACCTAGGAAACCACCTATAAGAGGAAAATTTATCCACAAAAACAGCATAATTAGTATTGTAAGGGGATATGTGCAAGACTAAATCTAGCTATTTCATGATAGGGGGGGTCAGTGGAATGGTGGTCTAAACTGTTGGTTTACGACCGCTATGACCCGGGATCGAATCCCACATTGGGCACTTTTTTCTAACTAAAAAAAAAAAAGTTCCAATAGCCCCCGATTCTTGTAAAAGTCCAACAACCCCACCAGTGAGTGCGAGTAACCAAACGGGGCTCTGGCACACTTGTAAGTGCAAAACTGCTTTTCACATGTGTAGACATGTGGTAAACTTACAGCAAAAACAGTCGCTAACTACCCACCATGATTATCATGGCCTGTACTACATGTTTTTTTTACTTATACCTAGTACACGTGGTACAGGACATGATAATCATGGTGGGTAGAAGAAGGCGACTGCTTTTACTGTAAGTGCACCACATGTCTGGACATGTGAAAAGCAGTTCGAATTTTGCACTTACAAATGTGCCAGAGCCCCGTTTGGTTACTTGCACTCTCTGGTGGGGTTGGACTTTTCAAGAATTAGGGGCCATTGGAGCATTTTTTTTTAAATCAGAAAAAAGTGCCCAATGCGGAAATCGAACACGGGTCGTAGCGGTCGAAAACAAACGTTTTAGACCATCCTTCCACCTACCAAGTACCAGGTGTACTTGGGTTAAATTAAAAAATATATATTTCTAACTGGGCTGACCATTGCAGTAAATCTACTGAAACATCCTAATGAAATGTCCTTGGTAGATTTCTATTGAACCATAGGTTCAGAACAGTCAACATAGGAAATCTCCCTGAATGTCTACCATCAAGTAGGGTGTGAACATTACGTAGGGTTCGGTGAGTATATATAATGGATTACTTGTTAAAAATCTATCCAATACAGAGTAAAACCGCCGTTACTTTCAGCTGCATACAATAAGGGTCTGTTTAAGACAGGCTTTAACTGTCAAACACCAGGTTCCACAATTTAAGGAACAAAATTCTATTGCATTTAAATATATTTTTTTAGAATTAAGGAATCCATTCTGGGAAAGTGCTGAGCTAAGTTTATTTATTTTTTATTCCTAGTACACGTGGTACAAGCCATGATAACCATGGTGGGTAAAAATAGGCGACTGCTTTTACTGTCATGTCTACACACGTGAAAAGTAGTTCGACTTTTGCATTTACAAATGTGCCAGAGCCCCGTTTGGTTACTTGCATTCACTGGTGGGATAGGACTTTTGCAAGATTCGGGGGCCATTGGGGCATTTTTTTAATCAGAAAAAAGTGTTCAATGCGGGAATCGAACCTGGGTCTTAGCGGCAGAAAACCAACAATTTGAGCTAACTGTAATCAAAATAAGCATCAGTTTTATTCTGCCAGGCAACAACAGAGTTCTATAGAGGATGAGTTTTATTAAGGTCGGTAGGATTCTGGTATCCTGTAGAGCCAGACGGTGTCGATGCCAGTCCCTATGGTGTCTATGGGGGACCAGGAGGGCACAGGGAACCTGCAGGCAATCACCTGGGTCTGGGGGGCCAGCTCCTTCTCCAGCTTGTCCTTCAGGACTCCCATCTGACACAACATTGAACTTTAAATTACTTTTTAATAATACGAGTGCACTCTATGCCCTGCTGTCAGAAATGGTGAAAAGTAGACTATATACAGCTAGGACCAATTGCATTTAAAACAAACAGCACTTGAATATACAGTAGAACCTCCCTTTAGCAGACACTCACACTAGAGGACACCTCTCTACAAAGGACATTTTTCATTTGCAAAATTATAATTTTTACTATTTAGCAACTCTCCAGTAAGAGGACACCTCTCTTTAAAGGACACTGTATAGTCTGTATATCTACTGTATATAAATTTAGTGAGAAGGCGAGAAGGATGAGAAACATGTGTAAATAGTTTTCCTTTTGGGCTCATGTTGAATTGTATATAGTACTTGATTTATGTTGAATTAAAACCATTGCTATACTGGGAGAATCCTGTATGGGGCTTGATCCCTAATAAAGGTTTATGTGTGTTTTTTTTTTATTTTACTTCAAGTACTTGTCTCAAGACCCTAAACTTGGCTCCTATCAAAATGTAATTTTATTTTATGTATCATGTTGATTGTAGATATTGCCTGACATTTCTTTCTTCTGTGCACAGTTCTCTGTTATTGTTAAGAATTGGAAGCTTCATTTGTCCTTAGAATGCATCGGCCGGGAATCGAACCCGGGCCGCCCCGCGTGGCAGGCGAGCATTCTACTACTGAACCACTGATGTTCAGTAGTAGAATGCTCGCCTGCCACTCGGGCGGCCCGGGTTCGATTCCCGGCCAATGCATTTTTTGTCCTTAGAATGTTTAAGCTCTTACATGATTTTCTCTTCTCTTATTTTAATATTGATAATTACAAAATTTTGATGTAGATATTTTTTATTTTCTTTCTTTCTCATTGTTAATCCTATGATTCTCTATTCTTTACAGCCTAAAAATATTGTAAATATGTATAGACAAATGTAGAGTCATACATGTATGGCATCGCAAGTGTCCCTAGGGTGATATAGCGCTTTAAATTAAAATAAATAAATAAAATGTAAGCAATTTAAGAGGCAATGACCTATGGCCCTTTTGAGACCTATCTTGGCCTGCTTTCTAGACCCCCTGTCTAAATCCAAACAAACATGCCAACAATTGTCAAAAATGGACTCCACCATATATTTACACAGCTTATCTTTCCAGAGTGTTGGGCACTCTTTAGACCTGCTGTCTAAACTCAGCAAGACCAATGTATGAATAAACAAACACTAGTTTATATAAATTCACTCACGTGTACCCTACCTTGTGTTCCCGTGTGGCTAGAGCAAGATAGGACCAATTGCATTTAAAACAAACAGCACTTGAATATACAGTAGAACCTTTCTTTAGCTGACACTCACGCTAGAGGACACCTCTCTACAAAGGACAGTTTTCATTTGCAAAATTACCATTTTTACTATTTTGCAACTCTCCGGTAAGAGGACATCTCTCCCTAAAGGACACTTTGGTTCTGCAATTTAGTTGTCCTTTACAGGGAGGTTCTAATGTACCCAAATATTGATGGAAAATTTTCTGGGAGGAAATTGACCACTATAAAGAGAAAAGCAACTTCTCCCATCAAATGTATCTAGTTGGCAGAGAGAGTCAATAGACAGTTTTGACTGAAGAGGGGACCTTTCTTTTCATAGAACAATCCCAGTGAAATTTCTACCCAAATATTAAATCAAATTAAAATAATATTTTTAGAGAACTCTCTTGTGACATATTTGTGAATTGATAATATGGATTAATATCATGATTAGGTACAATTTGGATTATAGATTAGGATTAAAAGGAATTGGGTTATAAGGTAATAAAATAAGACCAAATAAATAATGTGTAATGTTTTGGTAACAGGCGTTGTTATTGTTCCTTATCCCCTTGTGTAAAGATAACACAAATTCCATGAGTCCATACTCCTCGAGCTGTTTTATGATAAGCAGCAGCCTCTCCCAAAGGTCCTGTTTAGTACATCTAATGCAAGTCAAAATGTGTTCTGGAGCTGCAAGTGCCGAGCTACATTTTGGGCAAGTGGGGTAGATTTGTTGTTATTTTCTATCTTCAATGGTTTGAGATGGCCTGTTGTAAATATTGTTAGAGCTGTTTGTTGCTGTCTCTTTTTGAAGTTCAGAGTTACTCCTGGGTCCACTCCAATGTACCAGCTATGCTTACAGGCATTGTTACCATTTTCAGACAAAATTACTGAATGTTGAATGAGTTATCGAAACATCACACACTATTTATTTGGCTTTGGTCTTATTACCTTGTGGTATGAATTGATATCATTATGCATTTTTTATTTCATTTATTTTGAGTGTCTCATGATTAAATTTGGTGAGACAAAATGTTATGGATACACATAAAAACAAATATTATAATACAGTAGAATTTCCTTGTAAAGGACACAAAATTGTAAAGCCAAAGTGTATTTTAGGGAGAGGTGTCCTCTTACCAGAAAGTTGCTAAATAGTAAAAATGTTAATTTTGCAAATGAAAGCTGTCCTTTGTAGAGAGCTATCCTCTAGCATGAGTGTCCTCTTACGGAAGTTCTACTGTATAAGAAAATTTACAAATATACACCTATCCCCCGATTTACACAGTAGATACATTCCTGAGAAAAATGTGTAAATCGAAAATTTAAAATTAAAAAAAATTAGAAATACAGACACAGTGTGTGTGTGCAGCAAGTCAGCACATAAGCTCAGGATTCCTCGTGAGATGTGTACACAGCGCATGTGTTCAATCACAGTAGCATTTAGTATAGTGCGATAAAAAAAAAAAACTTATTTGGAAAACCGTGTAAATGCGAAAACGTGTAAAAACAAGTACCGTGTAAATCGGGGGATAGGTGTAATTTCAAACTAAGCGATTAACTGCGTGTGCACAGTGGAAAAAAGTGAATAAATTAGGAAAATGAAGAAAGACAAAAAAAACTTATTTAAAATATATCATTGTATATTCAACTGACCATATTTCAAAAGCATGCAATTAACTTTTTGGAATCCCCCTTTTTTTTTTAACTTGATTTGTTTCCACATGTACCATTCTCTTCATGCCAACTCACCATATAAAAAATATGTACAATAACTCAACACCTACTTTAATTCTACCAATCTTTTAAATCCTAACCATTTCCATTTCTTATCTTCTTCTTTCTTATCTCCACTCAATCATATCAGGGTATCAAGCCTATAGAGCTTGAGACTTTTGATGATGTCTGCTGGGGATGAGTAGAGCTTATCAATGGATGAGTCAATACAGTCTCTTTCTAATTACCATCTTTAATTCAACACTTACTTTAATTCAAGCAATCTTTTAAATCCCAGCCACATTTTCCTTCAAATTACCATCTTTAATTGAACCAACTATAATTTAATTGCTTTTCAAATACCAATTAGCATATTTACTTTAACAGTCATAATTTAACTCCCAATTTAAGTGTTGACAACAAAATGTCCACCGGCTGCGAATTGATAATCATCTAATGTGAGTAATAGTTAGCCAGAAATTATTTGCACAAAGGGAAAAATTGAATTTGGGTAAAAAGTTTCTTTGCAAAACCTAAATTAAACCTGTTGAAGAGAAGAAAATTTGCTCGAAATTTTGAAAAACCCCTAAATTAAACCTGTTGAAGAGAAGAAAATTTGCTCGAAAGTTTGAAAAACCTAAATTAAACCTGTTGAAAAGAAGAAAACTTGCTCGAAAGTTTGAAAAACCTAAATTAAACCTGTTGAAGAGAAGAAAATTTGCTCGAAAGTTTGAAAAACCTAAATTAAACCTGTTGAAGAGAAGAAAATTTGCTCAAAAGTTTGAAAAACCTAAATTAAACCTGTTGAAGAGAAGAAAATTTGCTCGAAAGTTTGAAAAACCTAAATTAAACCTGTTGAAGAGAAGAAAATTTGCTCTAAAGTTTGAAAAACCTAAATTAAACCTGTTGAAGAGAAGAAAATTTGCTCGAAAGTTTGAAAAACCTAAATTAAACCTGTTGAACAGAAGAAAATTTGCTCAAAAGTTTGAAAAACCTAAATTAAACCTGTTGAAGAGAAGAAAATTTGCTCGAATGTTTGAAAAACCTAAATTAAACCTGTTGAAGAGAAGAAAATTTGCTCGAAAGTTTGAAAAACCTAAATTAAACCTGTTGAAGAGAAGAAAATTTGCTCGAAAGTTTGAAAAACCTAAATTAAACCTGTTGAAGAGAAGAAAATTTGCTCGAAAGTTTGAAAACCTAAATTAAACCTGTTGAAGAGAAGAAAATTTGCTCGAAAGTTTGAAAAACCTAAATTAAACCTGTTGAAGAGAAGAAAATTTGCTCGAATGTTTGAAAAACCTAAATTAAACCTGTTGAAGAGAAGAAAATTTGCTCGAAAGTTTGAAAAACCTAAATTAAACCTGTTTAAGAGAAGAAAATTTGCTCGAAAGTTTGAAAAACCTAAATTAAAAGAAACTTTTTTTACCCAAAATCTATTTTCTCTTTGTAAATAATCATCTTAACCAACACCAACTTTAAATCGACAGAAAACTCTGATCCCTTGTGGTGTTGAATTAAAGTAGGAGGAGTGTCTCCTCCTACCTTCCATGATCATCTACTTCTCTATGGTGTTACAAGATCAAAGTGGACAGAGAGGGATTTATAGTAGTAAAATATACTTAATCCTGGATTATAGATATAAGAAAATAACCCGGTTGTAAGACTACTCACACAAGTTAGAATACTTTCAAGTTTTTTTAGAGAAAACCACACCAAGATGCTCTGCGGTGAGGACCCGATTTGTACCTTCTGTAATTCAAAACTAAAAAATGAAATCACTCACTATATTTTTGATTGCTCTGCTCTGAAAGAAGAACCCTTATGTTCAAAACTGGGCAACTCTGTGCTTCACTTCCATCAATAATTGACAATATGACCCAGAATAAGTATATTGCTACGGCGTTTTATGGTTTCCACAAGTCCATATCTCAGAAGAAGGCCAAGTGACACTCACTCCTCACTTTCTTACTGCTACTCTTTTTGTGTTGTTTTTCTTGCTTCCCTCTTTCTCTTTCTTATTTTTTTTCTTTTTCTTCTGTCTATATGTTGTTTCCTTTGTCTCACTGCTTTGTTCTTATGCATACCTCTGGTGAATCCTGTATAGGGTCAGTGACCCTAAATAAAAGCTTTTTGTTGTTGTTGTTGTTGATATAAGAAAATAAGACCTAATCCAAATAAATTGTGTGTTACGTTTCGGCAACAGCATTGTTACCATCATCAGTCAAAAGAATACATGAGAAAAAATATCACAGCATGTTCTTAAATAGTACTGTTATCAAGTGTGTAAACAAGATAGCAGATAAGAAAAAATAGTTAAGAATATGCTGTGATATTTTTTCTCATTTATTCTTTTGTTCGATGATGGCAACAAAGCTGAAACGTCTCACACTATTAATTTATTTAAATTAAGTCTCATTTTTAGGTGGTTGGTGGAAGGCTGGTTAAACTGTTTGGTTTTCGACCACTACGACCCAGGTTCGATTCCCGCATTGGACACTTTTTTTCTGTTAAAAAAAAAAAAAAATGCTCCAATGGCCCCCGATTCTTGCAAAAGTCCAACCCCACCAGCGAGTGCAAGTAACCAAACAGGGCTCTGGCACATTTGTAAGTGCAAAGTCGAACTGCTTTTCACATGTGTAGACATGTGGCGCGCTTACAGTAAAAGCAGTCGCTAACTACCCACCATGATTATCATGGCCTGTACCACGTGTACTAGGAATAAGCAAAAAAAAAAAAAAGTAATATTTTCTTGTATCTATAATCCAAGTAGTGCTCTATCATTAATCCTGGATTGTTTGTTGATTTTACTAAATACTACAATATACTTACAAAGTCCTCAGCTCCAAACACTACAACGTTGTTGTACTTGGAGAGAGATGCCTGGAACACACCAGCCAGGTTACTAACAGATCTAACTTGCAGTTGTTCTTGTAACTAAATTGCTGCCATTTTTAGCACATTTATGGGTGCAAGTCAACAAATGGGTCTTAGAAAGTATCTGGACTAGTAGTGGAGCAAGAGAAAGAATCAGTTTACAAAATTTCCTCCATTTTTATCCCAGGCCATGATAGCGATTTACTATGGTTACATTTAAAGTTGACACCACATGACTATGACACTATATGTAGAAATTGTTTGATTTTGCCAGAGTTTCAGATAATGTGGAAGAGGGGAGAAGTGAAGGACCTGATGATGTATACAAGACAAGGGACAACATGACATGTGACACCCACCTTGAAGATATCCTTGCGGTGGAAAGATGCCAGAGACCACAGGCCGGAGCGCAAGGCTTGCACACGGCTCCACCACACCAGCACAGAGTTGAGTTCCAGGCCTTCAGCCCGCAGTCCTTGCTTCGCTGCAGCCAGTACCTGGAGCCACACATGGTGAATGGCTGCTGATCATTCATTGCTTCAGGTTTTATATCAGAGGTTGGCTGAATGATGATTACTTCTCTTGATAGTTTTTGGATACCACAAACAGTTTTTAGGCAGGGTACCTCTTATTGTGGAAGGGAGAGGGTTACCACCATAGAATTCCTTTTCCCATGAACGCCCATTGTATGAATGTCGAACCAACAACATTATTTTGAGGAGAAATAACGACTATTTATATCCTTAGGGATAAAGTATGAAAGGATGAATGGTGAAGTGTAATGATAAACGGAAAAATAAAGTGTTATCATTACTCTTCACCATTCATCCTTTCATACTTCCATCCCTAAGGATAGAAATAGTTGTTATTTCTCCCTAAAATAAATTAAGATATTTATTTCAAAAGAAATATTTGGGGTAGAATTTCAAACATCGTTCTACAATCATAAGCCACATTATATTTTAAAATAAAACTACAACCTTTCGCAATAAGTTTCTTTTATTATGATATGCGCGAGCTTTCGGGCTGGAGCCGCCCTTCTACAGGCAAAAAATGAAACATTTGATTCACGAGAGACACGAGAGACAGTTATATACTTTTGATTTGTTACAAATTTTAAATAAAATATCAGAAAGAAAAGTATTAAAACTACATAAATTATTACTATTTTACTTTGTTTAAACAATTGGAAATAATTTAACCTTAAATTTCAATATTTTAATAAAGTTAAGTTTTAAACTATGAATTGGATAAGCGAGAAATCTGATTTTTGTGGTATGGAATATGACAAAATTGTTCTGGGATATCTATTCTACGATTAATGCTATTGTGTTGTTTGGAAATCAGCGATTCAAGGATTAATCTTTCAGATTTGGTGGTTATGTTACTGTAGTGGCAAGTTGGACTGTCTAAATTAAATTTGTGGCCGGTATTCATGGTATGTTGAAAAATGAGGGATCTTGGATCTTTGGTCTTCATATTGTAAGTATGTTCCTTCAATCTTGTCTGTATTTTCCTGCTTGTTTCTCCTACGTATATAGATGGACAATCCCTCCCCAAATTTAAAGCAATAGAAAGAAATAATATTTACAGAAATCTTAGAAATTTTGGCTATCCCCCACTGTTTATCGATCAACACTGTTACAATCCATCCCATCATAGAACCCAGCAGACTTTCAAAACGACCTGTTATATTGATTATTCACCAACCAATTTAAAAATAGCCCTGGAAATGAAGAAATACGGAATCAAGTTCTTTTTCCGCACCCCAAGAACCATCGGGAATATCCTTAGAAATCCCATCACAAAATCGACCACAGACCAGAACCCCCTTCAGAAGAAAAATGCCATATATTCCGTGTCATGTATTGATTGTCCATCTATATACGTAGGAGAAACAAGCAGGAAAATACAGACAAGATTGAAGGAACATACTTACAATATGAAGACCAAAGATCCAAGATCCCTCATTTTTCAACATACCATGAATACCGGCCACAAATTTAATTTAGACAGTCCAACTTGCCACTACAGTAACATAACCACCAAATCTGAAAGATTAATCCTTGAATCGCTGATTTCCAAACAACACAATAGCATTAATCGTAGAATAGATATCCCAGAACAATTTTGTCATATTCCATACCACAAAAATCAGATTTCTCGCTTATCCAATTCATAGTTTAAAACTTAACTTTATTAAAATATTGAAATTTAAGGTTAAATTATTTCCAATTGTTAAACAAAGTAAAATAGTAATAATTTATGTAGTTTTAATACTTTCTGATATTTTATTTAAAATTTGTAACAAATCAAAAGTATATAACTGTCTCTCGTGTCTCTCGTGAATCAAATGTTTCATTTTTTGCCTGTAGAAGGGCGGCTCTAGCCCGAAAGCTCGCGCATATCATAATAAAAGAAACTTATTGCGAAAGGTTGTAGTTTTATTTTAAAATTTGTAGCGCAATTTTTTCGTTTACCACATTATATTGTATTATAAAACAACATTATACGTACAGTGGGACACAATGTTCAATTGAGAATAAAATGATTTATGTATACCCCTTCACGCTGCTAGGGACCAAACCCTGACATCAGAGAGAAAGTATCTAAGAAATAAACATGGCTCCAACCTACAATCTTGCCGTTGCCACTGCCCAAGTCCACCACAGGACCTCTGGCTCCTCGCAGGAACTGCAGAACATTGGACAGCTGGGTCTCTGAGCAGGGCACGAAGGGCAGGCACACCCTGCGGAACCCTGGAGCTACGAAGGGCAGGCTCAGGGCAATCATGGCACAGGCGGAGGTGCCCAGAACCCCGGCAATTATCTTGCCTGCTGAAGCTCCTTTGCTTGCTGGCTCCTGCATAGGCACATCCGAACTAGGGCTCAGTCTATATTTGAGGCCTTAGAATTTTAATACAGTAGAACCTCCATGAGAGGACACTCCCACTAGAGGACACCTCTCCACAAAGGACAGTTTTTATTTGCAAAATCACCCATTTTTACTATTTAGCAACTTTCTGGAAAGAGGACACCTCTCCCTAAAGGACACCTTGGCTCTACAATTAGGTGTCCTCTACAGGGAGGTTCTACTGTATTGACACTTCTAAATATAGAGGATCCAATATAATGTGTGTGTTGAATATAAAATGACCCAAGCTGGGGATCATCACTCTGTGGATTATAAGGCTGTAATGGTTGAATTGGTGATGCCACAAATCTCCCTGTCAGGAGAACAGCTCCAAGAAATTCCATCACTGCTGACCACCATCAAGTTATCTGATCATTAGTCACAAGGTAATAAGACCAAACCCAAATAAATAAATAGTGTGTGATGTTTCGGTAACAGTGTTGTTACTGAAACATCACACACTATTTATTTATTTGGATTTGATCTTATTAGCTTACGTTTATAATCTATAATTCAAATTTTGCCTTATTGTATCATTTGTCAAAACCACCCTCTAGGAAATAAACAAACTCTACTCTGACTGCTACTCTTCCTGCAACCACTCTCTTTGCATTCTGTTTCCATGTTAGGAATGGCCTCAAATTGTAGGACTTTCACCAAAGTGTGCCTGGATCATGGTGCCATGATCAACAAAAGCTGCACCCCTACATCCTATTCCATGAGATCATGGACTCACGGAATTTATGTAATATTTGCACAAGGGGATAAGAGATAACAACTCTTTGGCATAGTCAGATATATTTATTACAGCTGTTATTGAGGCCAAACTTATTAAGCATTGATATACAGCTTCATTATTAAGGTTACCTTGCTAAGAAGGTCTCAAACCTGTGTGCCCCTTTGTCAACTACTGTCACAAATCTCACCACACCAGGTGTGTCTAAGATTCTTATTCCCAACCCAGAAATCCCCTTTATTCAGGATTATTCACACGAGGAAATGGTGGTAACAAGCTATGCTGCTTCCACAGTCTCAGATGGACAAGATTGAAATCTCTCCTGGTCCATCTAGATCTTACAGAATACAAGTAACCAGAAAGGACTCTGGCACATCTTGCTAGAGTAAAACTTCCCAGGAGTGACTATTTTTGTAATTTCATAAATGAGGTCCAGTAAGAACAGGTTTTCTCTTGTATAGTGGAATATAGGACAAGTTGGAGAACAAAATCACCAGGTAATAAAACCAATTAAAGAAAGGTCACATAACACATCTTAAGTTGTTATGAACACACACATTAATCCAGGGAAGCAATGGTCGCCTCTCCCATCAAAATAAACGTCAGAATCTGACGCCATCTATTGACCGTCGCCACAACTAGCGGCCTCGGGTCGGTGACAAAGCCACAACACCAACTTTGGCAAACTGAGAAGCGTCCACCTAGAGACCATGGTTTCGGGCTAATGGCCCTCGTCAGTCTAGGGCGGACTTTATTCCATGAGATCCACACGGGATCTAATGGAATCCTCACAATCTACCAAAGAGGTGTTTTGCTGGCTATGTGGCTGGGCCAAATCTATTGGCAAAACATAGATGGAAATTTGCCGGGAGGAAATTAATCCATGGAAGCAATGGTCCCCTCTCCCCGTCAAAATAAACGTCAGAATCTGACGCCATCTATTGACCGTCGCCGCAACCCACATTAATGTTTAACAGAGGAGAGAGAGCTCCTTCCAAGTTTATTTACTTGGTCCTCATAACTCTGTGTGAAAATGGGGGTATTTAACAAGACTTTGTATCACATCAGTCAGGGATAGGTTTCTTGTATGCATATACAGTAAAACCCCTCTATAGTGAACCCCAATGGGACAGAGCTTTTGGTTCACTATAGCCACGGTTTGGCCATTTTTAAAACTTTTCAAATTTTTAGACCGTATAATTAAAAAACAGCCATACAAACAGGAAAAGGCAGCCACTTAATAATGGTCACTTTGTTGTTTGAAAGTGAAATTTGAAAATCAGAATTGTCTTAAATATGGTTATTTCCATCAAAGGAATAAAGCTCAGTGTATTCTGAATCAATTGAAGATGATTCAAAAGTATACAATTCAGAAAAATCGGACGCGAAACATGATATGATAGCGCGATTGGTAAAATTGCGAAAAAAAACGGCAATTTGCAAACACAAAATCGGTGGTAAAAACGGTCGGCCAGGGGGAATATCCGCGAACCCTGAATGAGTCATATACCTAACAAGAATTCCATTCTAAAAATAGAACTGTAGTGGTAGTTTTTGAGAATTTATAAGTCGATTTGTTTGTGGCCCATGAGACACGGTGAACTTGGGGGAACTATTTTTTTTTTCTTTTTCCAATTCCAGTTTCCACATATTCTTCTGAAGTGTATATTAAATTTTGTTTTTAACCAGTTATTCAAACCATTTCTGGCTTTAAAATTATTTGGAATTATGTTTTAGCCTAGGTTAAACTTGATATAGAACACTTCTAAAAGGGCATGCTGCCATTGTTTTTTTTTTTTAGAAAGCCACTCTTTGTTTCTTTTCTTTATTTTGGAAGCCATTTGTATTTTTATTCTATTTCAAAATTGTCAAATGCAAAGATATTCTATTAAATAAAAGTATAATGTGTAAAAATTTATAGAACATACAGCAAAAATAGAATGGAAATGAAAACAAACAATGCCGCTAATTTTTTGTTTTGAAATTGTGATCTGTGAGCTGAAACATGCTCAACATTTTGTTGTTTTAATTTTTTTTTAGATCACAATTTTAAGTTTGTTATAAGCATAGTATTTTAAATAGATTTTATTATTTTGGGACCGAAAATAGGTTCGTTATAGGGGTAGTTCGTTTTTTTTTAAATCGCAAAGTTCGTTATAACGATGGTATTTTCAATGGAATGGAATTGGGAATCGCCGTGGGTTTGTTATAAGGGAAGGTACACTATATCCAGGGTTCGTATTATCGGGGTTTTACTGTATATATATATTTTTTCAGCTTCTCAGGCTTTTTGGGCCTTGCCGCCCTTTGACAGGAGATTTGCTTACTGACTGCTACATTCTGTTGGAAGGGTGTCATGGCCCGAGAAAGATCCAAACATAATCCAAATACTTACACAAAAAAGCCTATCTCTCTGGACAATTTTTCACAAATAAAAATGGAATATAAAAATAAAGAGATCTCCTCACCCCAGGTTTCTGATCTGTTCCCAGTTCTTGGAGCATCTGGTGCTGCACACATAACCTCTGGTTAGCTGTCGCAGTACAGGCCTTGTTGGGCTCACTTTACCTCACACTAATTTATAGTAGCCCATCCTTGTTTTTTAGTTAACAGCACAACAGTTGAAATCTGAATTAAGAAATTTCAAGATTTAATAAGAGAATCTAAGGTAAAAAAATTTTGAAAGTTATTAAAACATTTTTTGGGGGTCGGTGGAAGGCTGGTCTAAACTGTTGGTTTTCGACCGCTACGACCCGGGTTCTATTCCCACATTGGGCCTTTTTTTTCTGATTAAAAAAAAAATGCTCCAATGGCCCCCGATTCTTGCAAAAGTACAACCCCACCAGCGAGTGCAAGTAACCAAATGGGGCTCTGGCACATTTGTAAGTGCAAAGTCGAACTGCTTTTCACATGTGTAGACATGTGGTGCGCTTACAGTAAAAGCAGTCGCCTTCTACCCACCATGATTATCATGGCCTGTACCACATGTACTAGGGATAAACAAAAAAAAACAAACTTTTCAATACACTTTTGTTAATTAAATTTATCAACTTTTTTATTGAAAAGGACACCAAGTTGTAGGGCCAAAGATGCCATCTTAACAGAGAGTCACTGATTATTAAAAATGGTAAATTTGGCTTTGAAAACTGAGATTTATACTTGAAAAACCTTGATTAGATTTTTAATGCCACTGTTAAAAAATCTTTGATGTATGCGGGAAATTCTTTTCTTTCAATCTCTAGTTTAGCTTTTAATTTAACTCTCTTTTGTTTTGGTTTCTTTGTACATAATATAATACATATTTGGTAGGCACAATTTGGATTATAGAAACAAGAAAATAAGACCTAATACAACAACAACAAAAGCCTTTATTTAGGGCCACTCGCCCTATACAGGATTCGCCAGTTCACAAGGGATAGGGAGAACACTGTGAGGCCTTTTTCCGGGATATAGTCTTGTGGAATCCAAATATCGCCATCGCTATATACCTATTCTTTGATATTTCATTGATCAGTGCCGGAAATGAAGGACAAAGTTGCCCCGTTTTATCATTTAGTTTTCGTCTTTCCTCAGACAGAGCAGCACAGTCAAATAAGTAATGCAACATCTCCGTTGTTATTCCTGATCCACAGAAAGTGCATTTCAGGTCTTCACGTCTCAATAAAATCAAATGGTGTTCTCTGAAAAAAATTGAAAGGGTTCTAAATTGTGCAATTAATCTGATGATAGGAAAAGGGAGTTCAGTTAAGAAGTATTCTTCGGTGGTAAAGGCTGTATATATATATCTCTATAGTGGGAATATAACTTTGATTGGGTTATTCTTGTTAAGTCGTTTTGTATTGTTTGCTCTATCGCAGTTCTTAATATTCCAGGGATAGCATTCCTTAGTGAGTCAGGATCATTACAATAAGTAAGCCACGAGGATCCGTTATTATTAAGTAAATTGCTTAATTGTTTTATAAAACCGATGGGCGCACCTGTAGCACAGGATAATTGCCTCATTCTAGTTAAACAAATTCGAGGCAATCTATTTGTATCCACACTCAGCACCCTCAGCCAATATTTCAAGGTCAGTTTCAGAGCTGTTATTATTAATGAGACGCGGCCTGTTTCTGGTCTTATTATGTATCCTGGTGTATATCTAGGCAAATTCAAAAACCTACGAATAAATGTATCTTGTATATGGTCTAATAAATCTTTATGCTCTGTTGCCCAAATTGGAGCAGCATACATCAAAACAGCCATCACAATTGAGTCAAACAGTTTCATTGCAGAGTTTAGTGAATTAATTTTTGATTTTGCCAATATTGGGGTTGTAGCATTTATTGCCGCAAGTGCTTTTCCTTTGAAAAAGTTTGCGGCTTGAGTGGTTTTAGTTGTACTGACCAGAGGGTATCCCAAGTAATTATATCTTCTTGAAACCGTCAGAGGTTTACCATTCCAGTACCATCTATCTTCTCTTGAGGGTTTACCACCATTGCAAAATACCATAACCTTCGATTTGGACTCGTTCAGTGTCATATAGTTCACACCAAGATATTCCTTCAATATATTAATCTTTTTTTGGAGGTTTACCCTCGACTCCCCAATAATAGCAATATCATCTGCATACATCAGCAGGTGAACATCACCAAATAATAAGACCTAATACAAATAACTTAATAGTGTTTGACGTTTCGGTAACAGCATTTTTACCGAAACGTCACACACTATTAAATTATTTGGATTAGGTCTTATTTTCTTGTATTTATAATACATATTGAAATGCTGTGTTTATCAACTTACTTTAAATTAAGTATAAATGTTTTTTATAGATTCAAAAGAGTACTAAAGTTATATGTGAATAAATTTAATCTAACTTTATAATACAGTAATTGCAAATTTAATCTTCAACCTTCAACATCTAATAAATAAACAACCCAAAAGCATATTTCTCTAAGAATAAACATTATGGTCAAAAGTTCCAAATTTAATATTTTTTTTATCTATGAGGTACAAAAAAAAAAGGGGGGGGGGGGGGGGGGGGGGCGGAACGTAGCTTCATATTTATGAGAGAAGATATATTTAAATGTTTAACTATTTTTTAAAAAATGGAGTAATTTCGAATTTTAAATAATTATTCTATCGATATTTCAATGGACTATTCTTAAATATTTTACTAGGTGATTGCTTTCTTTAGCAGTAAGTCGTGCGCTGCATGTGAACCACGATTGTTTCAGAATCTCTTTGGGCGAAAAACTATTTATTAAATAATAAATAAATATAACACAATACTATTAATAATTTTTTTTATAAATCAGAACATTTTTATGCCCTTTCTATGAAAGGCCTAAATGAGCCAATTCTGAGTTTTATTAAAGTTTTACCTTAAAAAAGATAATATCTATGAGCCTATATGTTCAATAATAGATTTTTAAATCTACCCAATGTTAATGAATAGGAAGAAACTGATTATCAAGGTATGGTGCTTTATTTACACTATATGATGCTAAATTTGCAACATCAAGAATTAGTGGGAAAAAATTTGTGAAAATCTTCATGAAAAGAGTACCAGTAACTATCAATGAATGATCTTTATTAGAACAGAATATACCTATACACTGAGCGATATCACCGTCCAGTGAATATATTGTGGGGCCACCACGATTATGCAGACAGTAACATGTCTTAGTACTTACTTAGAGAGCATGTGGATGAAGTCCTGATTAATGGCTGCCCATTTCCTGTCATCCATTAGCCACAGTTCATCATCTGAAAGTGGTTGAGGCAGCACAGGAAAGCGACGTACAATAAGGTCCTAGGTGTGTTCTATAGGTGAGAGATCAGGAGAGACTGGTGGCTATGGAATCATCGAGGTATCATGCAGGGCATGTTGGTTCTTGCGTATTGTATGAGGTCGGGCGTTATCTGTTGGAAAAAAGAAGAATAGTAAATCAATGATCTTGAAATACTTTTAGACTGACAACACTGTAATATAAAAACGAGAACAAAGAAGTGTTGGTTTTGTTTACAAAATTAGTAATTGTAATGTAAATTGTTAAATGTTCTTTTCTCTCTCTCTCTCTTTGAAAATAATAAATTTAAAATACTTTCTTAAAAGGTAAAATTGCCTAATTCTTTAAAACCACTTCAGCTGTAAGTAAAATTGTTATTTGTTGTTTCATTGTCTGAACCATAAGAGATTCCCAACATTATCCTGCTAGAAAATGACATTTGATACCCCCTGAAGAAAGGATAATGTCACCAGCTACAGCCAGCACGTATCCAAGTATCGTTGGGTCATCATATAGTGCCCTAAATACAAATAATAAATGATCTGATATCATTAGACGATGACTTCCCAAACCATAATGCTGCGTTCCACAGATGTGGTTGGATTGGCTCTTTAAACAAGACGGCTCCAAACTCATTGCTAAAACAGACGCCAGATTAATTTGAGAACACTACCCTGTGCCTTTCTGATTTACTTGTGGCTCTATCCTGACAACATTGCAAATGGAAGTATCTGTGCCATTGGGCCAATAGCATTATTCCTAGAATTCCCCTGGCGACCAATTTGCATATAATGGTTCTGGTCCATATGGAAAAATTATGAGTGTCCTCCACATCTTAGAAGTGGACTGTAGGTTCGTCAATGCCTTTGTACAAGGAAAAATTGGTTGAACCCAGTTAAACTCTTGTTTTACTGTGTTGTATGGAAACGTAAAGAATATGAAAATATTTTCCAAATCCTTCTGGTTGACTTCCACATACATAAACAGGATGTATGTTATGGTCTTATTTAACCTCTCATTCGTTTGGGAATGATAGGTAGTTGTCTTCTGGTGGATTATATCTGATATAATTATCGTTAAACATCCTTATAAAGGGTACTAACATGAAAGTAAATGACAACACATTTTACCTCGACAAATGATAAGTAAAATTTTCTATGTTTGAATACAAAACAATAAAAGAGACGCAATAGTAGTACCATCTAGTGTTATCTATATATATAACCTATCCCCCGATTTACACGTTCCTGAGAAAAACGTGTAAATCGAAAATTAAAAATTTCTAAAAATTAGAAATACAGACACAGTGTGCCTGTGCAGCAAGTCAGCACATAAGCTCGGGATTCCTCGTGAGATGTGTACACAGCGCATGTGTTCAATCACAGTAGCATTTAGTATAGTGCGATAAAAACAAAAAAAAAACTTATTTGGAAAATCGTGTAAAAGCGAAAACGTATAAAAACAAGTACCGTGTAAATCGGGGGATAGGTGTATATATATAGAATAAACACTAATGATGAACTATAAATATTTATTTTAACAAATAATATATTTTGGGAATAGAAAATATACAATATAAATCGAATAAAAAATTGCTAGGTGATATATTAATTGATCTATAATTTAAAAACACACACACACACTCGAGCGAGCGGCCACGCTTTCGCGAGCTCCGCCGTTTTCGCCTCTGGAGTGCGTGTCAATGTCGCTAGACATGCCAAAATCGGTACCGAAAGGTAGCCCAGGACCTGCTGAACAAGTGCCTGAAAGGCCCAGCATCTTATCTCAAGCTGGCGAAAAGAATTCGCCGAAAAACGAAATTCAGAGAAAAAATTCTAAAGAAAACTCTGAAAATGAAAAATATGCAAATTCGCCGGCAGGCGTTACGCATGTAAATCTGGCCGCCGCGCGTGGTAACTTCTCGGCGTCAACGACTGCCACTTCGTCCAGCGCAATTCCAGTTAATCCGGCCTCGCTGAATTGGGGAGACTCTGAGATGGCGGAGGTGGATTCCAACGACGGCTTTACCGTCGTTGTGAGAAGCAAGAAGAGGCGCCGCGGCTCAACATCATCTGAGCACGCCGCAAGGCAGCCCAGCAGGCCTGGTGAGAAGCGCAGCTCCCAGCAGCAGAAGCGGCCAACATGGCCCAGAACAGTGCCGCCTCAGGAGATCAAGGCGACGCGCGCCAACATCGCCGACGCCAAGGCGAGACAGACCTCATCCAACCACGAAATCTACATCTTCGTGGAACTGTGCCCTGACGTCCCGCCCTACACCTACCTACGGGCGATAGACAAGCTGGTCGGGGGGCCTAGAAACATCACACAGTTTTACAGGATGAACGGCCACTACATCGTGGGCCTCACGAGCGAGAACCATGTGAGCCATCTGGAGGAGGAGAGCCTGAACATCGAGGGAACACTCCTCAAAGTCTTCCCCTTCCGCGAGAGGGCCGAGAGAATATCGTGGCCAATCTGCCCGGCTTCGTGGAGGACAGCACAATCGTGGAAGCCCTGCGCCCTTTTGGAGACGTCACCTCCATCGCCCCCATCATGATCAAAATGGGCGAATACGCCTTCAGCGACGGCCGCCGGGAGGCCTTCATCCTGCTCCGCGAGGGCGTGAAGCTGGAGATGCTGCCCACCCGCCTGAACATCAAGTCCAAAGTGACACCCTTTGGAATAAAGTGTTCGAAATGCGGCAAGCAGTGCCACCGCAGAGCCAACTGCCTATCCTTCGCCAGGCAGACCAGCAGCCCCAGGCAAGCATCGTCTCCCACCGACGCTAGGCCCCCCCCTCCTCCTCCTCAGCAGTCAAGAAAGCCGGCACCTGCGCCCGCAAACCCGGCGCCCCCTGTTCCACCTGCGGAGACATCAACTGAGCTCCAGCGATCCCTTCGCTGCCCCAGCCTGCCGAACCGGTGCATCTGGCCCAGCCCGCCCCCGTTGCTCACCCTGCTCCTCTGTCTGCCCCGCGGCCCCTCGAGCCTGGGATCCCTCCGCTCGACCACGAGATGACGGAGAGGAGGAAACCTCAACTCCCTCCACGCCTTCCCGGATGGCCGCAATCCTCCTGCTGCGGGAACACCCCAAGAAGTCCCCCAGCTTTTCCATCCACCAATCCAAGCTGCACGGCCTAGACTGGGAAGACGCCCTGAACCTCGTCACCTCTGTTTCCCGCTTGACGAAGCGATTGCACTCGCTAACAAAGGCACAGGTCGCCGCCCTCGACGAGCTGACCGACGCCATCTTGGCCACGTGCCATGGCTTCGACTCCACCGTCTACAAGACACTCCGGAAGGCTAAGTTGCAGCTTGAAAAACGGCCCCAATGAACTACCGCGTCGCCACCATCAACGCGCGAAGGCTCGCCACTCGGGGGAGGAGCCTTGTCCTTTTTTTATCTCCTTAGGCAACATCGAGTGGACATCGCGTTTGTCCAAGAGACAAACGCATATCATCTGGGTAGCGGCCAAGACCTCTGCCTCGGCTACAACGCTGTTGTTTTATCCCTTCCCGTAGCCATCTCGGGATCCGGACTCGCCTGCGTCTTCGGGCCAGGCGTCACGGTGCTACAACAGCGGATCCTGTGGCCGGGCCACATTGCCTTGGCAACTATCGATGTCCACGGCGAGGAGATGACGGTCATCAATGTTCATCTAGCTCACGAACCCCGCGAGAGGAACCAACAACTCGAGCTCCTGGCGGCTACAGCGGCACAGAAGAAGGGGGCCTGGATCCTCGGGGACTTCAACATCAGGGATCAGGGCTCATCATCATCATCGTCCTCCGCGGGTGCCCTCGCCGCTCTTCTGGACCTGGCCGCGCTGGTCGACGTGGCCACCCAGTCCGACGCCGCCCACCTGCCCATCAGAGTCGCTAGCCACGGCGACCAAGTCGAGTCCAGCCGCCTGGACCGCATCCTCGTCCCTGCTGGAGTCCTGGATCGCGTGTCCACCTACGCGACCAGCCACTACCACCTCTCAGACCACCGCCTCGTGCTACTCCAGGTGGGCCCGCCCACCGCCGTCCCCCCACCCAGCCTCGCTTGGCCTCGATGCTCCGCTCGGGCCTTGCCCTAGAACACCTGCTGGGTATATCGGGGAATTGGAGGAAGACCTAGCACACGACGACGACGGGATCCTGTTGTTGTGGGACAGGTGGACCACCATCAAGACGGGGCTGTTGGCGGGGCCAGATCCCTTCACGACCCGCGCCACGCTGCCAGAGACAGCTATGTCTTCCGGGCAAGGAGATATATCGCGGCGCAGCTCGAGGCCTACTCCATCCGGGCCGACTACCCGTCGCTGCCAGACCTGGCGCGCGCCATCCGTCTCCGACGCCCGGGCAGCGTCGTCAGGGACGAAGACGACAACGTCATCGAGGGCCCCGAGCTTCGGCGGAGGGCGTAGGCGACCTTCCAGCTCCGCTTCTCCCGTCCCACCAGCGACCCAGCCGCGGGAGCCACCTTCATCGCCAACAGCACAATCACCATCTGCGAGCTGAGCGACGAGGACTCTCTCCACCGGCCCAAAATCAGGCCCAGCGAGATCGCCGACGCCATCCAGCACCTCCCTCGCGGAAAGGCCCCCAGCTGGGACGGCTTGCCGTGCGAGCTCCTCGTCGCCTTCAACGAGGACTTCTTCGCGGGAGCTCTGGACCTAGTGTTCGTGGCATCACGGCTCCGCGGAGCCCTGCCTCCGTCGACGCGCCGCAGCTCCATCTGCCTGGTGCCCAAGGCCCGCGGAGGTCGCGGCCTTGAAGGTTATAGGCCCGTCGCGCTGAAAAAAAAAAGAAGAGAGAGAAGTAAATACCAAACCTAACAAACATCCCGCAGAGGATGAGTGACCCCCAGTAATAGAATCCCCGACAAAAAAAAAAAAAGCGGCGAATGCCCTTTAGACATCACTCCCCAGTCGACCCTGTTCATGTTTATACCACGGAGTCCCCTCATTTCATGTTTATACAACGTCCCCTCTCCCCGCTCATGGCATATCTTATTACAAAGCTGTCATCTAAATATCCGCTATCGGATTGATCGCCATTTGTAACACGTGTTTCACACCAACCATTTATATTTCCTCGAGTATTTCACAAATTCTTTAATCACATCACACACTTTACATATAAAACATTTTGCATCTTGAGATCACAATATACAACATTTTAGTAACCAACCTAGCCAATAAATTGCGCTTCTCAATTTTCGATTTATACAACCTACACACCACATTGATAACTTCTCTCTAGAAGAAATATTTTTGTTCCATTCTACTACCAAACCTTCATCTAATCATTAAAACAATATTTAATTATATTCTATTTTTGTATAAATATTTGAATATTATTTTTTTTGCCTTTTTTCAATTATATAATCAATTTTAAATCCAACATTTAAAAAAAAAACTTTAATTAAAATTATTCTTATTTTAAAAATATTATTTTATATTATAAAACATATTTTTGAAGCCAAAAATAATTTTTATCCTTTATTATTATTACTTTTATATATTACACTAGCCGACGGGCAACGCCCGTGTTTTACCCGATTGAATGTTTTTATTCAAATACTATTTGTTACAATTATAAATTGGAGCCGTGGATGTCACTCTTGTGAAACGTCCCACTCCAAACTTTACATGTACATTAGGTCAGCTGGTATTACCCCTCATTTTCACCGCTAGAGGCGCGAGCGAATTGACTTTTTGTAAATATACATAATTATAAAGATAGAAGCTTCTATAGAAATAAATAAAAAAAGCCGAAATAGCTCAGTTAGGAGAGCGTTAGACTGAATATCTAAAGGTCCCTGGTTCGATCCCGGGTTTCGGCATCTTTTTTTAATTTTTAAATTTCTACTTACCGTAACTTGACACTTAACGTGACAGAATTGTGCATGACGCTGATAACTGTATTAAATATAATCCAAATTGTGCCTTATCACACACTATTTATTTATTTGGATTAGGTCTTATTACCTTGTGTTTATAATCTATAATCCAAATTGTGCCTTATCACACAATATTTTTTTATTTGGCCTTATTACCTTGTGTTTATAATCTATGACGTAATGCCGGCGGCGCGCGCCCGTTGGCTGCCGGCGAGCACGTGACCTCCCTGTGCGCGCGCATCCGTGACAGAGGCGGCCGATGAGGAATGAGGAAAGACGGTCGTGACTATATAATAATAATAAGAATAATAATAATAATAATAATTATCATTATTCAACTTTTATTCAACTGTAAATACAAAGCGCGATGTCCCGCCAAGGACACTGGCGCCCAAAAGAAAGCAACACAAGAGAGAGAGAGAGGGAGAATCTATTAACATATGCTCAAGGCATTTACCAAATTCCTGAAATTGATTTCAAACAAGCATACTATATCATTAGATAATGATAATGATCATAATGATGATGCGCGCGCACCCGTGACAGAGGCCGATGAGGAATGAGGAAAGACGGTCGTGACTATATATAGTAATAATAATAATAATAATAATAATAATAATAATAATAATTATTATTATTATCATTAGATAATGATAATGATCATAATGATGATGCGCGCGCATCCGTGACAGCGGCCGATGAGGAATTGAGGAAAGACGGTCGTGACTATATATATCAATGTTTGATTTCGTCCACTTAAACTTCATTCAACCACAATGATATTTCTATATTTTTATTCATTTTATATTTGTTTTTATACCCTTATATAATATGACCATGTTTATCATTAACTATCGGACATCCATAGCAATCGTTTAAAACAACCTCTTTCTCTAACCACTTCAGTGTACTTTTCACTACTAACTATTTCAGCCATTGCTTCACATCAACGTAGAAAAACGACAGTACTGCTTGACAATTTTTTTTATTTCGTAATTTCAACAAACTCTTTGAACACAGTTCCCCAGATTAAAAAATCACAACTTCTGGCTTGAACACGTTTAAAAAGTTTATTTCAATCATCCGCAGAGCACAATCACCAACGCATTCCCAAAGCGTTCACAACTCTCATTTTTTAGTTCTAACGGACCACAATCAACCTTTGATTTCAAGTCAAGACAGATCACCTACTGTCGCTACAACAATTCTATTTATCGCATGGCTCTATATCACCCCTTTCACAATCATATTAATGAACAACTTTTCAAGCCAATAACCCTACAATTGTGACAAAACACTATAACCCTTATACAGGATCGCAAGTGAAACATTGCCTAGGAAGACGCTCAAGTCTATATCCTCGCTTTGCACCTGGATCTAAGTATTAGGTTGCATGTGTAATACTTACAATTGCATATTCTTTAACCCCTAACCCTTTCCAACGCCTGCCAATAATCTCTTAGAATGTAAATATTTTATCATCATTATTTTTTTTATCAAACAAAGGTTTCATTCAAATTTCTCTTTTATAATGAATATCATAACTTTTAAATTAAACATAAGTTTTATTTTTTATAATTTTCAGATATATCCAAACAAAACATCTTGTTATAGCCCTTTTAAACCTTCACAGTTTAAATTATTTAAAATAAATTTTAATTACTTACCTGTGTTAGAGAGGCTTTACCCGTTTAAACCCGGATAAACCCTTTCACTCCCGGGGCCCATCTATGGTAATTTAAACCAACAACCCTATATTGTATAATACTTATAACAAGATTGTCATGTTGTATATAGAAACACATCTATAAATAATTATACGCATGATTGACATGTGTCATTGCATCATTATATGTAATGTACTTTGTACAAACTGAGGATGAATAAATAAAACTCTATTGAATTTCTATTTCTATTGAAATAAAACTCTGTAATATATTAAAAGTTGAGCTAAAGCAAAAGATTGAGATAGAAGTCCAAAAACGTCTAAAATCAAGATAGAAGTCCAACAACCCTAAAGAGGAATTTGGCAGGTCGTTGCCATCAGGTCATTGGGTGTAGAATATCGCTGACGCACCACGCCCTTTGCACCCGCTGAAATTCCATACTCCCGCATACCTCCTCTCTCGGCAAAGATATATAAGAACTCTGCTCTAGCCGAAAATATAGTCACTTCACCATTAGCGTGAGCCCTCGTCGGTTGTACCCAGGTCCACCTCATCGACCATGTAGAACAGTAAGAACTCTTCTATATCCATCTTGTTCTTAGCTTGACTTTTATCTGTTCACGGAACTTTCCTACTACTACTGTGCCTCTTCGTTTTTGTGTGTAGACATTCCCAAGCTCTCCACTCTGCCTCGACCACGACTGCCTGTACTCTGTGAAAACTGTTAAAGGTCTTCCAAGGTGCAGAGAGGTACTGGAAAACTCTCCACGCCCTGACTGTTCCTCTCGGTTACCACCCCACAGCGAGAGATCTTCGGTTATCACATATATATACCTATTTGTCGACTATACACGTCCTCAATAAGTACCTAATCTGACTGAAAATATAACAGGACATGGAGTTGAATCTGGAAGTATTTATCGTCGCATTTTTAGCCAAGAAAAATTAAAATTTTCCAAGTTTGGGCAAAAATATTTATTTTTTAAGTCGGAAAAAGATGATCACAATATTTCTGTATCATGTTTGATTGACGAAAACAGAATTATATCGGGGAAAATTTCATAAAGGAGACTATGCGCGAAGCCAGATCATCATATTTAGTAGACAGGAACAAAATTCTAACAGCAAAACATTCACTCGGGGAGAAGACACACGAAGCCAGGTCAACTCTATATATAAATTATCGCTTATCGGCCTTTTAGCTATAATCAAAGTGTATTGTATTTATATAATAGCCCAGGGGTCGGCAACCTGCGGCTCGTGAGCCACATGCGGCTCTATGGATGTGAAGCTGCGTGTAGTATTCGCATAAATAAAAACTTTTTTATTCGAGCACTAATTACTGTTGGAAAGAAAAATGTTGTGGCTCTTTAAAAACTTCGAAAGTTTGTAAATTGCAATTTTTGAATCTTCTGACTCAAACTGTTGCCGACCCTATACTAGCCGAATGACCCGGTCAACGCCCGGGTTTTAAACCAGAACATTTCCCACCGAGTGAGTATGCATAAAATGTATTTTATTCAAATATAATATTAATAAAAATTATTAATACAAGGCAATAACGCGCCATCTATATACAGTTAAACCAGTCTATAGCGCCCCCTCTTGGGACTCACCAAAATCGGGCGCTATTTAGAGGGGCGCTATAGACAGCTTTAACTGTATAACGAATGAACACATTAAGACCTAAATGTTTCATTTCAAAATAAATCAAACTTCTACTCTCCTTACTGCGATGAATACATATTGGGAGGGCTTGGCTCATAAGTGGTGAACCCGCCCAGCGGTTTCGCTAATTTAATCTACCAGACCGCTTCTTTAGAGCTCTAATGTCCCAGCTTCACACAGGATCTCCCCAAGTGAATGTTTGCCCTTTATGGTATATAATACAAAAAAATAATAATGTCAAGTATTCTATAATATAGTAATACAATTAAGAATTTTACACTAAAATATTAGAAAATATCATAAATATAAAATATATTTTTTTAAAATAACACTATGTAACACGATATTTGTTCCTCAGTTCTTACTATGTGTTTTTGGTACATTAGGACACATAAAATTGAAATATAGCAATAATTCCTTTAAACCTCTGTGTCGAGTCTAGGACTTCTATTTATTTGAAAAATGCAAGAAGAAAAAAGCAAATACCTACTAATGATGACAATGCATAAAAATTACAAATAACATACTTCTCATCTTGGCTAAATTGGCGAAGCCGCTGGGAGGGTTCACCACTGATGAGCCAAGCCCTCCCAATATATTTTTTCATCGCAGTAAGGACAGTAGAAGTTTGTATTATGTATAAAAGAAACATTCGCGCTTTTAAATCCTTTTATACTTCTCATCTATCTAAGTGTCTGGAATCTTGCATTTTTGCATTGTCATCAGGAATAAGCGTGTGCAAATGTCTTGGGAGCTATCTTCATCCTCTTATTTACTATTCTATAATGTTGTAGATGGACGTTTCTTTGGCGTATTAGGTATTGGTTTAGAATTAGGTAAGAACTGAGGAATAAAAATTGTTACACAGTGTCATTTTAGAAGATTTTGTATTTATATTTTCTTATTATTTTTTTGTTGTCAAATTCTGAATTGTAATACTATCTTTTTTTATTCTTGACATTAATTTTTTGTTTGTCTTATATACCATAAAGGTTTTAATTAAAAAGGCATATATTGGATCAAAATATCATTTATTTTACCAATATTTCAGTTAGCTGAACGCCAACCTTTATCAAGGTGTTATAACATTTTTAAGTTTGTCAACAACAAACTCTGCGCCACATAACGTCAACAGCATTAAGTTTTTAAAAAAATATTTTGTTATATTCAATGGGGAGAAAAAAAATTGATATATATATTTATATTATAGAAAAAAATAATTTTTCTAAAATATAGGTGTGAATATATTTTGAAAATTAACACAATAACGCCTATTTTTATATTTTAAAATTATTTGTACTATGTTTAAAATGTTTCTATAATATAAATATATATCAATTTTTTTTTCTCCCCATTGAATATAACAAAATATTTAAAAAAACTTAATGCTGTTGACGTTATGTGGCGTTGAGTTTGTTGCTGACACACTTTAAAATGTTATAACACCTTGATAAAGGTTGGCGTTCAGCTGACTGAAATATTGGTAAAATAAATGATATTTTGATCCAATATATGCCTTTTTAATTAAAGATTTATCTATATATTGCTCTCTATTTTCAAATACCATAAAGTGTTTTATTTCAATCATTATTCGTAGGGCAAACGTTAACTTGGGGAGATCCCGGATGAACCCGAGTCATAATTTATGATTGTATAAAGAATAGTACACTGGTGTCCAAAAAATAAGAAACTTTTGTTTTTTTAATGATATGTTTTAAAATATACAACGCTAAAAGCTAAAAAGTAATTTCATTAGGTATTTTAAGTCGTAGAATTTATTTATCGCAACCATTCGATTCGGTAAAATTGAAAATATGCAATTTTTTGCTTGTCTTTATAAGTTAGCTATTTGGCGTGTCGTTTACCCCATCTAAGAATTGTCCAATTATAATTTTATTTAATCCTTAGTTAATTATGAGTTTACGAAATATTTTAGCAGATGATTTAAAATGGAGAGCTGTTGGAAGAATGGAGGCAGGGCAATCACAAGTTGAAATAGCAAAATGGCTAAATGTGAATAAATCTGTGGTTAGCAAAATATGGAAACAGTTCATTGAGACAGGAACCATCAAAAGAAAAGAAGGTTCTGGTAGAAAAAGAAAAACAGCTAACTCTGAAGACCGTTATCTGGTCGTAACTGCCAAGCGCCATAGGGAGATGACAGCTATTCAACTCTCTAATGAACTCTCAAGTGCTACTCGAACGAGAATTTCAAGACAAACTGTTTACCGAAGGCTTCACGAAGGTGCTCTTTATGTAAGAGGACCAATGGTCTGTATCCCTTTAACCTCTGCTCACAGGAGAGCCCGCTTGAATTGGTGCTTGGAACATCACGCTTGGACTCATGATCAGTGGGCCAATGTTCTCTTCAGTGACGAGTCAAGATTTAGTTTAAACACAGATTCTCGACGAGTTCTCATCTGGAGGGAGCTTGGAACCCGCTATCATCCCAGTAACATCAGGGAAATAGACAGTTTTAGAGGGGGCAGTCTCTTAGTCTGGGCTGGCATCAGTTCTAGCAGACGCACACCCCTCCACATTTTTTCTGGGGGCACTTGAACTGCCTAAAGGTACAGGGACGAGATCCTTGAGCCATATCTAAGACCTTATAGAGATCAAATTGGTCACATTTTAATTTTTATGGACGATAATGCTCGTCCGCATAGGGCTAGGCTAGTCAATGAATATCTCCAGAGTGAGAATATTCGAAGGATGGATTGGCCAGCCAGATCTCCGGACCTGAATCCAATAGAGCATGTGTGGGATGCTCTAGGGAGGCGTATTGGAGCTCGTCACCCCTCTCCCAGAACCCTCGACGAGCTAAGAACTGCTCTTTTGGAGGAGTGGGGTTTACTACCCATGGACCTCCTCCAAAGCCTGGTAAACAGTATGAGGGCTCGCTGTGAGACCTTGATAGCTGTTAGAGGTGATCATACTCCCTATTGATATCTTTTTCTTTAATATCTGGAACCTTAGCTTTGAGTATGTTGGTAATAATTTGCATATTTCATAATTTCAAATATATTTTTTATTTTCATATAGCTAGTCAAATTCTCCATAGTTTAAACTATTTTTATACTAAATTTTATATTTGTTAATAAATTAGCTTTTGAGAAATTTCAATATTGGTTAAGTTTCTTATTTTTTGGACACCAGTGTATTTGCATAAAAACATTTTTAAAATGTATGCGCACTCGGGGCAAATGATCTCAGGTAAATCCCGGGTCATTCAGAATTGTGAAAAATAAAAAATTCTGCACTATAATATTAATCCAATATAATAGGCCAATGTCAACGCTCAATCATGTATACATGAAATATAATTCATATAAAGTATTTATAGAGCGGAACAATGATAGACAACAATGGAAATAACAAAGAGAGTCATATCCTTATTATTGCTTCTGTTATTTAACGAGCAGGTTTTTCTCCCAAACGGCGCGAAATAAAAGTAAGTGGTCGTTACAGTTGACAGAGGTAAGCAGGAATTTGGGAACGCGCTAACGCTTTAGGGTTGACATCCTTGACTTGGAGGCTGCTCAAGAGTTTATTCACAAAACTCCAGTTTCGTGGTATCTTGTTGTACTTTGTGATTGAGCATCGACAGCATCTTTCCAACAAGTTTAAAGTGGTGCAATACCACACACATCCTTATTGAAAATAAAAGTTGCATATCCTGACCGTGCTAACATGAGCATCTCTAGATGGTAGAGTGCCATATAGCAGTACAAAAATAAACTAAACGCTTATTTTACTTGTTCTGTGATATTTGTCCAACCCGATTTATTGATAAATCAAAAAAAGTCAGCCACGTACGCGTTTCGGGCTGTTGGACTTCGTCAGCGTGGTTACATATGCTTATGTAAATATTTATTCACCTACATTGACTCTATTATGTATAAAGAGATTACTTTGTTGGAAGTTAGAGACATTTTATCCGCATCTTCTTTTAATGAAATGCCTTTTATTTATTTATTTCAATTTAAAGCGCTGTATCTCTCTAGGGACACTCGCACTGTCATACATGTATGTTTTACACATTTGTATATACATATTTACAATAATTTTAGGCTGTAAAGAATAGTCATCAACAAGGAGAAAGAGAGAAAATAATAAAAAAATTGTCATCAAATATTTACATCAATATTATTTATTTATCATTCCTTTTTTTGAATTATTATTCTTGAATTGTCAAATATTAAAGAGAACAGAGAACTGTGTACAAAAGAAATAAAGTTTGAAGTTAATATACTATAGTAGGGTCCCTTTTTTATTGATACTTAGTAGTAATCTAACTTGTCAGGTTTTGCCATATGATGAATATTTTTATGCAAGCTGATCATAGCACTCTTGCCTTATAAAAATTATGTAGGTAAAATATTTTTTTGGTTATAAGGATCAAGCTCTAGGTAAAATATAGGGTTTTAAGGATCAAAATAGTGTGAAAAATTATCAAAACAAGCTTTAATTGCCACAATAATATATACAGTAGAACCTCCATGAGAGGACACTCGTGCTAGAGGACACTTCTTTACAAAGGACAGTTTTCATTTGCAAATTTACCATTTTTACTTTTTTGCAACTCTCTGGTAAGAGGACACTTCTCCCTGACGGACACTTTAGTTCTGCAATTGAGTGTCCTTTACAGGGAGGTTATACTGTATTTTTAAATAAATAAATAAGAATTATGAGTATATTTAAGTTGTATAATAACGATTGCTCAGCATTTAAAAAAATATATAGTCATGTGATGTTAGCATAATTCAATAAAAAATACCTGAAAGTTAACTTCTCATTTCGATTTTAAACGAGAAAAAAACATTTCGGGTATCGGAAACCATACATTGATTTGAAACACACTATATCAATTTTAATATAGCAATGAGAGAAAAATGAGTAGGAAATTACTATATTTTAAAGAATTTTTATTAACAATAAACAAAATATTTTATTTATATTTACAATGAAAAATTAAATATCCATTTATAAAAGAATAGATTCACAATTATATTAACAGATAAATATTAACTCACATATTTCTTGAAGACTGAGTCAAGTTGATTCAACTGTATCTTCTTTTTTGATGTCTTGACAAATCGTCAGAATTTTTCTATCCAATAAAACTAGCTTTGCGAATATCTTGTCATTTTTTTCATATCTAGCTGTTGCCTCTTTTAATTTTTTCTCTAACCTTTTAATTTTCTTTTCATGATTCATCATATCGCTGTGTTTGTTCAAACGGCATTTAGCAGCAGCTTGCTTGTTTCGTCCTCGACGTCTGATCTCATGCAACAAGGTGATCTGGGAAATTGTATAATTCCTTTTAACCTTCAGCTCGTGGAATTCTTCAATGGGCATTGTAACAATGGCATCCACAGTAAGGCCGAGGTTCATTTCCTTCGCTCTTTTCTCATCTTGATTAGGAATGGTTCTGTCAGAGTGTCGTTCGATAGAATCTGAAATGATTTCTTCCTGGGAGAACATATCTTCGCCAGATACCTCTGAAACAGTGTTCTCACCTTGGGATTCAGATTCAAAATTCATTGCCGTTTCTTGCTTGATGTTTGATTGAGAGTTATTTTCAAAGATGTTTTCGCTTCTAAAGTCTTGTGTTTCTGTTTGAGAATTAGTGAAAGGTTTCTTTTGGCTAGAAGAATATTCTGAACCTAAAGTAATTGGTGTGGAAGACGAAATTTCAAGGCTTGGTTCAGTGGTTGTGTACCTTACGTTATCTTTCTTCAAGTTGTTCAGGAATAAATATTTTTCTACAAAATCTTCCCTGACATTTTTACAGCGACGCGGTAAATATCTATGTCCCATTGGATTATTGTCTTCTTAAACATAAACTATATATTGCACAGAAGAGAGCTTCTGAATATCGTTTGCTATTTCAAATGGTCAAATGACGTTATTTCTAAAATTAAACTAAATTTGTGAGTTATTCATAATGGCAAAACTTTGACTGAATCATCGTAAATACCAGACAGATTATATAACAAAATATTTTTAATAAAATCGTTTGATATATTTAGTAAAAAAGAATATCTAAATTTATCTTTCTATTCATTTATCGATAATTCACCAAAATTTATCCAGATGATGGCTTTTAGGCTAATATTTTTAGAAATTGCTTTTCGTTCAAATTTGATTTCCGAAAAATATAGATAGATAATTTTCAAAATTCTTAAAATATATTACTTTATATCTTCCTCTCTATAGCGCCCGATTTTAAACATTAAAATGTAAATATTTTAAATTAAAAGTGACCTGTCTATAGTACCCCCTCTCTATAGCTCCCTATTTTGGTGAGTCCCAAGAGGGGGCGCTATTGACAGGTGTAACTGTATATAAAAGCGCTTGTGTGCGCCTTGGGAATATTTAAAGCCTAGAAGGTAGTAGTAGCATAATGGCAACCCAGGCTCCTGGAGCGTGTCCTTTGATTGTCAACTACCAGGGAACTTAGAAGGTCTTAGAGATGTTATTGCAAGATTTCTCTTTTTTTATGTTTGAAATATATATATATATATATGCTAGCGGATGTACCCGGCTTCGCCCGGGGTTTTACCCGAGTAAAGGTTTGTCGAACGAACATTTGTTAAAACAATTCTCTATAAACTTATTTAAAAAAAAATATATTTTGATAATTTGAAACTCGTAAATTTGAATTTCTCGATAAAGTGAACATTTTTTCCCGGTCCCTGTGTGCCGTGTCATCCTGAATTTTGTCTTTCCTAATTTTCTACATTACAAAATCACCATTTTATCTAGTGAACATTTTTTCCCGGTCCCTTGAAAAATACTCGATAAGTTCAATAAAATCAATATTAATTGGTTCCCTCGGTAATTGGAAGTTAAAGGAATAGTATCTTCGCCTTGGAATTGTATCATTATTCTTGTCTCAAATAAATTGCCGTGTCATCCTGAGATAATCTTACTTTTGATAAATAATCTTTAAGATAATAAACTTAGTGATAATAAAACTTATAGATAAAAAACTTGTTATCATCGTCGCAATGGTGGCGCTGCTTGCGAGTTAAATCTACACATCTGCAAATAACTCTAAGGATATTAAAGATATTCAAGAAATTATTTTTAAAAAACCTTCCCGGGGATATACCTAATAATATCCCAAAATTTCACGGCGATTGGATGTATAGTTTTTGAATCTATAGAGTACACACAGACAGACATTCAGTTAAATATATATATACTAGCGGATGTACCCGGCTTTGCCCGGGTTTTACCCGAGTAAAGGTTTGTCTAACGAACATTTGTTAAAACAATTCTCTATAAACTTATTTAAAAAAAAAAGATATATTTTGATAATTTGAAACTCGTAAATTTGAATATCTCGATAAAGTGATCATTTTTTCCCGGTCCCTGTGTGCCGTGTCATCCTGAATTTTGTCTTTCCTAATTTTCTACATTACAAAATCATCGTTTTATCTAGTGAACATTTTTTCCCGGTTCCTGTGTGCCGTGTCATCCTGAATTTTGTCTTTCCTAATTTTATACATTACAAAATCATCGTTTTATCTAGTGAACATTTTTTCCCGGTCTCTTGAAAAATACTCGATAAGTTGAATAAAATCATGGTCATTTATGGAAGATGGACGAAGTTCCCGAAGGTCATCTTGGGCAAGCCCCCGCGAGGCTTTTTTCTTGTCTACTTGGCACAGCTGTGTCACCAACTCTGCCCCCGCGCGCCAGGACCTCTTGACCCCTCTGAATGGTCGGTGGGTACTTGGACTGTCCATCCGGCCGGCGGCCGGACGATTACATTCTCTCGACAGGGGGTGGGGCAGACCTAAGCCTATCTCCGTCGCTAGGTGGCGCTGCTTGCGAGTTAAAGCTACAAATCTGCAAATAACTCTAAGGATATTCAAGATATTCAATAAATTATTTTTCGAAAACCTTTCCGGGGATATACCTAATAATATCCCAAAATTTCACGGCGATTGGATGTATGGTTTTTGAATCTATAGAGTACACACACACAGACAGACATTCATTTATATATATACTAGCGGATGTACCCGGCTTCGCCCGAGGTTTTACCCGAGTAAAGGTTTGTCTAACGAATATTTGTTAAAACAATTCTCTATAAACTTATAATAAAAAAATAAGATATATTTTGATAATTTCAAACTCGTAAATTTGAATCTCTCGATAAAGTGAACATTTTTTTCCCGGTCCTTGTGTGCCGTGTCATCCTGAATTTTGTCTTTCCTAATTTTCTACATTACAAAATCATCGTTTTATCTTGCGAACATTTTTCCCCGGTCCCTTGAAAAATACTCGATAAGTTGAATAAAATCAATATTAATTGGTTCCCTGGGTAATTGGAAGTTAAAGGAATAGTATCTTCGCCTTGAATTGTATCATTATTCTTGTCTCAAATAAATTGCCGTGTCATCCTGAGATAATCTTACTTTTGATAAATAATATTTAAGATAACAAACTTAGTGATAAGAAAACTTGTTATCATCGTCACAATGGGGGCGTTGCTTGCGAGGTAAATATACAAATCTGCAAATAACTCTAAGGATATTCAAGATATTCATGAAATTATTTTTCAAAAACCTTCCCGGTGATATACCTAATAATATCCCAAAATTTCACGGCGATTAGATGTATGGTTTTTGAATCTATAGAGTACAGACAGACAGACATTCAATTTTATACTAGCGGATGTGTACCCGGCTTCGCCCGGGTTTTTGCTGAGTGAAAGTTTGCCTAACGAATATTATCTATATATATATAAATGAATGTATGTGTGTCTGTTTGTTTGTCCTTTATGCCTGACCAAACCAGTCATTGGATCGCCATGAAACTTTGGGAAGTTATTTAGTATAGTACTGGGAAGGTTTCTAGCAAATAAAATTTTTGAAATAACTTTTCGTCTAGAAATAATCAAGATAAATATTCTAATTTATCTGTTATAATTCAACAATCTGCTCTAAATATTATCATGATGATACGATGATTTTGTAATGTAGAAAATTAGGAAAGACAAAATTCAGGATGACACGGCAATTTATTTGAGACAAGAATAATGATACAATTCAAAGGCAAGATACTATTCCTTTAACTTCCAATTACCGAGGGAACCAATTAATATTGATTTTATTCAACTTATCGAGTATTTTTCAAGGGACCGGGAAAAAAATGTTCACTTTATCGAGAGATTCGTTAGACAAACTTTTACTCGGGTAAAACCCGGGCGAAGCCGGGTACGTCCGCTAGTTGAAAATAATTTTCCGGAACATAGACTATTATGATAATAATGATAATAATATTCATTACATTTTATTTTTTATTATATACTAGCGGACGTACCCGGCTTCGCCCGGGTTTTACCCGAGTAAAAGTTTGTCTAACGAATCTCTCGATAAAGTGAACATTTTTTTCCCGGTCCCTTGAAAAATACTCGATAAGTTGAATAAAATCAATATTAATTGGTTCCCTCGGTAATTGGAAGTTAAAGGATAAGTATCTTGCCTTGGAATTGTATCATTATTCTTGTATGGATGTACCCGGCTTCGCCCGGGTTTTACCCGAGTAAAGGTTTGTTTAACGAATCTCTCGATAAAGTGAATATTTTTTCCCGGTCCCTTGAAAAATACTCGATAAGTTGAATAAAGTCAATATTAATTGGTTCCCTCGGTAATTGGAAGTTAAAGGAATAGTATCTTGCCTTTGAATTGTATCATTATTCTTGTCTCAAATAAATTGCCGTGTCATCCTGAATTTTGTCTTTCCTAATTTTCTACATTACAAAATCATCGTATCATCATGATAATATTTAGAGCAGATTGTTGAATTATCTATATATATAAAATTGAATGTCTGTCTGTCTGTTTCTCTGTTTGTCTGTGGTCTGTGTGTACTCTATAGATTCAAAAACCGTACATCCAATCGCCGTGAAATTCTGGGATATTATTAGGCATATCCCCGGAAAGGTTTACGAAAAATAATATCTTGAATATCTTTAATATCCTTAGAGTTATTTGCAGATTTGTAGCTTTAACTCGCAAGCAGCGCCGCCTTGCGATGAGAATGGATTCATCCGGCCGGCGGCAGTCCAAGGACAAGTTAAAGGACAGTCCAAGTACCCACCGACCAATCAGGGCAGAGTTGGTGACACAGCTGTGCCAAGTAGACAAGAAAAAAAAGCCTCGCGGGAGCTTGCCCAAGATGACCTCCGGGAACTTAATCCATCTTCCATAAACGACCATGAATTCATTCAACCTTATCGAGTATTTTTCAAGGGACCGGGAAAAAATGTTCACTAGATAAACCGATGATTTTGTAATGTAGAAAATTAGGAAAGACAAAATTCAGAATGACACGGCACACAGGGACCGGGAAAAAATGATCACTTTATCGAGAGATTCAAATTTACGAGTTTCAAATTATCAAAATATATCTATTTCTTTTTATAAGTTTATAGAGAATTGTTTTAACAAATGTTCGTTAGACAAACCTTTACTCGGGTACCGATTAATATTGATTTTATTCAACTTATCCAGTATTTTTCAAGAGACCGGGAAGAAATGTTCACTTTATCGAGAGATTCGTTAGACAAACCTTTACTCGGGTAAAACACGGGCGAAGCCGGGTACATCCGCTAGTAACAGATAAATTAGAATATTTATCTTGATTATTTCTAGGCGAAAAGTTATTTCAAAAATTTTATTTGCTAGAAACCTTCCCAGTACTATACTAAATAACTTCCCAAAGTTTCATGGCGATCCAATGAGTGGTTTGGTCAGGCATAAAGGACAAACAAACAAACAAACAAACAGACACACATACATTCATTTTTATATATATAGATTTATATAATACGAATGGCCCGGGCAACGCCCGGGTTTTACCCGAGTGCGTATATATTTTAAAAACGTTTTAATTCAAATACTATTCGTTACAATTATAAATTGGCGCCATGGATGTCACTCTTGTGAAACGTCCCGTTCCAAACTGTGTGTTTTTAAAATGTTTTAATTAAAATACTATTCGTTACAATTATAAATTCGAACGATAGGCTCATTATTTCTTTATACCGTTATTATACCGTTATAACTTGAATCATGAAAATTTCTCTTATAGCACTGTAAAAAGATTATAAAAACGAAGAGAAAATTATTTATTTTTACTATACATGGGCTACGAGCTTTCGGGCAGCCTCGCCCTTCTACAGGTAAAGATACATGGTGGCAAAAGGCTTTATATAAGATTCCATTTTTAAAATATATTTACATATAAGAAGAATATAGGACGGTTAAAATATAATATAAGATAAGAAATATTTTGCAAATCTAAAACTATTGTATATGATATTTACAAATATGCTAATCATGTAATGTCATATGACAATCAATTGGCAAATTAGCAGATGGTTATACTATGAAAATATACAATGAAACCGGACAACGAATGTTCAACCCGCCATCAGCGGCCACATTGGTTTAATGGTTATTTAGGTTATTACATATGTCTTGGTATTGTGTAGGCAAATCTATGTGTCGGTTAATGCTGTTTGTTGATATGGATAATATGGCCTCTATGATCAGTCTTTGGTATTTATTGGAGATGTTATTGTATATGGTGGTGGGAGAAGTTAGATTGAATGAGTGGCCGGTGGTGTTAATATGATTGAAGATAAGCGACCTGTTGTCTCTGTTGGTAATGCATCTACCGTGTTCGGTCATCCTGATGGCCACGGACCTACCAGTCTCGCCTATGTAAGATGCACTGCAATCGTTACATGAGACTGAGTAGACCGAGCCACCAGAGGACCGAGCAACGGTAGATCTAGGTAATCTGGTGATAGGGTGTCTGAGGATGGCGCCGATGCTATTGCTATTAGTAAAGTGGGTGTTAATTCCGTGGGTTCTGAGGATGCGGGAGATGGCGACTGATTGGGTGGAAAAGGGAAGTATACAACTGTTTCTGGTGATTGCAGGGGGTCTAACGGAAGAAGGGTCAAATTTATACTTATGTATGAAATGGGGGGGGGTATTGGGACCGGGCCAACTGTTTAATGATTAGGGAAAATTCAATGGTTCTAAACAGTGGAAGGGAGCAGTGGGTGAACAATCTCTCTCCCGCATCCTCAGAACCCACGGAATTAACACCCACTTTACTAATAGCAATAGCATCGGCGCCATCCTCAGACACCCTATCACCAGATTACCTAGATCTACCGTTGCTCGGTCCTCTGGTGGCTCGGTCTACTCAGTCTCATGTAACGATTGCAGTGCATCTTACATAGGCGAGACTGGTAGGTCCGTGGCCATCAGGATGACCGAACACGGTAGATGCATTACCAACAGAGACAACAGGTCGCTTATCTTCAATCATATTAACACCACCGGCCACTCATTCAATCTAACTTCTCCCACCACCATATACAATAACATCTCCAATAAATACCAAAGACTGATCATAGAGGCCATATTATCCATATCAACAAACAGCATTAACCGACACATAGATGTAATAACCTAAATAACCATTAAACCAATGTGGCCGCTGATGGCGGGTTGAACATTCGTTGTCCGGTTTCATTGTATATTTTCATAGTATAACCATCTGCTAATTTGCCAATTGATTGTCATATGACATTACATGATTAGCATATTTGTAAATATCATATACAATAGTTTTAGATTTGCAAAATATTTCTTATCTTATATTATATTTTAACCGTCCTATATTCTTCTTATATGTAAATATATTTTAAAAATGGAATCTTATATAAAGCCTTTTGCCACCATGTATCTTTACCTGTAGAAGGGCGAGGCTGCCCGAAAGCTCGTAGCCCATGTATAGTAAAAATAAATAATTTTCTCTTCGTTTTTATAATCTTTTTATTATACCGTTATATTATATATATTATATTTATTATATATATATTACACGTTATTTGTTTTCTTGGCCGACTGTTTTACATATGGTGTTATCTTAAAATTGCTTGTTTTGAATATTTTTTAGATTGAGATTTTTAGCTAGTATGTAAAAAAATTAACTCTGTTGAAATTTAATTTTGTATTTATATATAAATAAAATTAACTCTGTTGATTTTTTTTTGTATTTAATCGATAACAGCGAAGTTACGCATGTTAATGTTAGGGAAAAATATTTTGATGTTAAGAAAAACCTGCTCCATCTCGTTTTACATAAATGTTGAAAATTTGGTCGAAATTGATGCATTGTAACGAAAGGTTTTAGTGAACAACACTTATAAAATTTGCATTTTATTAATATACTAGCGGATGTTTACCCGGCTTCGCCCGGGTTTTATCCGAGTGAAAGTTTGCCTAACGAATATTATATATTATGAAGTATAATAAACAATGTTGAAGATTAGTTTTAATTATTAATCAAGATTGTGTGTGAATATGTGAGAAAGATGTAATATCGTTGTTGTTTTCTTGGCCGACTGTTTTACATATGGTGTTATCTTTAAATTGCTTGCTTTGAATATTTTTTTTAGATTGAGTTGAATGAATTGCTGAATTTTTTTTTGTATTTATATATAAATAAAATTAACTCTGTTGATTTTTTTTGTATTTAATCGATAACAGCGAAGTTACGCATGTTAAAGTTAGGAAAAATATTTTGATGTTAAGCAAAACCTGCTCCATCTCGTTTTACATAAATGTTGAAAATTTGGTCGAAATTGATGCATTGCAACGAAAGTTTTTAGCGAACACCACTTATGAAATTTCCATTTTATTAATATAGAAGATAAGAAGATATAGATATATATGGTAATTTAAAC
>CP092868.1:94256819-94271865 GCA_030710605.1 Cordylochernes scorpioides
CCGGTAAGATATAATACAATATAATGCAGCTTATGATTGTAAAACGACATTTGAAAATTATCCTGCATGTGTTTCTTTTAAACGAAAAAGTCAAAATTTATTTTTAAGGAGAAATAACGATATTTCCAACCCCAGGGATGAATTGTGAAGAGTGATGATAAACGGAAAAATAAAAGTGTCCGGGGATGGGATCTCCGGTAAGAGGACACCTCTCCCTAAAGGACACTATGGCTCTCCAATTAGGTGTCCTTTACAGGGAGGTTCTACTCTCTCTCTCTGTATAACTTTACATTTTAACTAATCTTTTAAGAAAGAAAAGAACAATTTTCTTTATTGGTCCAATAAGAAATTCTAGGTATTACAATGTATGTGGTAAACCCTATTAGTTTCACATATTTTATTGTTGTTTCTTATCACCTTTGTGTAAAGATTACACAAATTCCATGAGTCCATGCTCCTTGAGCTGTTTTAGGATAAGCAGCAGCCTTTCCCAAAGATATGTTTAGTGCATCTATTACAAGCCAAAATTTGTTCTGGAGCTGCAGGTGCCAAACTACATTTTGGGTAAGTGGGGTAGATTTTGTTGTTATTTTCTATCTTCAATGGCTTGAGATGGCCTGTTCTAAATCTTGTTAGTGTTGTTTGATGTTGTCTGAGGTTCAGAGCTCCTCCTGGGACCACTCCACTGTACCAACTGTGCCCTGGCTTGTGGACTGAAAGGTCTTGGTGGCCATCTGCTTCAAGGGTGTACTAGCTGTGTTTAGATATTAGTGTCATATAATTTGTTGTTTTATATCCCCTTGTGTAAAGATTACACAAATTCCATGAGTCCATGCTCCTTGAGCCGTTTTAGGATAAGCAGCGGCCTCTCCCAAAGGTCCTGTTTAGAACATCTAATGCAAGCCAAAATTTGTTCTGGAGCTGCAGGTGCCAAGCTACATTTTGGGCAAGTGGGGTAGATGCTTGAGATGTCCTGACATTCTTTAAACAATACATGAACATGATGAGGAACTCCGCCTTTGCCGGTCCCAAGCCCAGCTAAAAAGGAGGGGGAGCAGTAACAAGCTCGCTAAAAAACCTGGGCTCAGCTGGCCCGGCTGATAGTGTACCCTGTAAGGGCTCCTGATCCAGGGATACAGGATGAGCAGCGTTTGTACTCCATGTTAGGAGCGGCTGCACATGGCGTCTGTTCCTCATGTCAGAGGCGGCCATTTCTTTTGGAGCTAAGTCGGCCTGCCACTGAGTAGTGCTCCCAGTCTTAATGACAAAGGCAGACGCATTTTACTTTACCCAATCATGATGGTTGTCAAATTTTTTTGATTGAGTGGAGATAAGAAAGAAGAAGAAGAAGACATGATAAGGCACAATTTAGATTATAAACACAAGGTAATAAGACCAAATCTAAATAAATAGTGTATGACATTTCGGTAACAGCATTGTTACCATCTTCAAACAAAAGCACTGAATGAGAAAAAATAACACAGCATGTTTTAAATAGTTACTGTTATCAAGTGTGTAAACAAGATTGCAGATAATGATAAGGCACAATTTGGATTATCCCTAAATATATAAAAGTCAGTGTATGTATGTATGTATGTATGTGTGTACCTATGTCGGCTATACACGTCCACAATACGTAACTAATCTGACTGAAATTTTAACAGTATATAGAGTAGAATCTGGAAAAACTTATAGTGAAAATTTCAGGTCTCTATCCCGAATATTCTTTGAGTTATTTGCAAATTGCGTTGCAAATTTGCCTTTTCGCTTAGAGTGTAGATGGGAGGTAATATCAACTGACCTAATGTACATGTAAAACGTGTTTTAACAGGACATAGAAGAAAATATGGAAGAGATATTTGTCGCATTTTTAGCCAAGAAAAATTGAAATTGACAGGTTCTGGGCAAAAATAGTTGTTTTTTTTTAGTCAGAAAATGATGATGACAATATTGCTGTATCATGTTTGATTATCAGATACAAAATTATATCGGGAAAATTTTTCCAAAAAGCTGAGACCACGGGTGAAGCCAGTTCATTTTTAGTGTGCAGGAACAAAATTCTAACAGAAAAACATTCATTCGAGCAGAAGACACAAAGCCAGATCATCTCTTTATAAAAATATCGCTTCTCTGACACAAAGTTTGGAGCGGGAAGTTTCACAAGAGTGACATCCACGGCGCCAATTTATAATTGTAACAAATAGTATTTGAATAAAAGCATTTAATCGGGTAAAACCTGGGCGTTGCCCGGGTCATTCGGCTAGTAGATTATAAACACAAGGTATAAGACCAAATCCATATAAATAGTGTGTGATGTTTCGCTAAAAGCGTTGTTACCATCTTCAGACAAAAGTACTGAATGAGAACAGAAACAATTTAAACATGCTGTGGTATAATATCTCATTCAGTGATTTTGTCTGAAGGTAGTAACAACACTGTTACTGAAGCATCACACTATTTATTTATTTGGTCTTATTTACTTTGTGTTTATATTCTATAATCCAAATTGTGCCTCATTAAATTTTATTGTGTATATAGATAAATCGCAATTTGGATTTTAGATTATATCTACAAGAAAATAAGACCTAATCCAAAGTATGACGTTTCATTAACAGCGTTGTTACCATCGGACAAAAGGATAAAATCAATTTTTAAATAAAAATATTCTTTTGTCTGATGATGGTAACGCTGTTACTGAAACGTCACACACTGTTATTTCATTTGGATTAGGTCTTATTTTCTTGTAGCTAAATGTATGTAGGTTAGATGAATGATAGAGTAAAATACTACCTATGTTTGGGATGAAAGAAATCAATCATAACTAGGCCTGACATGACTGAGACTCCAATGAGAGACCACCTCCTTGAGAGACGGGCCTGCCATATTTTATGGATGGATGGTTGTTCATCGGAGACATTCACAATATAACCTCTTTGATTCTTCCAACTTTAATCCAACTCTTAATTTCAAGTCTTTCTAATTCCAATCATGCTATTTTCTTCAATTTAATTCCTTTTTTTTTTAAATTATCCCTAGTACATGTGGTACAGGCCATTATAATCATGGTGGGTAGAAGTTGGTGACTGCTTTTACTGTAAGTTCACCACATCTCTACACATGTGAAAATCAGTTTGAACGAAAATTCTGATACAGTAGAACCTCCATGAGAGGACACTTGCACTAGAGGACACCTCTCTACAAAGGACAGTTTTTATTTGCAAAATTACCATTTTTACTCTCCCTAAAGGACACTTTGGCTCTGCAACTAGGTGTTGTCCTTTTCAGGGAGGTTCTACTGTACCTTAGAATGTTTAATTAAGTTATATATTTTAGTCTTTTACTTTGAAAAATTGACAATTTCCCAAATAATTCTTTGTCCTGGTCAAAAATAATTTAAATAATTTCACAGAATGTGGGGGGGGGGGTTAATGAACGAATGAATTATATAAATCTTTTTTTTTTTTTTTGCTTATCCCTAGTACACGTGGTACAGGCCATGATAAACATGGTGGGTAGTTAGCGACTGCTTTTTACTGTAAGCGCACCACATGTCTACACATGTGAAAGCAGTTCGACTTTGCACTTACAAATGTGCCAGAGCCCCGTTTGGTTACTTGCACTCGCTGGTGGGGTTGGACTTTTGCAAGAATCGGGGGGCCATTGGAGCATTTTTTTTTTTAACAGAAAAAAGTGTCCAATGCGGGGATCGAACCCGGGTCGTAGTGGTCGTAAACCAAACGGTTTAACCAGCCTTATAAATCTGGCCATGATAAGAAATCTAAGAATAATTTTCTTCTGTAAAGATTTTGAAGTAAAGACTCAGCATTAAAAAAAAATGTATTCTTTAATGGGCACACTATTAAAAGAAGCACACAGCAAGGATTCTCAAAAAGGAGAATACTTAGAATCAAATTAATAAATTTTCCACCAGTTTTAGACAAATTTTGATGTATTTCTTGTATGCATTTATATTTTAATGTCCTTTATTTTTGTATTTATTTACACCTATCTGGCAAAAAATGATAAAAGAACAAAAATTAATGTCACAAGCAATAAAAAAAAAAAACTTGTATTTTACAAGGAAGAAAGAGCTGGGAAAGACTGTAAAATGATAACAGTTTAATTTTGTCTCTAACAAAAATTCTTTACAAATAATTTACTTATTTGCTTTTTTAGTACAGGCGGAGTGGATCAAGTCCTTCAAGTATTCTCCTTTCTTGTCACCTGAGGGCTGAGCATCAAACTCCTTGAAAGGAACCTGCGGCACACACAGTTCATGTATATATAGATGGAAATTTTGCTGGGAGGATGTTGATCTAAAAAGACAAAGGTCGCCTCGATCAATAGATGGCATCTGGCTTTGACGTCTTTTTGACGGGAGAGGCCATTTTTGTCTTTTTAGATATATATATATGAAAAAAAGAAAGAAAAAAAAAGATAAAAAGGTCAGGTGTTGAAATCAAAAATAAAAATGGCACATCCTGACCAGGAGTGAAATTGGGTTGGCCAAATATCAGGGAACAGGCTAAATCAATGTTTAGTTGATTTCTGTTCCACCAGATAGCGCTCTGCCTTCTGTAAAGCACATGTGCTCCTGGTCAGGATATGCCTTTTTTTTATTTTAGATATATATATATAATTATCCCTAGTACACATGGTACAGGCCATGATAATCTACACATGTGAAAAGCAGTTCGACTTTTACACTTACAAATATGCCAGAGCCCTGTTTGGTTACTTGCACTCGCTGGTGGGGTTGAATTTTTGCATGAATCGAAATGCCATGGAGTATTTTTTTTAATTATAAAAAAAAGTGCCCAATGCGGGATTCGATCCTGGGTTGTAGCAATCAAAAACCAAGGTTTTAGACCACTTGTCCACTGACAGTTCATGTAGCACCACAGAGCAGTAATAGGGGGTTCTCCATTTGGGTTCAACTAACTGGAGGTGATTGGGTTGGTTCACACCAAGATGTACCATTAGATAAGTCAGTGACGCCCTCTTCCCCTTACCACATAGCGCCTCTTCCTGAGTCATGTCACAAATAAATGTTTCCTCTTCTAGCTACAGTAGAACCTCCATGAAAGGACACCCGCGCCAGAGGACACCTCTCCACAAAGGACAGTTTTCATTTGCAAAATTACCATTTTTACTATTTATCAACTCTCCGGTAAGAGGACACCTCTCCCTAAAGGAAATTTGAGCTCTGCAATTAGGTGTCCTTTACAGTACAGGTTTTACAAATTGAGATAATTTACAACCAATATATAAACCGACATTTACCAAAAACATTCCCAGAAGTCAGGTTTGATTTGGTCATGTTATCTACAAGAGTTAGTTACCTTGACCACAGTGTAGCCAGCCCCAGACAGCAGCTGTTCTACCAGTGTGACTTTGCCCAGTGGATCACTGGAGTTGAGGATGAGGTTTCTGAAGCTCAAGGTCAGCAGGGCAATCCTGGACAACTGCTGCGTTAGCCACAACTCAAGTATTTAGCTTCTGGAAACATGGAACATGTCTCTCTAAATTACAACATCTAGTCACAGAGAGCCCAAGTTGTCTTTTATATTGAGGTGATGACAACAATCTTGTCAAACATGGGATGTCAAGGAAGAGACTCAATTCATATAACTATGAGGGCTGTAAAATTTTCATGGAATTGGGCAGTAAATGGATATTTTTGAAACATGGCATTTCAGAAGGCCAGAAATATAACTTCTTATTCTACAAATATTAACAAAATTGCTCAGCAAATTCCTTGAACTTCATGGACTTTTGGCTAAGTTCAGTAAGATATTCACAGCCCTAATTTTACACATCTGTGTCCAATTCAGAATCTGCTAGACTGTTGATCAGTGCTCACACTGTCATGTTATTCTGATTAGAAACCTATTGTCATCAACTACAGAACAATTGAAATGAAGAAAATACAACATGGCTATAGAACATCACTTAGAACCACGATATTGTGATTATAACCAAAATTGAGCCATAAATTCTCAAAATCATGATTTTTTTTTTTGCTTATCCCTAGTACACGTGGTACAGGCCATGATAATCATGGTGGGTAGTTAGCGACTGCTTTTTACTGTAAGCACACCACATGTCTACACATGTGTAAAACAGTTCGACTTTGCACTTACAAATGTGCCAGAGCCCCGTTTGGTTACTGCACTCGCTGGTGGGGTTGGACTTTTGCAAGAATCAGGGGCCATTGGAGCATTTTTTTGTCCAATGCGGGAATCGAACCCGGGTCGTAGTGGTCGAAAACCAAACGGTTTAACCAGCCTTCCACTGACCCCCTAAAAAATCATATGATACCCAAGTAGCTGTTGTGTATTAAATGAGAAGACTTGGTGTGATATTCCAGTACAGTAGAACCTCCCTGTAAAGGACACTTAATTGCAGAGTCAAAGTGTCTTTTAGAGAGGTGTCCTCTTACCAGAAAGTTGCTAAATAGTTAAAATGGTCATTTTGCAGTTGAAAACTGTCCTTTATAGAGAGGTGTCCTCTAGCGTGAGTGTTCTCTCAAGGAGGTTCTACTGTATCAGTGGAATTCTGGTTTGAACTCCAACCAGGCAGGTTTACACTAGCAGCAGCAGGCGGCCACATGTACACAAGTGAAGTAGTGTCTCACCTCTGTAACCCTGTAGGCAAAGGCTTCATCTTAGAGTCCAAGTATGTCTTCCCGACTTCTAGGCCAGAGGAACTGTAGGGCACCGGGTTGCAGTCAGAGTTGACAATAAACTCGGCATCTGGTCAAAACACCATTGTGGTCAGTATGGTTACATATTTATAACTAATTAAACAACCTTTATTTATTTAGACGTCACACATTGGATAATTATTTACATAGAATGATACTAAGCATGCCAGAGAGAATGTGAGAGAAATTATATACATTAGAACCTCTCTGTAAACGACAACACCTAATTGCAGAGACAAAGTGTCTTTTAGGAGAGAGGTGTCCTCTTACTGGAAAGCTACTAAATAGTAAAAATGGAAATTTTGCAAATGAAAACTGTCCTTTATAGAGAGGTGTCCACTAAAGGGAGGTTCTACTGTATTATTTTTTGAATTTGTGTGATCATGCTACCAGGCAGGTTGAATACGATAAAGAACTTGAGGTGGTTGCCAAGCATTCATCCATACAAAAGCCTCTATTAAGACATATAGTCTTTTCTATGTGGATTCACCACGGAGGCTGCAAAGGAAAGAGTGAACAAAGTTATTTAAATTTAACAATCACATGTTCATTATCATATCATTAAAAAGGTTTAGTTTGACATGGAGAGATAGATATAGGGCTAACCTATCCGGATCCCCAGGGAAGGACAGATGACGTTAGGCTTCAAGTAGTCGCCCTCCTTGGGAATGAAGGTGTGTAGGCAGGTGGTGACAGCGTCATTTAACTTCTCATCTAGGGCCGGATGGGGAACCTGTGCAATCATTCAGTGTCAACCAGGCTGGTACCTAAGTCATGTAGACACACAGGTATTCAGGGCTATTTACAATCCCACATAACTATTTACCTGTCAGAGTGGAAAATTCTTGAGGAGACCTACCCTAAAACCTATTGTACTGAAGGACATTTTAAAAGATATTAATTATTTAACTTTCAGTTGCACGAGAGAGAGAGAGAGATAAGGAGATGCCTTTTTTTTTTTTCTTTCTCAATTTATCTTCCTTATTCCAGTACAATATCACATTTGTACTATTTTTTCACATTGTTTCACGTTCTCACGCAATTCTGGCCTTAACTACCCATTTCTCAATTTTTCTAGATGCCTGAATAACAATTTTTTTTGGTGGTTGAGGTTCATTCAGCTTGTACCACATTGACGAGGGCCAACAGCCCGAAATGCGAAAATGGTTAGCTTTTCTTGATTGATCAAGAATGAGTATTTGACCAATTATGGAATAATTAAAAATCAACAAGAATAGTTGATATTTATTCCGACAGATATCGCAAGCCATCAGCAACTTTCAGTTGCACGATAAGGAGATGCCTGTTTTTTTTCTATATTATTTATTCAACTATTTATTCAATAAAAAGGGAGCTACAAATTAAAAAAATAATAATAATAAAAGATGATACAAAAACCCACATTGCTTTCCATCATTGATGATAACTTATCAAATTTGAAGAGGGCAGGCACCACAACATTTGACCTAAATGAGGGTCATGGACAAGTCTATTGTTTATTAAATTGTGATGCCCTGATGATCTATCTCCATGCTTACATGCCTGACTCACAAACATCCCATCACATAAAACAACGTACAATTCTCTAAACATGTAGTGGGTAGGTTTCATTAGAAATTATAGAAATTTATCTTACACAGTAGTACCTCCAAGAGAGGATGCCTTTCTACAAAAGACAGTTTTCATTTGCAAAATTGCCATTTTTTACTATTTAGTCACTCTCCGGTAAGAGGACACCTCTCCCTAAAGAACACTTTGGCTCTGCAATTAGGTTTACAGGGAGGTAGTTCTACTGTATAAAGAAATCATCAGAACTCAATTTTAGCATGGTAGATGCTTTTTGTGATGACGACACTGTCATCAGGTCACAATTGCTACACACAAATGAGTTTTGTGTTAATTTTTTATAAAATGAATCTGCCAAATCTGATCCGTAATATTCAGACATACTGCCATGCCAACTATATTGTATAAAGTTATAAATTTAGAATAGATTCATATATAGAAGAATAATGTAACCAAACGGGGCTCTGGCACATTTGTAAGTGCAAAGTCGAACTGCTTTTCACATGTGTAGACATGTGATGCGCTTACAGTAAAAGCAGTCGCTAACTTCTACCTACCATGATTATCATGGCCTGTACCACGTGTACTAGGGATAATAATAAAAATAAAATACAGTGGAGCCTCCCTGTAAAGGACAACACCTAATTGCAGAGCCAAAGAGTTCTTTAGGGAGAGGTGTCCTCTTACCAGAGAGGTGTTAAATAGTAAAAATTTTTCAAATGAAAACTGTTCTTTGTAGAGAGGTGCCCGCTAAAGGGAGGTTCTACTGTATTAGAAATATCTGAGCTGGGCGTCTCAACGGGGGGTGTTCCTGGGGGGAGGAGGCGAAGGATCCTGGTATGGCCACCCTCCCAGGGTGTGAAGGCTCCTCCCGAGGTGTGAGTAGGTCACCCCAGTAGGTCCCCACCATAGAAATCCTTTTCCCGCCCATTGTATGAATGTCGAACCAACAATAATACAGTGGGCCACAACATTCGATAGCGAATAAAATGATTTATATATATAGAAGAAATATGCATTAAGTATATAAAATGAGAAGTGATGCAAAGAGCATGTACTTTGTTTTATACTTTCAAATATAGTATGTAAGTACTAATTAAATTGGTTACTGTCTCATTTTCCCTCTATTTTGTTATTTCTTATATATAAATCACATGCAAGTTTGTGGGTGAAGCCAGCACAACATGTAAATAGTTACCTCAACACTTCCAATCTGTGGGAGGAGGTTGGGATTCTTTGGATTCAAGTGTAGGGATAAGGCATTGAGATTGAGTAGCTTCAACTTGACTAAGGCAGCCTTGTATTTGTCCTGGTTGGCATCTGGAGCAGGAAGTGAGGTAGGTTCAATGGCACAGGGATCCAAGTACCTTTTATCAGTGCTGCGCAGAGGCCAGGCTTGTGGATGGTGGGGAGAAACTCGTAGTTGCCCAGGATGGACAGGTTCCACACCAGGTTCAGCCACCTGTAGTCCAGGACAGCCTCGGGGGAAGCCTGGTATTCCCTGAGGACATTCAGGATGATGTCCATGTTGTTGGGCACATAGCGGAAACATCCCAGGGTATTGACCAGGAAGCAGATCTCCTTGTACTGGAGCTGGGAGACTTGGTCCAGCAGCTTGGATAGACACAGCTCAAGGGTATCTGCTCCCCAAACACACAATTGCAACAAAATCAATAGGTGTAGTGATAGTTAAGGATGTCATTATAAGGATATAAAGGATTATAACTATACATTTTACTATATGCTCCCAGGTCAGCCATGATCCCTTCATTAATAATTCCCCCCAATACTGAGGACTCAATTGGGGAATAAAAATGCCACGAATGGCAAGGCACAAACTTCAAAGGTCTGCTTTGTCATTTATAATATTTTGAATAGGATTAATTGTTTGAGGGTCTTTTTTTTTAAGATTTATTTTTACTAATATGATACTTAACACAATGATCTAAAGACACAGGCTGTATATGTTATTTAAGTGTAGGGGTTACCACTGCTCATATATTAAGTACACTACAAGTCTACATATATAGAAGCACTTCCAAGTTGTGCCAATAACTCACACTCACTGGAAGGGGGTTAGACTTGCAAGAAATGGAGGAAGGCACTAAAGCAACTTATTAAAAATGACATTTCAAAAATTGCTTAAATGGTGGTTGACACATGGGTCAAATAGCTGGTGTAACTTACTGGGGCTGTTCCAATGCAGCTGGCCTAGGAGGGATATCAGAGTCAGCAGTTTGGGCTTGGAGAGAGAGTCCAGAGCAGGGGCCAGGTCCTCAGTCACCTTGGTGAAGAGCTCCAGGTGGGGGTAGGAGAGGGAGTTGAGGGAGAAGAGGATGGAGAGACAGTTGTTGGGGCTCATGGTGGATGGATGCTTGGTGAGGTAGTAGGCAATGCCACCCAGCAGGGAGGTGGGCCGCAGCTTGGCCTGGCTCAGCATCCCCAGGAGCTTCACCAGCTGCTCTGGGGCCATCTGGTCCAGCATCTCCAGAGCCTTGTCCTCCATCTTGGGCACAATAGAGGGGTTGAAGAGGTGCATCTGGGAGAGGACCTTCAGCAGGGTGGGTGGGGTCAGCTCAAACACCCGCTTCTCCACGGCCTCTATGAGGTGCTGCATCACCTGCTTCTGTACGTCTGACTCCTGGTACTGCAGGTGGATGTCCAGGTGCATCAACAGCATGCGGAGGCTCATCTTGCGGGACTTCCACAAGATCTCGTTCTCCACCACCCTTATCAGCTGGCTATTGGGATCTATCTTCAAGACTATCAAGCTTCTAAGAATGTTGGCTAGGTGGTAATCTGTGAGGTGCAACGCATCTTTCTCCAGGAGGCTGCACACAGACTTCATCTCCGGGGTATCATGCAGTTTTCTTGGATCTGCTATGACGCCTTTCAGGGTCTTCAGAGTCCATTCTTTCAATGGCTCATTGATTTTTTGATATTTGACATTACTCAAAGGTGTTTTATATTTATTTATATTTACATTTGCTAGTATTGGTGCACTGTCCTTTTTATCTTCAGCAGTTGCCAATTTGAGGGAGGGATGGGTGCTGCATAACCTCCTGAGTTGGCTGGGGAGTACTGGCTGCTGTCGGGGAGCGGCGGCAAGGAAGTGTTGAAGGATTTGTCGATTTGCCCTGAGGAATGAGAAGGCCATTGTAGATGTTAGGTGGCTTGGATCATAATCTGTAACCCAAAGAGAGGATTCTGTTAGAACTTAATGAAAGGTTTTAGAATAGCTCCTAGAGAGGAAAAAATGATTTAATGGCCATATTTTAGCGGTTGATGAATAAGCCTAACTAGAATGAAATAAATCATTTAACTCTCTCAAACTAACTGCAAAAAAAAAAAAAACTCCCAATAAACATTTGAAATGACAAAAAGGGGATTGTTGTATAACTGTGTCCTCCAAAATGGATATTGAGAGAATCCAGTTTTATTTAAGCATGTTGACAATGACCTAGCCAATTCCAAATAAACATATCTGATTTGTCTGAAATTTCAACACATAAAATATTTAGCTTAACTTCTTGTGAGAGACACCCCCCCACAAATACTTTGGTTCTCTCTTGAAGATCAACTGGGGTTTGTCATTTTACAAAAGTGGTCACTCAAGGAGGTGGTCTCTCTAAGGCTGAGTGAGTGAATCTGTTCCGATGCCAGGATACTAAAGCAGGAGCCATTTACCTTGTTCAAGCAACAAAACATTGGGTGAGCTCAAAGCAGGATTAAACAACTCTTTCTTGGCAAAGAAAGGACCAATTGCTAGAGATCCATCATTGCTAGTCTCTGAATACATTAGAACTTTATGGAGCTATGTGACACCAGATAGATATGCCATTTTAAGAAATGTGCTCCACAATCTACAACTACAAGAAACTATGGAACTCTATAAGATGGTGGTAAAATTTAAATTCAATCTAACCTCTAACCACCAATAATTCAACACTTATTTGACCCAATTTTTAATTCCCAACCTCCATCCTATCAAATAGGCAACAATACTTCGACACTATTGATAATTCAACCATTTTTAAATCAACTTTCAACATTAGAAAATTCTTGTTTGAAAACAATTTTATTGCTAAAAATACATTACTTCGGCACTCAGGGCACTTTGGCTGTAGTTAGCATATGTGCACCCAGCTATTACAATGTGGTAACAAACAAATGGCTGCACTGAGAGTTGGGTATAATATCTGTTTGGGCCTCATTGGTTCAATCACCTAATTAAAGTGGCCGCTAGTGCAAACAATGAGTTGTCTTAGATAGTAACACAGAGAAGAGGTGCATGGTTTTTGAGGATTGATCTGCTAGAATGGGGTTCCTAAATAAAAGCACATACACAGGAAGAAAGGAAGCATAGATGGAGCTCCTATACTCCAGGCAGTGCAGAACCCAACAACAGCCTACAGGTCCGACACATGTGGCCACACGTTCCTTCGTGCATGTCAAGGTTAACGTATCACTGAACAGGCTAGTGTTGAATCAGCCGCGTTCTAATGTTCGTTTTCCTCGTTCAAATGGACCACGACATTGGGCGAATCTATTAATCTCCTCCAAACAGTGGCTGCGGTCTTGTAGAATTTATATAAACCAAATAGAAGACCTTGATCAAACATCATTGTATTCACCCAGTTATATATTTGTTGATTATCGGGTTAAGACAAGTTAACCTCTCTGTTGCTCCAAGCAACCAAATTCATGATTCTAGCCTAAAAGCAAAACCCTCATAAAGGATTTATTTAAATGATAAGGCACAATTTGGATTATCTATATATATAAAAATGAATGTATGTGTGTGTGTCTGTTTGTTTGTTTGTCCTTTATGCCTGACCAAACCACTCATTGGATCGCCATGAAACTTTGGGAAGTTATTTAGTATAGTACTGGGAAGGTTTCTAGCAAATAAAATTTTTGAAATAACTTTTTGCCTAGAAATAATCAAGATAAATATTCTAATTTATCTGTTATAATTCAACAATCTGCTCTAAATATTATCATGATGATACGATGATTTTGTAATGTAGAAAATTAGGAAAGACAAAATTCAGGATGACACGGCAATTTATTTGAGACAAGAATAATGTTACAATTCAAAGGCAAGATAGTATTCCTTTAACTTCCAATTACCGAGGGAACCAATTAATATTGATTTTATTCAACTTATCGAGTATTTTTCAAGGGACCGGGAAAAAATGTTCACTTTATCGAGAGATTCGTTAAACAAACCTTTACTCGGGTAAAACCCGGGCGAAGCCGGGTACATCCATACAAGAATAATGATACAATTCCAAGGCAAGATACTATTCCTTTAACTTCCAATTACCGAGGGAACCAATTAATATTGATTTTATTCAACTTATCGAGTATTTTTCAAGGGACCGGGAAAAAAATGTTCACTTTATCGAGAGATTCGTTAGACAAACTTTTACTCGGGTAAAACTCGGGCGAAGCCGGGTACGTCCGCTAGTAGATTATAAACAAAAGATAATTTGACCAAATCCAAATAAATAAATAAATAGTGTGTGATGTTTCGGTAAAAGTGCATTATCATGATCCGTACAAGATTCAGTACTTTGTTGATGGAAACAATGCTGTTACCGAAAGGTCACACTATTTATTTGGATTGGGTCTTATTACCTTGTGTTTATTAAGAAAAAGTTTTGTTGACATCTTTGAGAAAACTTGGGTATCTTATTTAGAGGGAGGATTTGGGAAATTGCTGGGATTCTTACTAACAAATGCTGCCACTGACCAATGAAATCAATTCAAGTTGGGGGAGGACGGTTAATTGGATAAATATAGCAATATTTATATGAATGTTATATTAATTCTAATACAAGAAAATAAGACCTAATCCAAATAATTTATTAGTGTGTGACATTTCGGCAATTACATTGTCACCATCATCAGACAAAAGAATAAAAATAATTTTATTCTTTTGTCTGATGATTGTGACAATGTTGTTGCCGAAACGTTACACACTAATAAATTATTTGGATTAGGTCTTATTTTCTCGTATTATAATCTATAATCCAAATTGTGCTTTATTATATTAATTCTATTTGTACTATTTTTCACATACAGTAGAACTTCCCTTTAGTGGACAACCCGCTAGCAGACACCTCTCTACAAAGGACAGTTTTCATTTACAAAATTACCAATTTTACTATTTAGCAATTCTCCGGTAAGAGGACACCTCTCTCTAAAGAACACTTTGGCTCTACAACTAGGTGTTGTCCTTTACAGGTAGTTGTACTGTATATACTATTTAACAAAGTATCACATTGATTTATTATTACTGAATTTGTTTGTGAAGGGTGAAACAGTTTATTGTTGGCCATATATGACATGATGAGAAATTGAAACATTTTAGACGCATATGATTATTTTAAATGATTCTAAACTTTTACCATACGCATCTATAATAGTTTCAACTTCTCATTACAGATGGCGTACATCATATATTACATAATGCAACATATGTATACATATAAACTATGTAACCTGAATGCAATATGCACATAGATATTTTAAATGTAACCATTACAACACACTGTATTCACTGATTGGGAAATGTCACAGTTTGGGAATTTTAGCGGCTGATTTTGCTATAATAGGAGGTTGGAGAGAAGATTTGTGGTGTTTATTCCTCCTCATATCTAACCTTAATTCTATCTCTACACCCTTGGCTTGCAAGTAACAAGAAATCCTACACATTATATCTGGTGATGTAACTATAATACAATAATAATAAATATAACTGAGAGT
>CP092868.1:94279095-94302357 GCA_030710605.1 Cordylochernes scorpioides
GTCGTCCATAGCTGGAAAAAACAAAATTTTTCTGTCAAAGAGACTATGTCCACTTCCATGAATGAAGTCAGAATAAAATACAACGTTTATGGAAGTCTGTACAAAATATCTTACTAAACAACCATAATATACTCTATTCGTTATTACAGCAGCAAGCAAGTATCACTTATGGGTTATACCATCATATAAACAATTTGTATTACCTTGCGCCATTTTTTACTAATAAAACGATTTCTACTGCCCTCAATGCGATGAAATCAGCCGAGCGCTAGCTATATATTTTCATTGCAGTATAGATAGTGAGAGTTTTTTTTATTTATAAAGAACATATTCCTTCGTTCTAAAGTAAAATATTTGATTATTCAATCGCCTGCTCTGTAATTCCATAGACATCTTCGATTAGCGACATCTTAGATCAAAACTAGACAAATGCCTGTTATACAAACGGGTCTAGATAGACAGCCGGTTCTAAGCCTTATTAAAGTTTACCTTAAAAGAGCTAAAAATAAAGTCAATGTGTGGGACCATATGTTTTCTCAAAATGTGATAGATGTTCAACTTAACTAATGTAAATGAATGGGGGAAAGTGTTTTATCAAGATACAGTGTTTCATAAAGTTATATTTTTTTCAATTTCAGAAAAATCCTCCAAACTCATTTATATTTGAATCATATAAAACGTTTTTATAAAATTTAATTTTTTCAGAATATTGAACTTGCTCACTGGTGATGAGAATTAAATTATTTGGAGCATTTTTGATTGGATCATATTTTTAATTATAGAATCATTTAGCCATTTTAATAAAATATCATAACATTTATTTATCTATATACATATTATTCAATCCTCAGGAACGATCTAAATATCGAAAACATCAATGACTACATTATTAGACAATCATTTAAATTCTACGAAAAATCCGAAAAATTAGAAAACCCCACCTTAAAGGAAGCCACAAACTACAAATGCGGAAAAAGGAAAATAAGAAATTTAAAACCTAGACAAATTCTCCATCAATTAAGCCAGAACGACGAAAAGTGGAAAAAAAGGAAAAACAAACCCACCTTGAATATCAAACAAGCCAGAAAAAAACCTTCTCAAGAATGATATCCCCAAGGACCTGAAAATCCGGACCCAACGACATCATTATAAATTATAATTGTAAATGAACCCCTGTACATAACCACCCCCCTCAATATATTGTAAAAATGATGATCTAGGTTGCTCTTTTTGAGCGGCACCTAATAAAGTTATTTGAACTTGGAACTTGACATATTAATCAATAAATGAATATAAAGTATATATTGGATCTAAATTTATTAATCAGCCAATATTTCTAGGGGCAACACGTCTCTCTTTATCAAGGCTTTTCTTTGATTTAACTAAATCACGTGGCTATGTGATCCACTCACGCTATACAAGACCAAAGCAAGAAACCATCTAATGAAAATTTCACTGTATATGAAATATATTTAAATTTGTTATATTCAATAATAATTAAAAGAGTATAAAATTAAATAACCATTTGATTAAATAAATGAAGAGACTGATAAATATTATAAAAAAATAAAAATGAGTAAAAAAGATTATGATTATGAATATGTTGTGTTGATTAATATAAATAAAAATATATTACAAGTATAAATATATACAAAAATAATAAGATAAAATAAAATAAATAAATAAACAATTTAGGAAGATATAAATTCTCTATAAATTTCTGATAGGTCAATTTTCCTATTTATGCTTTCTGAATCTTTTATAGAGGCCCAGCTTTTTAAAAATAACCTGCAGTGCTTTTCTTTAATATTCTGGTATAAAATGGATGCTTTGTCAAATTCGAGTATATGATTATTGTTTAGTGCATGGTTTACTAGGATAGATAATGGTTTATGGATGCGTAGAGCTGCTTTGTGTTGGTTAATGCGTTCTTTCAATGCTTTGCTGGTTTCTCCAATGTAAGTGGCTGGACAGGTTTTGCATGGAATTTTGTAAATAAAATTGTTTTGTTCTCCTTTTTACTTTTATTTTTGGTGTCTGAGTGGCGTAGAATTTGTTTTAAATTTGGTGCAGATTGATATGTGGTAATTATATTATATTTCTTCGATATTTTTTTTTCTGGCGATTCTTTCTGATCCGTAACTGTATGGGAGAGAGCAATACCTTTTATCGGATTGATCATTGCTATTGTTTGAAGATTGAAATCTGGGAGTGTGAAAATGCTTCTTGATGAGTTTCTTCGGATAATTATTGCCTAGAGCATATTATATTATACTAGCGGATGTACCCGGCTTCGCCCGGGTTTGAACCGAGTAAAGGTGTGTCTAACGAACATTTGTTAGAACAATTCTTTATAAACTTATTAAAAAAAAAAAAGATATATTTTGATAATTTGAAACTCGTAAATTTGAATCTCTCGTAAAGTGAACCTTTTTTCCCTATCTCTTGAAAAATACTCGATAAGTTTAATAAAATCAATATTAATTGGTTCCCTCGATAATTGGTAGTTGAAGTAATAATATCTTTGCCTTGGAATTGTATCATTATTCTTGTCTCAAATAAATTGCAGTGTCATCCTGAATTTTGTCTTTCCTAATTTTATACATTACAAAATCATCATTTCATCTATTCTCCCAATATATATGTTGTAGATAAATGATAAAACTAATTTGACCTGTGCGCAATAACGAGTTGAATCTACAAATCTGCAAATAACTCTAAGGATATTCAAGATATTCAATAAATAATTTTTCAAAACCCTTCCCAGAGATATACCTAATGATATCCCAAATTTTCACGGCGATTGGATGTATGGTTTTTGAATATATATAGAGTACACACAGACAGACAGACAGACATTCAATTATATATATATATATATATATCTATAGATGGAAATTTTGCCGGGAGAAAAATGATCTAAAGATATCTATATATATATAAATGAATGTATGTGTGTCTGTTTGTTTTTCCTTTATGCCTGACCAAACCACTCATTGGATCGCCATGAAACTTTGGGAAGTTATTTAGTATAGTACTGGGAAGGTTTCTAGCAAAAAAAATTTTTGAAATAACTTTTCGCCTAGATATAATCAAGATAAATATTCTAATTTATCTGTTATAATTCAACAAACTGCTCTAAATATTATCATGATGATACGATGATTTTGTAATGTAGAAAATTAGGAAAGACAAAATTCAGGATGACACGGCAATTTATTTGAGACAAGAATAATGATACAATTCCAAGGCAAGATACTATTCCTTTAACTTCCAATTACCGAGGGAACCAATTAATATTGATTTTATTCAACTTATCGAGTATTTTTCAAGGGACCGGGAAAAAATGTTCACTTTATCGAGAGATTCGTTAAACAAACCTTTACTCGGGTAAAACCCGGGTGAAGCCGGGTACATCCATACAAGAATAATGATACAATTCCAAGGCAAGATACTATTCCTTTAACTTCCAATTACCGAGGGAACCAATTAATATTGATTTTATTCAACTTATCGAGTATTTTTCAAGGAACCGGGAAAAAAATGTTCACTTTATCGAGAGATTCGTTAGACAAACATTTACTCGGGTAAAACCCGGGCGAAGCCGGGTACGTCCGCTAGTATATATATATACTAAATCCTCTCTAAAAAATTAAATATTGAATTTAATATACTTGGAACACATTTTAGAATTTTTACAATTTATAAATATAATTTCACCAGAGGCCGCGAGAGGCGCTGCTTGCGAGTGAGTGCAGAAAATTTGCAAATAAAATTGCAAACAATATTTATTTCAAATCAAATTCAAACCAGAAACCTTCACAGTAGTATAGTAAATAACTTCCTGAAGTTTAACAATTTTCACAAAAACAATTAAATTTGCATCATCATTTTTATAAAACAACAGTAAATTAAATTAACAATTTAAAAAATATTTTAACATTACATTTTAACATTTAACACAAAAACGTTACAATTTTTTCTTTAAATATATATTAATATTGAAATGCCAAGTTTTTCTACGTCATTGGAATATTATATTACTAAATTCTCAAATTAAATTTATTATACTTGGAAAACATTTTAAGCATTGTTACAATTTATAAATTTAATTTCACCAGACGCCGCTAAAGGCGCTGCTTGCGAGTGAAAGTAGAAAATTTGCAAATAAAATTGCAAAGTATATTTTTTCAAATCAAATTCAAACCAGAAATCTTCCCATTAGTATAGTAAATAACTTCCTAAAGTTTCACGGCGATTGGATAATCTTACCTTTTTAAAAACATTCATCGTGTAAACAAACTAACATTCATCGTGTAAACAAAGTACGTGTAAAATTATTAACCAATCAAATTCATTTATCAACGCGACCAGGGCTGCCCCAAGCGGTTAAAGGCTGGAAATAACGCTTTTTGGTTTTACATTAAAAAAAGCACAATAACCTTTTTAGTTTTATGAACAGCCTATATGTTAAACGATATCTTTAGCTATCTACATGCGGAATTTCATAATGATTGATTTTGTTTATTTTGCGCAACGCTATAACAAACATCGATTTTATATTTCATTTTTATCGATATAAAGAAGGATATAAAGGAAGGAAAGGAAGGAAGGATATGAAATATATTTTTCGAACAAAAATAACCACTCTCTCTACTCTCAAAAATAACCACTCTCTCTAAAATATATATAAATAAAAATTTCTAGAGATATACTACATGATCTAAGCCAAAAGACCAAGAAACGATATTTTATATATATAGAGATGACCTGGCTTCGAGTGTTTTCTGCTCGAGTGAATGTTTCGCCGGTAGAATTTTGTTCCTGCCTACTAAAAATTATTGTCTGGCTTCGCCATTGGACTGCTTTAGTGAATTTCCCCCTAAAAAATTTGTTCATGTCAATCAAGCATGATACAGCAATATTGTCATCATTATTTCTGACAAAAAATATGGTTGCTCAGTACTTGGTTATTCATATTTTTTCTTGATTAAAAGTGCGGAAAAAACTCTTCCAGATTTAACTCTCTGTCCTTTTCAAATTTCAGCGAGATTAGTTACATATTGAGGGCGTGCATAGCCGACAAAATATATATATGTTCCCGGCTTCGCCCGGTTTTTATCCTAGTAAAAGTTTGCCTGACGAACATTTGTTAAAACGATTCTAGAAAACATCTAATCCACCTATAAATAGATTTATAAACGCATATAATATTGTTATATGCGTTTGAATATATTTTTGAAACACATGAATTTTTTAATAATATTTATTATATTTTAAATAAGATATTGTTTCTTTTGGGAATTTGTTATTAACCATTTCTTTTTTCTCAATGAATTATATATATCAATTTAAAATGCATTTTTGTTATCATCATCACATACAATGTAATCCGCTAGTCTATATCTATCTATCTATTATATATATAAAATTGAATGTCTGTCTGTGTGTACTCTATAGATTCAAAAACCATACATCCAATCGCCGTGAAATTTTGGGATATTATTAGGTATATCCCCGGGAAGGTTTTTGAAAAATAATTTCTTGAATATCTTGAATATCCTTAGAGTTATTTGCAGATTTGTATATTTAACTCGCAAGCAGCGCTACCATTGCGACGATGATAACACGTTTTTTATCTATAAGTTTTATTATCACTAAGTTTATTATCTAAAACAATATTTATCAAAAGTAAGATTATCTCAGGATGACACGGCAATTTATTTAAGACAAGAATATTGATACAATTCCAAGGCGAAGATACTATTCCTTTAACTTCCAATTACCGAGGGAACCAATTAATATTGATTTTATTCAACTTTTCGAGTATTTTTCAAGGGACCGGGAAAAATGTTCACTAGATAAAACGATGATTTTGTAATGTAGAAAATTAGGAAAGACAAAATTCAGGATGACACGGCACACAGGGACCGGGAAAAAATGATCACTTTATCGAGAGATTCAAATTTACGAGTTTCAAATTATCAAAATATATCTTTTTTTTTTTTTATAAGTTTATAGAGAATTGTTTTAACAAATGTTCGTTAGACAAACCTTTACTCGGGTAAAACCTCGGGTGAAGCCGGGTACATCCGCTAGTCTATTATAATATACTAGACGAATGGCCCAGGCAACGCCCGGGTTTTACCCGAGTGCGTATATTTTTTATATTTATTATATAATTCTATTTAATGAATTACATATTTTATTCTTATAAAGATTATCGATTAAAGGTACTTATATATATTTAAAGGTTCTCATAAAGATTACCGATTCAAAAGTTTATTTTATTTTATTAAAAGAAACATATTTTCATTTAAGTATTGTTATTTATTTTAAAAGATTGAGTAATTGTGCAAAACGATAATTGCCTTAAAAAGAAATTGCCTTAAAAAAAAGAAACATTCGCGGTGATTTTGTCTTGCATTCGTTTATACAATTATTATATTTATTGGCATCATATATTAACTTTATGAACGGAAAAATATGTCCAGGATAGCCTAGTGGTCATGGCATCTGCCCGGTAAGCGGAAGGTCGTGGTTTCGATTCCCATCCCTTGACACTTTTTTTATTTTATCCATTCTGACCAAAATCTATCCGTGAACTTCACACAGACAGAATAAGGCAATTATATAAGTAGATACAGTTATCAGCGTCATGCATTCTTTCTTAATTCTGTCACCGTTTGCTTTTGGTTCAGTGGTAGAATGCTCGCCTGCCGCGCGGGCGCCCCGGGTTCGATTCCCGGCCGTTGCATTTTTTTTTTACAATTTTTAAAACTCATTTATATTATTAAAATATATGTGCTTTTCCTGTATATGTACAGATTTATGGTCTATGTAGACAAGTATACAAGAATGTATACAAGTTATTTGCAAATTGCGTGGCGAATTTGCCATTTCGCTCGCAAGCAGTGCCTCTAGCGGTGAAGATGGGAGGTAAAATCAGCTGACCTAATGGACATGTAAAACGTGTTTTAACAGGACATAGAGAGAAATATGGAAAATATATTTTTCGGATTTTTAGTCAAGAAAAATAAATAGACAGGTTCTGGAAAAAAAGTAGTTGTTTTTATTCAGAAAATGATGATGACAATATTGCTGTATCATATTTGATTATCAGAAACAAAATTATATCTGGGAAAATTCCAAAAAGCAGAGACCACGGGTGAAGCCAGTTCATTTTTAATATGCAATAACAAAATTATAGCAGAAAAACATTTATTCGAGCAGAAGAACCAAAGCCAGATCATCTCTTTATAAAAATAAAAAATACTCCATTTCAGACATTATGCTTCATTGATATTTCTTCCCTTCAGCTATTGTTTTGCATCTCTTGAATTATCCTCTACGATTTTTTTTTTACAAATAGTTAAATTTCCCATTTGCATGCTTTTTTCTATATTTATGTAAATTAATATGTGTTTGCATATACTTACTACAGCCATCGGTATCGTTCATAGTGTCGTTTTTATCTTGGCTGTCGAAGGGCTTTTGCCCGAAAGCTTGCTCTAATGCACCAATAAAAGAAACTCGTCTTCTTTCGCCATGTTTTTTATCATCTAAATATTGATTTTATTCAACTTATCGAGTATTTTTCAAGGGACCGGGAAAAAATGTTCACTTAATCGAGAGATTCAAATTTACGAGTTTCAAATTATCAAAATATATCTATTTTTTTAAATAAGTTTATAGAGAATTGTTTTAACAAATGTTCGTTAGAACAAACATTTACTCGGGTAAAACCCCGGGCGAAGCCGGGTACATCCGCTAGTATATATATAAATTGAATGACTGTCTGTCTGTACTCTATAGATTCAAAAACCATACATCCAATCGCCGTGAAATTTTGGGTTATTATTAGGTATATCCCCGGGAAGGTTTTTGAAAAATAAATTCTTAAATAACTTGAATATCCTTAGAGTTATTTTCAGATTTGTAGTTTTAACTCGCAAGTAGCGCCCCCATTGCGACGATGTTAACAAGTGTTTTTATCTATAAGTTTTATTATCACTAAGTTTTTTTATCTTAAAGATTATTTATCAAAATAACATTTTGTACCAAGTCAATGTCAAAGTCAAAGTTAGTTGTATCATTTATCTATAACATATATATTGGGAGAATAGATTAAATGATGATTTTGTAATGTAGAAAATTAGGAAAGACAAAATTAAGGATGACACGGCAATTTATTTGAGAGAAGATTAATGATACAATTCCAAGGCAAATATACTTTTCCTTTAACTTCCAATTACCGAGGGAAGCAATTAATATTAATTTTATTCAACTTATTAAGTATTTTTCAAGGGACCGGGAAAAAATGTTCACTAGATAAAATAATGATTTTGTAATGTAGAAAATTAGGAAAGACAAAATTCAGGATGACACGGCAATTTATTTGAGACAAGAATAATGATACAATTCCGAGGAAAGATACTATTCCTTTAACTTCCAATTACCGAGGGAACCAATTAATGTTGATTTTATTCAACTTATCGAGTATTATTAAAGGGACCGGGAAAAAATGTTCACTTTATCGCGAGATTCAAATTTACGAGTTTCAAATTATCAAAATATATCTATTATTTTTTTATAAGTTTATAGAGAATTGTTTTAACAAATGTTCGTTAGACAAACCTTTACTCGGGTAAAACCCGGGCGAAGCCAAGTACATCCGCTAGTTTTTAATATAACAAACGATAATAAACAACAACAACAATTAATTTTGCATCTTCATTATTATAAAACAACAAAAAATTAAATTAACAATGTAAAAATATATTTTAACATTACATTTTAACATTTAACACCAAAACGTTACAATATTTTATTTAAATATATACACCTATCCCCCGATTCACACGGTTTCCTGAGAAAAACGTGTAAATCGGGGGATAGGTGTACACAGAAAAAAAAATGCATTGACAGGTTAAAATATATAGTCAGCACATAAGCTCGGGATTCCCCGTGAGATGTGTACACAGCGCATGTGTTCAATCACAGTAGCATTTAGTATAGTGCGATAAAAAAAAAACTTATTTGGAAAACAGTGTAGAAGCGAAAACGTGTAAAACAAGTACCGTGTAAATCGGGGAAAGGTGTATTAATATTAAAATTACAAGTTTTTTTTTACGTCATTGGAATATTATATTACTATATTCTCAAATTAAATGTATTATACTTGGAACACATTTTAAGCATTGTTACAATTTATAAATAAATTTCACCAGAAACCGCGAGAGGCGCTGCTTGCGAGTGAGAGTAGGAAATTTGCAAATAAAATTACAAAGAATATTTATTTCAAATCAAATTCAAACCAGAAACCTTCCCAGTAGTATAGTAAATAACTTCCTAAAGTTTCACGGCGATTGGATAATCTTACCTTTTAAAAACATTCATCGTGTGAACAAACTAACATTCATGAGTACACAAACCACGTGTAAATTATTAACCAATCAAATTAATTTATCGTCATTACCAGTGCAGCGCCCAAGCGGTAAAAGGCTGGAACTAACGCTTTTTGCTTTTATATTTAAAAAAAGCACATTAACCTTTTAGTTTTTTTAATAGCCTATATGCTAAAGGAAATCTTCAGCTACCTACATGCGAAATTTCATAATGATTTATTCTGTAGATTTTGTGCAACGCGATAACAAACATTGATTTTGAATTTCATTTTTAAAGATATATTAGCCGAATGACCCGGGCAACGCCCGTGTTTTACCCGATTGAATGTTTTTTTTTCCAAATACTATTTGTTACAATTATAAATTGGCGCGCTAAATAAATGCATATATTAGTTAATAACTATAGCCTATGTGCTTTATCTGTCTATGTACTGTTGGCTTCCGTAAGCGTCTCTTACTGGGAAAAAGAAAGAGAGGATTCCATTTAGTTATTAACTAATATATGCATTTATATAAGGAGCGACCCGCTCCAACACAATAGTTACAAAAACGAAAAAGCGATATATATAATTCTATATACAGTTACAAGCGTCATAATCTCTGTCACCGTTTGCTTTTTTTTGGAATGGCGCTCCCCTATTGGTTGGCTACGATCACGTGGCTACGATGGCGCCGCCACTACCCGAGACACTTTGTTTTGACTTTGCCCCCCCCTCCCCCCACTCGCTTTTTGGTTTTTGTAACTATTGTGTTGGAGCGGGTCGCTCCTTAAATAAATGCATATATTAGTTGATAACTGAATGGAATTCTCTCTTTCTTTTTCCCAGTAAGAGACGCCTACGGAAGACAACAGTATATAGACAGATAAAGCACATAGGCTATAGTTATTGACTAACTAGCGGATGTACCCGGCTTCGCCCGGGTTTTACCCTGGTGAAAGTTTACCTAACGAACATTAGTTAAAACAATTCTAGAAAACACCCAATCCCTACTGAATCTATACTTGGCAAGATAACTTTATGTTTGATTATCTGCTCCACCTAGCTGTACCGGTACAAACGTTGCTGCCTTTGAACAAAAAAGCAGTTTTAATAACTAAATAATAATTTATTAATGATCAAATGTATACAATACATCAAAATGAAAATTAACAATAAAATTATCCCTACATAAATGTCATTTGAATATAACATAAGTAAAAAATAATAGATATATTTTGATAATTTGAAACTCGTAAATTTGAATCTCTCGATAAAGTGAACATTTTTTCCCGGCCCCTTGAAAAATACTCGATAAGTTGAATAAAATCAATATTAATTATCATTATTCTTGTCTCAAATAAATTGCTGTGTCATCTGAATTTTGTCTTTCTTAATTTTCTACATTACAAAATCATCATTTTATCTATTCTCCCAATATATATGTTGTAGATAAATGATAAAACTAACTTTGACTTGTGCTCAATAAATACGTAGAAAATCTTACTTTTGATAAATAATCTTTAAGATAATACACTTAGTGATAATAAAACTTATAGATTAAAAAAACTTGTTATAATCGTCGCTGCTTGCGAGTTAAATCTACAAATCTGCAAATAACTCTAAGGATTTTCGGGATAATAAAGAAATTATTTTTCAAAAACCTTCCCGGGGAAATATCTAATAATATCCCAAAATTTCATGGCGATTGGATGAATGGTTTTTGAATCTATAGAGTACACACAGACAGACAGACAGACATTCTATTTTATATATTTATATAGATATTATATTTCCCATTTGCATGCTTTTTTCTATATTTATGTAAATTAATATGTGTTTGTATATATTCACTACAGCCATCGGTATCGTTCATAGTGTCGTTTTTATCTTGCCTGTCGAAGGGCTTTTGCCCGAAAGCTTGCTCTAATGCACCAATAAAAGAAACTCGTCTTCCTTCGCCATGTTTTTTATCGTCTAAATATTGATTTTATTCAACTTATCGAGTATTTTTCAAGGGACCGGGAAAAATGTTCACTTAATCGAGAGATTCAAATTTACGAGTTTCAAATTATCAAAATATATCTATTTTTAAAAATAAGTTAATAGAGAATTGTTTTAACAAATGTTAGTTAGACAAACATTTACTCGGGTAAAACCCCGGGCGAAGCCGGGTACATCCGCTAGAATATATATAAAATTGAATGTCTGTCTGTCTGTACTCTATAGATTAAAAAACCATACATCCAATCGCCGTGAAATTTTGGTATATTATTTGGTATATCCCCGGGAAGGTTTTTGAAAAATAATATCTTAAATATCTTGAATATCCTTAGAGTTATTTGCAGATTTGTAGTTTTTTTAACTCGCAAGTAGTGCCCCCATTGCGACGATGGTAACAAGTGTTTTTATCTATAAGTTTTATTATCACTAAGTTTATTATCTTAAAGATTATTTATCAAAATGATATTTTCTACCTATTAAATGCGCACAATTCAAAGTTAGATGTATCATTTATCTAGAACATATATATTGGGAGAATAGATAAAATGATGATTTTGTAATGTAGAAAATTAGGAAAAACAAAATTCAGGATGACACGGCAATTTATTTGAGACAAGAATAATGATACAATTCCAAGGCAAAGATACTTTTCCTTTAACTTCCAATTACCGAGGGAAGCAATTAATATTGATTTTATTCAACTTATCAAGTATTTTTCAAGGGACCGGGAAAAAATGTTCACTAGATAAAATAATGATTTTGTAATGTAGAAAATTAGGAAAGACAAAATTCAGGATGACACGGCAATTTATTTGAGACAAGAATAATGATACAATTCCAAGGCAAGATACTATTCCTTTAACTTCCAATTAATGAGGGAACCAATTAATATTGATTTTATTCAACTTATCGAGTATTTTCAAGGGACCGGGAAAAATGTTCACTTTATCGAGAGATTCAAATTTACGAGTTTCAAATTATCAAAATATATCTATTATTTTTTTATAAGTTTATAGAGAATTGTTTTAACAAATGTTCGTTAGACAAACCTTTACTCGGGTAAAACCGGGCGAAGCCGGGTACATCCGCTAGTTTTTAATATAACAAACGATAATAAACAACAAAAACAATTAATTTTGCATCTTCATTATTATAAAACAACAAAAAATTAAATTAACAATGTAAAAATATATTTTAACATTACATTTTAACATTTAACACCCAAACGTTACAATATTTTATTCAAATATATACACCTATCCCCCGATTTACACGGTTTCCTGTGAATAAACGTGTAAATCGGGTGATAGGTGTACACAGAAATAAAAATAAAATGCATTGACAGGTTAAAATATGTAGTCAGCACATAAGCTCGGGATTCCTCGTGAGATGTGTACACAGCGCATGTGTTCAATCACAGTAGAATTTAGTATAGTGCGATAAAAACAACAAAAAAAAACTTATTTAGAAAACCGTGTAGAAGCGAAAACGTGTAAAACAAGTACCGTGTAAATCGGGGAAAGGTGTATTAATATTAAAATTACAAGTTTTTTTACGTCAATGGAATATTATATTACTATATTCTCAAATTAAATGTATTATACTTGGAACACATTTTATGCATTGTTACAATTTATAAATAAATTTCACCAGAAACCGCGAGAGGCGCTGCTTGCGAGTGAAAGTAGAAAATTTGCAAATAAAATTACAAAGAATATTTATTTCAAATCAAATTCAAACCAGAAACCTTCCCAGTAGTATAGTAAATAACTTCCTAAAGTTTCACGGCGATTGGATAATCTTACCTTTTAAAAAATTCATCGTGTGAACAAACTAACATTCATGAGTACACAAACCACGTGTAAATTATTAACCAATCAAAATCATTTATCGTCATTACCAGTGCAGCGCCCAAGCGGTAAAAGGCTGGAACTAACGCTTTTTGCTTTTATATTTAAAAAAAGCACATTAACCTTTTAGTTTTTTTAATAGCCTATATGTTAAACGAAATCTTCAGCTACCTACATGCGAAATTTCATAATGATTTATTCTGTAGATTTTGTGCAACGCGATAACAAACATTGATTTTGAATTTCATTTTTATAGATATACTAGCCGAATGACCCGGGCAACGCCCGTGTTCTACCCGATTGAATGTTTTTTTTCAAATACTATTTGTTACAATTATAAATTGGCGCCGTAAATAAATGCATATATTAGTTAATAACTATAGCCTATGTGCTTTATCTGTCTATGTACTGTTGGCTTCCGTAGGCGTCTCTTACTGGGAAAAAGAAATAGAGGATTCCATTTAGTTATTAACTAATATATGCATTTATTTAAGGAGCGACCCGCTCCAACACAATAGTTACAAAAACGAAAAAGCGATATATATAATTCTATATACAGTTGCGAGCGTCATCATCTCTGTCACCGTTTGCTTTTTTTTTTTTGGAATGGCGCTCTCCTATTGGTTGGCTACGATCACGTGGCTACGATGGCGCCGCCACTACGCGAGACACTTTGTTTTCGACTTTGCCCCCCTACTCGCTTTTAGATTTTTGTAACTATTGTTTTGGAGCGGGTCGCTCCTTAAATAAATGCATATATTAGTTAATAACTGAATGGAATCCTCTCTTTCTTTTTCCCAGTAAGAGACGCCTACGGAAGCCAACAGTACATAGACAGATAAAGCACATAGGCTATAGTTATTAACTAACTAGCGGATGTACCCGGCTTTGCCCGGGTTTTACCCTAGTGAAAGTTTACCTAACGAACATTAGTTAAAACAATTCTAGAAAACATCCAATCCCTACTGAATCTATACTAGGCAAGATAACTTTATGTTTGATTATCTGCCCCACCTAGCTGTACCCGTTCAAACGTTGCTGTCTTTGAACAAAAAAGCAGTTTTAATACCTAAATAATAATTTATTAATGATCAAATGTATACAATACATCAAAATGAAAATTAACAATAAAATTATCCCTACATAAATGTCATTTGAATATAACATAAGTAAAAATAATATATATATTTTGATCATTTGAAACTCGTAAATTTGAATCTCCCGATAAAGAGAACATTTTTTCCCGGTCCCTTGAAAAATACTCGATAAGTTGAATAAAATCAATATTAATTATCATTATTCTTGTCTCAAATAAATTGCTGTGTCATCTGAATTTTGTCTTTCTTAATTTTCTACATTACAAAATTATCATTTTATCTATTCTCCCAATATATATGTTGTAGATAAATGATAAAACTAACTTTGACTTGTGCTCAATTAATAGGTAGAAAATCTTACTTTCGATAAATAATATTTAAGATAATAAACTTAGTGATAATAAAACTTATAGATAAAAAAACTTGTTAACATCGTCGCTGCTTGCGAGTTAAATCTTCAAATCTGCAAATAACTCTAAGGATATTCGGGATAATCAAGAAATTATTTTTCAAAACCTTCCCGGGGATATACCTAATAATATCAAAAATTTCACGGCGATTGGATGAATGGTTTTTGAATCTATAGAGTACACACAGACAGACATTCAATTTTATATATATATAGATATATGCATTTATTTAAGGCGCCAATTTATAATTGTAACAAATAGTATTTGAATCAAAACATTCAATCGAGTAAAACACGGGCGTTGCCCTGGTTATTCGGCTAGTATAATATAAGGATATATAAATATTAAAAACGAAGTAGGCATATCCTGACCAGGAGCACATGTGCCCTTCAGAAGGCAGAGCGCCATCTTGTGGAACAGAAATCAACTATTCATTGGTTTAACCTGTTCCCTGATATTTGGCCAACCTAATTTCTTGATAAATCAAGAAAAGCCATCCACGAACGCGTTTCGCGCTGTTGGCGCTGACGCTGACGAGCGTCTCAAGAAATTGGGTTGGCCAAATATCAGGGAACAGATTAAATCAATGAATAGTTGAATTCTGTTCCACCAGATGGCGCTCTGCCTTCTGTAAAGCACATTAGCTCCAGGTCAGGATATGCCTACTTTGTTTTTAATATCAACACCTGACCCACTTATTTTTCATTTTTTTCTATTGTTTTTCATATATAAATATCTTTATATATAAAATTAAATGCTTGTATTAATATATGTGATAATCTGTATATAGGATTATGTAACCCCACCACAATCTTTATACCATGTATCGTCTAAAGGATTAATAAGGTTAGGCCTCGCGATATGGGAAAGAAACAAAGTAAAGGATTGCTTCATCCAGGAAGTAAAGGTCACTGCCCTGGACCCATAAACCTTAAGTTCAAAGGCCTTCTTCTTCCTGGAGGATTGCAATCATGGCGACAATGGAGGTTCTGAGCCAATTACCTTTAAGCATGACAAATTAATAGCCAATCACCTTTTAGCATGACAAATTAATAGCGAATTCCCAGAGAGAACGTGTAAGGATCTCGACCAATGAGAAGTCGAAAGAGTCGATGACGATTATCTCGGACAAGAAACAAAACGAAGGTAGGTGACCGTGCTACGAGCTAGGTGTGCTCAACATAGGCTCCAAACAAGGTAGTGTACGCTCCATAGATGTGAAAGGCTGGCCACCTCCGCCGAACTTTCTCTCCTCCCTCTCGCAGGTCCTATTCTACCCCATCCAGGTGTGTTCTTTCTTCACTTGTGGAACCCTTATCACCCGACCAAAACTGCACCACCACAATCACCAACCATCCATCTACCCAATCACACAATTCGACAGTGAGTCGACAGGATTCGACAGTCAGTCGATAGGATTTGACATACATATATATATATACTAGCCGAATGACCCGGGCAACGCCCGTGTATTACACGATTTAATGTTTCGATTCAAATACTATTTGTTACAATTATAAATTGGCGCCTTAAATAAATGCATATATCAGTTAATAACTATAGCCTATGTGCTTTATCTGTCTATGTACTGTTGGCTTCCGTAGGCGTCTCTTACTGGGAAAAAGAAAGAGAGGATTCCATTTAGTTATTAACTAATATATGCATTTATTTAAGGAGCGACCCGCTCCAACACAATAGTTACAAAACCAAAAAGCGAGTGGGGGGGGGGGGGGCAAAGTAAAAAAACAAAGTGTCTCGCGTAGTGGCGGCGCCATCGTAGCTACGTGATCGTAGCCAACCAATAGGAGAGCGCCATTCCAAAAAAAAAAGCAAACGGTGACAGAGATGAAGAATTGACGACGCATGACGCTCGTAACTGTATGTAGAATATATTCAAAATAAAGGCATATTCTGACCAGGGGGGAGCCATATACAATTGGGGATCAATAAAAAACGATAAAAGTTTAATAAAAAAAACAACAAAGAAGGAAACAAATGTATTGAACTCTGTTGTTATATTTTAAAAAAATCTTAAGAATCCATCTGGCAACATTTTTTTTCCCAATAAATATTGCGACTAAAACGAACAGCTGCACCAAGTATGAAATGCGACAATAATACGTTTTCTTCATCATGAAGGGGTTAAACCATTTGAAATTTACTCCAGAATCAAAGCTGTTAGCGGTGATATATGTTTATCTCAAAATCGTATTTTTGAATTGTCGGAAAATTCAAAAGCGGCATAGAAAGTTTGGATGACGCACCGCGACCTGGCGCCCCGGTCAAGATTAGTGATGATGCAACCACCAGGGCCATTGACGAGATGATACAGAACGATTGTTACATTAGCATTATATTTATTTCTGCCGAACTTAACCTTAGTTAGGGTATTATCAAAAATCATTACAAAACATTTAAATTGCAGAAAAACTTGCACAAGATGGGTGCCTCGAAAAGGAAATGAAGGAAAAACGTCTTAACGCTTGTAAAGAGCTTTTGTAACGTTATGAAATTCAAGGTGAAGGTTGATAGAATAGCGACAGGGGATGAATCAGGGATAAACCATCACATTCCTGACTCTAAAAGATCAAGAGCAAAATGGCATCACAAGGGTTCATCAACACCAAAGAAACCAAGGGTAACAGCTTCTACTGGACAGTAAAGGATGCATCTTAAAATACAGTCGAACTTGGATAATTCGAACCCCAAGGGACCATAAAAAAATTCGAATTATCCAAAAATTCGAATTAAAGATGTTAAATTATTTATATAGGAAATTCTAGGGACCAAGATAAATATTCGAATTAAAGAGGTTTTCGAATTAAAGAAGTTCGAATTATCCAAGTTCTACTGTATTATCTTTCTAAAGGTCAAACAGTTAATAGCATAGTTTATTCTGAGCTCCTTGAAAAATATTAAAGCTAAAAATTCGTTCCAAAAGGCGTGGTTGCTGAGCAAAGTTGCTTACAGCATGATAATGCTGGCCCAACGTGGCAAATCTCACCTATGAAACCATCAATAAATTGAATTTTAAAGGTCTAATCCACCCCCTTAATCTCCTGATTTAGCCCAAGTGATTATTATTTATTTGGACACTCAAAATATTTTTTCAGGGGCATGACTTTCTAGACTGATTATGAGGTTAAAAATACGGTGCATGGATGGCTTGCCCAAAACACACAAGATTTTTTCTCAAATGGAATTTACAAGCTACCTGACCTTTGGAAGAAGTGTATAGAAAAAAGTGGGGTTTATGTAGAGGATTAAAAAATAAAGTTTTATTTTGGTTTACACTTTTTTTTAAACTTATCGTTTTTTATTGATCCACCCTTGTATATTGCAGCAAAGTATTTATTATCCCTATATATAGTCACGACCGTCATGGGCGGGCTGGCCGGCCGGCCGGCCGGTTCTGTCACGGATGCGCGCGCATCATCATTATGATCATTATCATTATCTAATGATAATAATAATAATAATAATTATTATTATTATTATTATTATTATATTATTATTATTATCCATCCATCAACTTATATAGTCACGACCGTCATGGGCCAGCCGGCCGGCCGGTTCTGTCACGGATGCGCGCGCATCATCAATATGATCATTATCATTATCTAATGATGATAATGATAATAATAATAATGATAATTATTATTATTATTATATTATTATTATTATTATTCATCAATTATATATATAGTCACGACCGTCATGGGCCGGCCGGTTCTGTCACGGATGCGCGCGCACAGGGAGGTCACGTGCTCGCTGGCAGCCAACGGGCGCGCGCCGCCGGCATTACGTCATAGATTTTAAACACAAGGTAATAAGGCCAAATAAAAAAAATAGTGTGTGATAAGGCACAATTTGGATTATCTACTTATATAATTGCCTTATTCTCTCTGTGTGAAGTTCACTGTGTGAAGTTCACGGATAGATTTTGGTCAGAATGGATAAAATAATAAAAGTGTCAAGGGATGGGAATCGAACCCACGACCTTCCGCTTACCGGGCAGATGCCATGACCACTAAGCTACCCTGGACATATTTTTCCGTTCACATTTTTATTTTTATATTTTCAAGTCACACAGTTTGGGGCGGGAGGTTTCACAAGAGAGACATCCACGGCGCCAATTTATAATTGTAACGAATAGTATTTTAATTAAAACATTTTTAAAATATATACGCACTCGGGTAAAACCCGGGCGTTGCCCGGGCCATTCGTCTAGTATTTTATATGCAGATCATTATTTTTTGTATTTATATTATTTACATTTTCTACTTTGGAGACAGTAGTAACATAAAGCTAACCCAGGCTCCTGTAGCGTATCCATATATCGTCATCTACTCGCTCTGGAAACTTTCCTCATTGTTTCTTTTGTATTTTATAAATTTTTAGTTGGTACTTGTCTCAAATAAATTGCCGTGTCATCCTGAAGTAGGTATTTTGAAATTTTCGACGTTACAATATATCTCTTTATATTTTTTATATTTATATAGATAACTAGCGGATGTGTACCCAGCTTCGCCCGGGTTTTATCCGAGTGAAAGTTTGCCTAACGAATATTATATATTATGAAGTATAATAAACAATGTTAAAGATTAGTTTTAATTATTAATCAAGATTGTGTGTGAATATGTGAGAAAGATGTAATATCGTTGTTGTTTTCTTGGCCGACTGTTTTACATATGGTGTTATCTTAAAATTGCTTGTTTTGAATATTTTTTTAGATTGAGTTGAATGAATTGCTGAATTTTTTTTTGTATTTATATATAAATAAAATTAACTCTGTTGATTTTTTTGTATTTAATCGATAACAGCGAAGTTACGCATGTTAAAGTTAGGAAAAATATTTTGATGTTAAGCAAAACCTGCTCCATCTCGTTTTACTTAAATGTTGAAAATTTGGTTGAAATTGATGCATTGTAACGAAAGTTTTTAGTGATTTCCACTTATGAAATTTCCATCTTATTAATATAGATAGGCTAACAGAGTTTTCAGTTGTAAAGTTTGAAGCTATCTCCTCCAAAGATACTTAACTATAAACAGCCATCTATATGCCAACATTTTCGTTATTTTTTTGCTTCACATGAGCGTTTTATTTTTATTTTTTCCTAATATTAATAAATCTATTTATTTTCAATTTATTCGATTTTGCAATCGTAGATTTTTATCTTCAAATGTTGCTTATCTTATCTTAATTGTTATTTATCATTATCGAATTATTTGTTTTAAAAACACGTTCATTTTGTATCATTACTACTTTGGCTCCTTCAGATAACAACCTTCCCTTCATTATGAAGAGGCATCTGTTTCCAATAAAGTTGTTTTTTTCTATGAATATAAATAAAGGTTCTTGGCCAAACCTTTGGCTCCAAACGCATGGACAGCCCTATGTGGCATTTTATCAAGTGCAAATTTTTGATAGCATACCTTTTTTTTGCTTATCCCTAGTACACGTGGTACAGGCCATTAAATCATGTTGGGTAGTTAGCGACTGCTTTTTACAGTAAGCGCACCACATGTCTACACATGTGAAAGCAGTTCGACTTTGCACTTACAAATGTGCCAGAGCCCCGTTTGGTTACTTGCACTCGCTAGTGGGATTGGACATTTGCAAGAATCGGGGGGCCATTGGAGCATCTTTTTTAACAGAAAAATTGTCCAATGCGGGAATCGAACCCGGGTCGTAGTGGTCGAAAACCAAACGGTTTAACCAGCCTTCCACCGACCCCCGGATAGCATACATGTAAAGTTGAACCCACATATATATAAAATTAGCGGATGTACCCGGCTTCGCCCGGGTTTTACCAGAGTAAAGGTTTGTCTAACGAACATTTTTAAAACAATTCTCTATAAACTTATTAAAAAAAAGAGATATATTTTGATAATTTGAAACTCTTAAATTTGAATCTCTCGATAAAGTGAACATTTTTTTCCCGGTCCCTGTGTGCCGTGTCATCCTGAATTTTGTCTTTCCTAATTTTCTACATTAAAAAATCATCGTTTTATCTAGTGAACATTTTTTCCCGGTCCCTTGAAAAATACTCGATAAGTTGAATAAAATCAATATTAATTGGTTCCCTCGGTAGTTGGAAGTTAAAGGAATAGTATCTTCGCCTTGGATGTGTATCATTATTCTTGTCTCAAATAAATTGCCGTGTCATCCTGAGATAATCTTACTTTTGATAAATAATCTTTAAGATAATAAACTTTGTGATAATAAAACTTATAGATTAAAAAACTTGTTAACATCGTCGCAATGGTGGCGCTGCTTGCGAGTTAAATCTACAAATCTGCAAATAACTCTAAGGATATTCAAGATATTCAAGAAATTATTTTCCAAAAACCTTCCCGGGGATATACCTAATAATATCCCAAAATTTCACGGCGATTGGATGTATGGTTTTTGAATCTATAGAGTACAGACAGACAGACATTCAATCCTTCCTTCCTTTCCTTTCCTTTATATCTATAAAAATGAAATTCAAAATCGATGTTTGTTATCGCATAGCGCAAAATCTACTGAATCAATCATTATGAAATTTCGCATGTAGGTAGCTGAAGATTTCGTTTAACATATAGGCTATTCAAAAACTAAAAAGGTTAATGTGCTTTTTTAAAAAAATAAAAAAACAACAAGCGATAGTTCCATCCTTTTACCGCTTGAGCGCAGCACTGGTCGCGACGATAAATGAATTTGATTGGTTAATAATTAACACGTGGTTTGTTTACACGTTGAATGTTAGTTTGTTCACACGATTAATGTTTTTAAAAGGTAAGATTATCCAATCGCCGTGAAACTTTAGGAAGTTATTTACTATACTACTGGGAAGATTTCTGGTTTGAATTCGATTTGAAATAAATATTCTTTGCAATTTTATTTGCAAATTTTCTACTTTCACTCGCAAGCAGCGCCTCTCGCGGTATCTGGTGAAATTACATTTATAAATTGTAAAAATGCTAAAATGTGTTCCAAGTATAATAAATTTAATTAGAAATATGGTAATATAATATTCCAAAGACGCGTTGTAAAAAAACTTGGCATTTCAATATTAATATATATTTAAAGAAAATATTGTAACGGTTTTGTGTTAAATGTTAAAATATTGTAATGTTAAAATATATTTTAACATTGTTAATTTAATTTGATGCTGTTTTTTAATCACGAAGATGCAAATTTAATTTTTGTTTTTTATTTATTTATTTCGTCTCAATTTACAGGTGTTACATTCAAGCACAGCTCGCGAGTCACCTTGTCCTGGCTATTTACACATGGCGAGTTGGTGGAGTAGAAGTGGTCCCCCTAGGCCTTGCAGGAGGGCAGCTGTTGGGCGATGAGCTCTTGACTAAGTGTCAGAGCCGGGTCGTCGGAATCGGGGATTGATATCTCCTTTATTTTGTAGAATATCTTGTATGGTTGGATTATTTGAATTTTGCATTTGAAGGTATAATTTCTTAACGGAAGTTTGGTACATATCTTCTAGATCGGGTTGGTTCAAGTCCTCCTTCAGTATCTTGTTTGATAGTTTGAATGGAGCTCCTATACTTGTCCGAAGGCAGATTCTCATAAATGCGTTTATCCTGTTTTTGTTTGTGGTTGTAATATATTTACACCAAATTGGGAGTGCGTATGTTACTATCGGGAGGATACAACTTCTGTATAGAGTAAACTTTTGTTTTGTAGTCAATTTGCTTCTATAGTTGAACAGGCTTGATAATGTTATTTATGCGATTTTTGCTTTCTTTATGACATTTTTGACATGCATGTTGAATTTCAACTTAGAGTCTAAGGTAACTCCAAGATATTTAACGCTGTCAGTCCAGTTAATAGGGCTCTGGTTTACCTTCAGGATGGATTGTGGCTTGAATTTTTTATTGTCTAGTGGAGGAAAAATTATTGCCTGAGACTTTTTTGGGTTGATGTCTAATTTCCAATCATTGCACCATTTGGTTATACTGTTTATGTAATTTTGGAGTTGTGTAGTTATTATTCCTATTGATTTGGAATTTGATAAAATTGCTGCGTCATCTGCGAAAAGTTTTATTTGACATTTTGGATGTGGAGGGAAATCGTTGATGTAGATGTTGAATAGGTAGGGTCCAAGGATAGAGCCTTGAGGGACTCCAATCTGGGTTGGTTTTGCCGTGGTTATATAATTCCCTTGCTTAATTGAAAAGGTTCTGTCCTGGAGATAGTTTTTTAAGAATTTGATAAAATCCCTTGGAAATTGATTTTTTGTTATTTTTGCTATCAAGCCATCATGCCATACTCTATCAAAGGCTTTGGTAAAGTCTAGAAAAACAGCACCTACTGCCTCCTTGTGGGACTTTCTTATTTGGATGTAGCCTATTACTGTGATTAGCTGGTGGGTTGTGGAGTGTCCTTTTCTGAATCCAAATTGTTGAGGAATGATAAAGTTAATAGAATCCATGTATGACTGCAATCAGCGAAGAACGAATCTCTCGAATACCTTACCGATGGTAGAGAGAAGGCTGATTGGTCTGAGATC
>CP092868.1:94302457-94376935 GCA_030710605.1 Cordylochernes scorpioides
GATCAAAATAGTGAAAAATTATCAAAACAAGCTTTAATTGCCACAATAATATATACAGTAGAACCTCCATGAGAGGACACTCGTGCTAGAGGACACTTCTTTACAAAGGACAGTTTTCATTTGAAAATTTACCATTTTTACTTTTTTGCAACTCTCTGGTAAGAGGACACTTCTCCCTGAAGGACACTTTAGTTCTGCAATTGAGTGTCCTTTACAGGGAGGTTATACTGTATTTTTAAATAAATAAATAAGAATTATGAGTATATTTAAGTTGTATAATAACGATTGCTCAGCATTTAAAAAAATATATAGTCATGTGATGTTAGCATAATTCAATAAAAAAATACCTGAAAGTTAACTTCTCATTTGGATTTTAAACGAGAAAAAAACATTTCGGGTATCGGAAACCATACATTGATTTAAAACACACTATATTAATTTTAATATAGAAATGAGAGAAAAATGAGTAGGAAATTACCTATATTTTAAAGAATTTTTATTAACAATAAACAAAATATTTTAATTATATTTACAATGAAAAATTAAATATCCATTTATAAAAGAATAGATTCACAAATATATTAACTGAAAATATATTAACTCACATATTTCTTGAAGACAGTCAAGTTGATTCAACTGTATCTTCTTTTTTGATGTCTTGACAAATCGTCAGAATTTTTCTATCCAATAAAACTAGCCTTGCGAATATCTTGTCATTTTTTTCATATCTAGCTGTTGCCTCTTTTAATTTTTTCTCTAACCTTTTAATTTTCTTTTCATGATTTATCATATCGCTGTGTTTGTTCAAACGGCATTTAGCAGCAGCTTGCTTGTTTCGTCCTCGACGTCTGATCTCATGCAACAAGGTGATCTGGGAAATTGTATAATTCCTTTTAACCTTCAGCTCGAGGAATTCTTCAATGGGCATTGTAACAATGGCATCCACAGTAAGGCCGAGGTTCATTTCCTTCGCTCTTTTCTCATCTTGATTAGGAATGGTTCTGTCAGAGTGTCGTTCGATAGAATCTGAAATGATTTCTTTCTGGGAGAACATATCTTCGCCAGATACCTCTGAAACAGTGTTCTCACCTTGGGATTCAGATTCAAAATTCATTGCCGTTTCTTGCTTGATGTTTGATTGAGAGTTATTTTCAAAGATGTTTTCGCTTCTAAAGTCTTGTGTTTCTGTTTGAGAATTAGTGAAAGGTTTCTTTTGGCTAGAAGAATATTCTGAACCTAAAGTAATTGGTGTGGAAAACGAAATTTCAAGTCTTGGTTCAGTGGTTGTGTACCTTACGTTATCTTTCTTCAAGTTGTTCAGGAATAAAGATTTTTCTACAAAATCTTCCCTGACATTTTTACAGCGACGCGGTAAATATCTATGTCCCATTGGATTATTATTTTCTTAAACATAAACTATATATTTCACAGAAGAGAGCTTCTGAATATCGTTTGCTATTTCAAATGGTCAAATGACGTTATTTCTGAAATTAAACTAAATTTGTGAGTTATTCATAAGGGCAAAACTTTGACTGAATCATCGTAAATACCAGACAGATTATATAACAAAATATTTTAATAAAATCGTTTGATATATTTAGTAATAAAAAAAATCTAAATTTATCTTTCTATTCATCTACTTATCGATAATTCAACAAAATTTATCCAGATGATGGCTTTTAGGCTAATATTTTTAGAAATTGCTTTTCGTTCAAATTTGATTTCCGAAAAATATAGATAGACTAGCGGACGTACCCGGCTTCGCCCGGGTTTTACCCGAGTAAAGGTTTGTCTAACGAACATTTGTTAAAACAATTCTCTATAAACTTATAAAAAAATATAATAGATATATTTTGATAATTTGAAAATCGTAAATTTGAATCTCTCGATAAAGTGAACATTTTTTCCCGGTCCCTGTGTGCCGTGTCATCCTGAATTTTGTCTTTCCTAATTTTCTACATTACAAAATCATCGTATCATCATGATAATATTTAGAGCAGATTGTTGAATTATAACAGATAAATTAGAATATTTATCTTGATTATTTTAAAGCGAAAAGTTATTTCAAAAATTTTATTTGCTAGAAACCTTCCCAGTACTATACTAAATAACTTCCCAAAGTTTCATGGCGTTCCAATGAGTGGTTTGGTCAGGCATAAAGGACAAACAGACCACACACACACACACACCTATCGAGCGGCCACGCATTTTTTAGCTCCGCCGTTTTTCACCTTTGGCAGGTGTAAAAATGCCGAAAGGTGTGTCGAATGTGATATTGGCTGAAAGCCCTGAACGAGTTGATCGTGAGCCTGAAAGGCTCAGCTCGAAATCTCAAACCAGTGCTGAGATATCAGCGAAAATTGCTTTTCAGAAGAATTCTTCTGAAGGAAATCAAGAAAATTCTAAACTTGCAAATTTGACTGCTGGCAAGGAGTATGCCAATCCGGCCGCCGCGCGTGACGTCACGGCGCCAACGACTGCTGCTGCTACCAGCGACATTCCAGCCTCGCTCAACTGGGCCGACAGCGAGATGGCGGAGGTGGACGCCAACGAAGGCTACACCGTCGTGAAGAGCAAGAAAAGGCGCCTCTCTTCAACACCTGAGCACGCCGCAAAGCAGGCAAGCAGGCCTGCTGAGAAACGCGGCCCCCAGCAGCAGAAGCGGACAACAGGGCCGAGGTCAATGCCGCCCCAGGAAATCAAGGCGACGCGCGCCAACATCGCCGCAGCCAGGCCACCACCAACCACGAAAACTACATCTTCGGGGAGCTGTGCCCAGACATCCCGGACTACTCCCACCTCAAGGCCATGAGCACGCTACTCGGAGGGCCAAAGAGCATCACCCAGTTCCACCGAATGAACGGCCACTTCATCGTGGGTCTCGCGGACAAGGAACTTGCGAACCGTCTGGTCGCGGACGGCCTGGAAATCGAGGGTACGTCCCTCAAGGTCTTCCCCTTCCGCAAGAGGGCGAAACGAATAGTCGTGGCCAACCTGCCCGGCTTTGTGGAGGACAACACCATCGTGGACGCCCTGAGCCAATACGGGAAGGTCACCTCCATCGCCCACATCCTGGTCAAAATGGGGGAGTTCACCTTCACCGACGGCCGCCGGGAGGCGTTCATCCTGCTCCGCGAGGGCGTAAGGCTGGAGACGCTGCCCACCCGACTAACCATCCACTCCAAGGGAGACACCCTTTCGGCCTTCCTCTCCTTTGGAATCAAGTGTTCCAAATGCGGTAAACAGGGCCACCGCAGAGCCAACTGCCCAGCGCTCGCCAGGCAAAGGAACGGCAACCCCAGGCAAGCAGCGTCTCCCACCGACGCAAGGCCTCCCCCTCCTCCTCCTCCTCAGCAGCCAAGGAAGCCGGCACCGGCGCCCGCAACACCGGCGTCCCCTGTCCAACCGGCGAAGACTTCAACCGAGGCTCAGGCGATCCCCTCGGCACACCAGCCTGCCGAACAGATGGATGTCACCCACCCCGCCCCTGCTGCCCACCCTGCTTCCCTGGCTGCCCCGCGGCCCCCCGAGCCTCGCATCTCTCCGCTCGACCACGAGATGTCGGTGGAGGGGCTGACCTCACCTCCATCCACGCCTGCCCGGGGAGAATCCGCACTCAAACAGCTGCTGAAGCACATCGAGGAGACCCCCACCCTTTCCATCGACTGGCACAAGCTGCCCGGCCTTAACTGCAAGGACGCACAGCAGCTCCTCACCTCTGAGACCACCATGAAAAGGCTAGCGCCCACGCTGACAGAAGAACAGGTTGCCACCCTCGACAAGTTGCACGACACCTTCAAGGCCTCGTGCCCAGACTCCAACTCCACCATCCGCAAGACCCTCCAGAAGACCAGGAAGGTCCGGCGAGATCTACAGCGCCAATGAACCACCGCGTCGCCACCATCAACGCGCGAGGGCTCGCCACTCGGGGGAGGAGCCTTGCCCTTTGTCATCTCCTCAAACAACATCACGTGGACATCGCGTTTGTCCAGGAGACAAACGCATTTCATCTGGGCAGCGGCCAAGACCTCTGCCTCGGCTACAGCGCTGTTATATTGGCCCATCCCGTAGCCATCTCGGGATCCGGACTCGCCTGCGTCTTCGGACCAGGCGTCGCCGTGCTACGACAGCGTATCCTGAGGCCGGGCCACATCGCCTTGGCAACAATAGATGTCCACGGCGAGGAGATGACGGCCATCGCCGTTCATCTGGCACATGAACCCCGGGAGCGAAACCGGCAACTGGAGCTCCTGGCGGCGACAGCGGCACAGGAGGAGGAGGGGGCCTGCTGGATCATCGGCGATTTTAATATCAGGGATCGGGGGCCCTCATCATCATCATCGTCAGATGCCCTCGCCGCTCTTCTGGACCTGGCCGCGCTGGTCGACGTGGCCACCCAGTTCGACGCCGCCTACCTGCCCACCAGAGTCGCCATGCACGGCGACCAAGTCGAATCGAACCGCCTGGACCGGATACTCGTCCCTGCTGGAGTCCTGGATCGCGTGTCCATCTACGCGACCAGCCACTACCACCTCTCGGACCACCGCCTCGTGCTGCTCCAGGTGGGCCCGCCCACCACCGCCGTCTCCTCCCCCACCCAGCCTCGCTTGGCCGCGATGCTCCGCTCGGGCCTTGCTCTCGAACATCTGGCTGGCTACATCCGGGAGTTGGAGGAAGACGCAGCGCACGATGACGACGACGGGACCTTCTGGGATAGGTGGACTTCCATCAAGGCGGGGCTGCTGGCGGAGGCCAGATCCCTGCACGACCCACGCCACGCTGCCAGCGACAGCTACGTCTACAGGGCGAGACGTTACATCGCGGCGCAGCTCGAGGCCTCCTCCATCCGGGCCGACTACCCATCGCTGCCGGACCTGGCACGCGCCATCCGCCTCCGACGCCCGGTCAGCGTCATCAGGGACGACGATGATAACGTCACCGAGGGCCCCGAGCTTCGGCGGAGGGCGTTCGCGACCTTCCGGCCCCGCTTCGCCCGTCCCACCACCGATCCAGCTGCGGGAGCTGCCTTCATCGCCAGCAGCGCGCCCACCACCACCTGCGAGCTGAGTGAGGAGGACCCGCTCCACCGGCCGGACATCAGCCCCAGCGAGATCGCCAACGCCATCGAGCACCTCCCTCGCGGAAAGGCCCCCGGCTGGGACGGCTTGCCGTGCGAACTCCTCGTCGCCTTCAACGAGGACTTCTTCGCGGAAGCTCTGGCCCGGGTGTTCGTGACTTCACCGCTCCGCGGTGCCCTACCTCCGTCGACGCGGCGCAGCTCCATCTGCCTCGTGCCCAAGGCCCGCGGAGGTCGCGGCCTTGACGGCTACAGGCCCGTCGCGCTGCCCTCGGCCGACTACAGGGTCCTTGCCGCCATCCTTCACCGGCGCCTCAAGCCCCACCTGCGGACCCTTGTGCCGGAATGCCAGACTTACGCCGTCCCCGGGAGGTCCCCGTCCTGGAACATCGCCAAGGTGACGGATGCTGTTGAGGAGGCCACCGCCATGGGCTCGCCGCTGGCCGTCATGGGCGTCGACTTGGAGTCCGCCTTCGATTCCCTGGACCGCGGCTTCCTGGAGTCCCTGATGACGTCCCTCCACCTCCCGCCGGCCTTCATGGGCTGGATTAACATCTTGTATGCCGGGGCGGACGCAACAATCCGGGCTGGAGGCTTTCACACCACCTCCTTCCCCCTCCTCAACGGCCTAAGACAGGGCTGCGCCGTGAGTGCCGCCCTCTTTAGCATCGCTACGGGGCCGCTGCTTCGTCGCCTGGAGTTGACCCTCGGCGTGGGCAACGTCATCGCCTACGCCGACGACATCGTCCTCCTTTTCCATCGCGACGAAGAATTCGAGCGGGTGGCGACCGTCCTCGAAGACTTCAAGCGGGCCTCCGGTATCGCCGTCAACCTCGGGAAGAGCGCGGGCCTTTGGTGCGGAGCCTGGCGCAACCGCGGCGACTCCCCTCTCGGCGCCTCCTGGTCGACCACCTCCATCAGGGTCCTCGGGCTCGACATCGCCCCCAGAAGCTCCGTAGCCCATCAGGAGCAGCATCTTCTCGCCCTCCTGGAGTCCGCCTGCCGCAGATGGACGCCCTTCACCCGCGGCCTATCCCTCGTCGGACGAGCTAGAGCGGCGAACTCGCTGGTGGGCTCCACCATCCAGCATCACCTGCACGGGTACCTGCCATCACCCCCGACCATCGCCAAGCTGCAGGCCAGACTAGCGAGGTTCGTCTGGGGACCCGAGCACACGGCGTGGCTTCCCGCCGCCGTCATGGCGAGGCCCGTAGCCATCGGAGGCCTCGGCCTCCTCGACCTGGCAACCCAACTCCAGCTCGCCTGCCTCAAGGGTGTGCAGGTCGCGCTCCGCGGAGGCAGGAACGGCTTCGACTGGCTGGTCGCCAGCGGCAGCGAGGCCTGGATCCGCCCTCCACCAGACGGCACGCGTCTCCAGCCCCGCCGTCTCCGGTTGCTGAAGCTGTGGGAGGAGGCCTCCAAGATCCTGAGCCTCAATCACCGGGCGGTCCCCGCATCCCTGCTGCTGGACATCCCAATCATCGGTGGCTGCCGGTTCCTTCGCCCTCCCGACCTCCTGGCCCCTGCCCGCTGGCGCGGAGCCCGAGTCCGGGACCTTCTCGCGGAGGGCCACCTCACCGCCCGACCTACGCGCTCGGCCCTGGCTGACGCCGCGGCCCTGGGCGCCTTCTGTCGGAGGCTGACCTCCGAGAACGCCGTGGGCTTCGGGGCGGAGTCTGCACCCTAATCTAGCTCTTTAGCCGCGGCCGTGGTGCTGCGAGGGACGGCTACGCCGTTCCTCAACGGCCTCACGGCCCGCTCGGCCCGACGGGCCCTGGATCGCCCGCGCCTCGCCGCCACGCCCATCTCAAGGTTTACCTCGAGATGGTCGCCCACCATCGGTCCACCACCATCCAGGATCGACTGGGCCTCGCTGCGGCACTGCGCCCACTCGGGCCACGAGGCTGACGCGGCCCTCAAATTGGCCCTCCACGCCCTGCCCCATCCGGCCCATCCTGCCTCGGTCGGCCCCTCCTGTCCTGCCTGCGGGTCCATCGACCGCTCCCTCGGCCACCGTTACTGGTGCTGCCGCTCCATCAGGCCTCTCATCAGAGAGGCCTTCAACATCATAGGGCGGCCCCCTGACCTGCAGCCTTGGATCTTCGGCGGGTCCGGCCTTGAGGACGCCGCCCTTTCCATCCTGGCGTCGGCAAAGTTGCGAATTTATCGTTACTTTGTCCAGGTTGGGCTCGGAGAAGCGGTGGAGGACCCGCTCATCGCCTGGTCCAGGACCCTCCAGCGTCGAGGTTTCCTATCTTCATCCCCCTTGTAAAATATATGTAATATATTTGTAAATCTTTCATTCATTATTTTTGTAATTTTTTCTTTTTCTTCTCTTTCGCTCTCTCTTTGATTGATTGATGTAATATTGTCTAAGATGACAATACATATTTTTTAATTGTCAATTGTCACACACACACACACACACACACACATACATTCATTTTTATATACATAGATAATTTCCAAAATTCTTAAAATATATTACTTTATCTATATTGTTAATTATATACAGTAAAACCTGTCTATAACGCCCCCCTCTAAATAGCGTCTTCCTCTCTATAGAGCCCGATTTTAAACATTAAAATGTAAATATTTTAAATTAAAAGTGACCTGTCTATAGTACCCCCTCTCTATAGCACCCTATTTTGGTGAGTCCCAAGAGGGGGCGCTATTGACAGGTGTAACTGTATATAAAAGCGCTTGTGTGCGCCTTGGGAATATTTAAAACCAAGAAGGTAGTAGTAGCATAATGGCAACCCAGGCTCTTGGAGCGTGTCCTTTGATTGTCAACTACCAGGGAACTTAGAAGGTCTTAGAGATGCAAGATTTCTCTTTTTTTGTTTGAATTATATATATATACTAGCGGATGTACTCGGCTTCGCCCGGGGTTTTACCCGAGTAAAAGTTTGTCTAACGAACATTTGTTAAAACAATTCTCTATAAACTTATTTAAAAAAAAAATAGATATATTTTGATAATTTGAAACTCGTAAATTTGAATTTCTCGATAAAGTGAACATTTTTTTCCCGGTCCCTGTGTGCCGTGTCATCCTGAATTTTGTCTTTCCTAATTTTCTACATTACAAAATCACCATTTTATCTAGTGAACATTTTTTCCCGGTCCCTTGAAAAATACTCGATAAGTTGAATAAAATCAATATTAATTGGTTCCCTCGGTAAATGGAAGTTAAAGGAATAGTATCTTCGCCTTGGAATTGTATCATTATTCTTGTCTCAAATAAATTGCCGTGTCATCCTGAGATAATCTTACTTTTGATAAATAATCTTTAAGATAATAAACTTAGTGATAATAAAACTTATAGATAAAAAACTTGTTAACATCGTCGCAATGGTGGCGCTGCTTGCGAGTTAAATCTACAAATCTGCAAATAACTCTAAGGATATTAAAGATATTCAAGAAATTATTTTTAAAAACCTTCCCGGGATTTACCTAATAATATCCCAAAATTTCACGGCGATTGGATGTATAGTTTTTGAATCTATAGAGTACACACAGACAGACATTCAGTTATATATATATATACTAGCGGATGTACCCGGCTTTGCCCGGGTTTTACCCGAGTAAAGGTTTGTCTAATGAACATTTGTTAAAACAATTCTCTATAAACTTATTTAAAAAAAAAAGATATATTTTGATAATTTGAAACTCGTAAATTTGAATATCTCGATAAAGTGATCATTTTTTTCCCGGTCCCTGTGTGCCGTGTCATCCTGAATTTTGTCTTTCCTAATTTTCTACATTACAAAATCATCGTTTTATCTAGTCAACATTTTTTCCCGGTTCCTGTGTGCCGTGTCATCCTGAATTTTGTCTTTCCTAATTTTATACATTACAAAATCATCGTTTTATCTAGTGAACATTTTTTCCCGGTCCCTTGAAAAATACTCGATAAGTTGAATAAAATCATGGTCATTTATGGAAGATGGACGAAGTTCCCGGAGGTCATCTTGGGCAAGCCCCCGCGAGGCTTTTTTCTTGTCTACTTGGCACAGCTGTGTCACCAACTCTGCCCCCGCGCGCCAGGACCTCTTGACCCCTCTGAATGGTCGGTGGGTACTTGGACTGTCCATCCGGCCGGCGGCCGGACGATTACATTCTCTCGACAGGGGGTGGGGCAGACCTAAGCCTATCTCCGTCGCAAGGTGGCGCTGCTTGCGAGTTAAAGCTACAAATCTGCAAATAACTCTAAGGATATTCAAGATATTCAATAAATTATTTTTCGAAAACCTTTCCGGGGATATACCTAATAATATCCCAAAATTTCACGGCGATTGGATGTATAGTTTTTGAATCTATAGAGTACACACAGACAGACATTCAGTTATATATATATATACTAGCGGATGTACCCGGCTTCGCCCGAGGTTTTACCTGAGTAAAGGTTTGTCTAACGAATATTTGTTAAAACAATTCTCTATAAACTTATAATAAAAAAAGAAGATATATTTTGATAATTTCAAACTCGTAAATTTGAATCTCTCGATAAAGTGAACATTTTTTTCCCGGTCCTTGTATGCCGTGTCATCCTGAATTTTGTCTTTCCTAATTTTCTACATTACAAAATCATCCTTTTATCTTGCGAACATTTTTCCCCGGTCCCTTGAAAAATACTCGATAAGTTGAATAAAATCAATATTAATTGGTTCCCTCGGTAAATGGAAGTTAAAGGAATAGTATCTTCGCCTTGGAATTGTATCATTATTCTTGTCTCAAATAAATTGCCGTGTCATCCTGAGATAATCTTACTTTTGATAAATAATCTTTAAGATAATAAACTTAGTGATAATAAAACTTATAGATAAAAAACTTGTTATCATCGTCGCAATGGTGGCGCTGCTTGCGAGTTAAATCTACAAATCTGCAAATAACTCTAAGGATATTAAAGATATTCAAGAAATTATTTTTAAAAACCTTCCCGGGATTTACCTAATAATATCCCAAAATTTCACGGCGATTGGATGTATAGTTTTTGAATCTATAGAGTACACACAGACAGACATTCAGTTATATATATATATATACTAGCGGATGTACCCGGCTTTGCCCGGGTTTTACCCGAGTAAAGGTTTGTCTAATGAACATTTGTTAAAACAATTCTCTATAAACTTATTTAAAAAAAAAGATATATTTTGATAATTTGAAACTCGTAAATTTGAATATCTCGATAAAGTGATCATTTTTTTCCCGGTCCCTGTGTGCCGTGTCATCCTGAATTTTGTCTTTCCTAATTTTCTACATTACAAAATCATCGTTTTATCTAGTCAACATTTTTTCCCGGTTCCTGTGTGCCGTGTCATCCTGAATTTTGTCTTTCCTAATTTTATACATTACAAAATCATCGTTTTATCTAGTGAACATTTTTTCCCGGTCCCTTGAAAAATACTCGATAAGTTGAATAAAATCATGGTCATTTATGGAAGATGGACGAATTTCCCGGAGGTCATCTTGGGCAAGCCCCCGCGAGGCTTTTTTCTTGTCTACTTGGCACAGCTGTGTCACCAACTCTGCCCCCGCGCGCCAGGACCTCTTGACCCCTCTGAATGGTCGGTGGGTACTTGGACTGTCCATCCGGCCGGCGGCCGGACGATTACATTCTCTCGACAGGGGGTGGGGCAGACCTAAGCCTATCTCCGTCGCAAGGTGGCGCTGCTTGCGAGTTAAAGCTAAAAATCTGCAAATAACTCTAAGGATATTCAAGATATTCAATAAATTATTTTTCGAAAACCTTTCCGGGGATATACCTAATAATATCCCAAAATTTCACGGCGATTGGATGTATAGTTTTTGAATCTATAGAGTACACACAGACAGACATTCAGTTATATATATATATACTAGCGGATGTACCCGGCTTCGCCCGAGGTTTTACCTGAGTAAAGGTTTGTCTAACGAATATTTGTTAAAACAATTCTCTATAAACTTATAATAAAAAAAGAAGATATATTTTGATAATTTCAAACTCGTAAATTTGAATCTCTCGATAAAGTGAACATTTTTTTCCCGGTCCTTGTATGCCGTGTCATCCTGAATTTTGTCTTTCCTAATTTTCTACATTACAAAATCATCCTTTTATCTTGCGAACATTTTTCCCCGGTCCCTTGAAAAATACTCGATAAGTTGAATAAAATCAATATTAATTGGTTCCCTGGGTAATTGGAAGTTAAAGGAATAGTATCTTCGCCTTGAATTTTATCATTATTCTTGTCTCAAATAAATTGCCGTGTCATCCTGAGATAATCTTACTTTTGATTAATAATATTTAAGATAACAAACTTAGTGATAAGAAAACTTGTTATCATCGTCACAATGGGGGCGTTGCTTGCGAGGTAAATATACAAATCTGCAAATAACTCTAAGGATATTCAAGATATTCATGAAATTATTTTTCAAAAACCTTCCCGGTGATATACCTAATAATATCCCAAAATTTCACGGCGATTGGATGTATGGTTTTTGAATCTATAGAGTACAGACAGACAGACAGACATTCAATTTTATACTAGCGGATGTGTACCCGGCTTCGCCCGGGTTTTTGCTGAGTGAAAGTTTGCCTAACGAATATTATCTATATATCTAAAAATGAATGTATGTGTGTCTGTTTGTTTGTCCTTTATGCCTGACCAAACCACTCATTGGATCGCCATGAAACTTTGGGAAGTTATTTAGTATAGTACTGGAAAGGTTTCTAGCAAATAAAATTTTTGAAATAACTTTTCGTCTAGAAATAATCAAGATAAATATTCTAATTTATCTGTTATAATTCAACAATCTGCTCTAAATATTATCATGATAATACGATGATTTTGTAATGTAGAAAATTAGGAAAGACAAAATTCAGGATGACACGGCAATTTATTTGAGACAATAATAATGATACAATTCAAAGGCAAGATACTATTCCTTCAACTTCCAATTACCGAGGGAACCAATTAATATTGATTTTATTCAACTTATCGAGTATTTTTCAAGGGACCGGGAAAAAAATGTTCACTTTATCGAGAGATTCGTTAGACAAACCTTTACTCGGGTAAAACCCGGGCGAAGCCGGGTACGTCCGCTAGTTGAAAATAATTTTCCGGAACATAGACTATTATGATAATAATGATAATAATATTCATTACATTATATTTTTTATTATATACTAGCGGACGTACCCGGCTTCGCCCGGGTTTTACCCGAGTAAAAGTTTGTCTAACGAATCTCTCGATAAAGTGAACATTTTTTCCCCGGTCCCTTGAAAAATACTCGATAAGTTGAATAAAATCAATATTAATTGGTTCCCTCGGTAATTGGAAGTTAAAGGAATAGTATCTTGCCTTGGAATTGTATCATTATTCTTGTATGGATATACCCGGCTTCGCCCGTCTGGAATCGCTGTAGTTGAAATGTTGGAGGCAGCTGATATATTTGATATATAATGGAACCATGGTTCTATATGTTACAATATCTTGTATAGATGAGATCACATAGAGCGAATGGTGAGAGAGAGAGAATGCGGAATAAATAAATTGTTGTTATAATGTCACAGAAGTTAGAAGTAGTAAATCATTAAAAATTATCTAATTAATTGAAAGAAAATGATTTTAAAGATAAAATATATATATCAACCCTCCTCTCCAAGGTTGAGAAACATTTAAAATGAATATGTCTCTTTAACAAAAATCATATTCATATGTATATATAAAAGTCAATGTATGTATGTTTGTCGGCTATACACGTCCACAATACCTAACTAATATGGCTGAAAATTTAACAATAATAGTAATAAATCTGGAAATACCTATAGGAAAATTTTCAGGCTTTTTAGAGTTATTAACAAATTTCTCTTTTTCAATCATAACCAGCGTCCCACTGCTGCAACTGAGAGAAGTAAAATTGGGGAAGATGAATGGACGATTGGTGTGTGGTGGAAGACAAAGACAGTTAGTCACATCTGCGGCGAGTTACATCCGGTCGTGTGTATGATTCTGCAAGATGGTGCCAGGAGAGTCTGACATAGAAGCGACCTACAAGGCCGTGTAGTCCAGGCTGGAAATTTACAGTTTGGAGCGGGAGGAAATATATTTATTCACGGGGCTGCTAACCAGAATGGATGATTTTTGAGCCCCGATGGACGCATAAAGCGGAATATATACAAAGTACTATATACATTGCACTGTTGGAGGGGCCTGGGGATGGGTGGCCAGGGGATCATCGCCAGGTGAGGCCAGGAGAGCCGGGATGTAGAGGAGGATCAGTGGGGCAGGTTGGTGATCTGCGGAGACACGGGGAGGCAGAGACAGGTACAATAGTATGAGTATTGAGCCCAAGGGTGACCGTGGAGAGCAGACAGACCGCAATGCTCAGTTATCTTTGGAGCGGGACATTTCACAAGAGTGCAATTAAGGACGCCAATTTATAATTTTAACGAATAGTATTTGAATAAAAACATTATGAACGAATCTCTGTTATATCCAGTTTTCTCACAATACTGCTCAACACATCATTTTACACATTGAAAATGTTTCTGAATTCCATCTACTTTTCCGAAATTGTATTAGTAAGAAAGAAAGAGATTTAGATTGAAACTGATTTATTACAACGTCCAAATATGTCGCATACCTCGAGATATTTGCATAATATTGTTTTGTTTTGTATATTTTTACATTTTGTTTCTTATAAACAGATGGTTGATTTGCATGTCCGCGAGAAGCGCGATGTATATATATAGGTCAAGAGAGTAATAAAGTTAGAGTTTCTATTGTCATAGATCTTCTCATGTCTCGTGAATCTCGTTCTTCTAATATAAAACATCACAATATGGCGCAGCCGACAGCATCGTCGAAATCGACAATTGAAAGCCTCATCAGGGCGATGGCGGACCAGCAGCGCTTGATGAGGGACCAGCAACGCTTGATGATGAACATTCTTTTTGAAAATAAGAAAGAAGAAGAAGAGGAAGAAGAAGAGGAAGAAGAAGAAGAAGAAGAAGAGGAAGAGGAGGAAGAAGAAGAAAGCCTTGAGTCTCTAGAAAGACTTGAGTCTCTAGAAAGCCTTGAGTCTCTAGAACGCCTTGAGTCTCTAGAAAGTATTGAGTCTCTAGAAAGCCTTGAGTCTCTGGAAAGTATTGAGTCTCTAGAAAGTCTTGAAAAGTCTGAAATAAGTCTTGAAAAGTCTGAAGTAAGTCTTTAAAAAGCCGAAGTTGAAAAAAAGTCTGTTGAAGTTGAAGAAAGTGAAAAAGCTCAAATTGAGAAAAAGTCTGTTGTTGAAGAAAATGAAAAAGCCGATGTTGAGAAAAATTCAGTTGTAGAAACGGAAGAAAGTGAAAAAGCCGAAGTTGAGAAAAAATCCGTTGAAGCAGATGAAAGTGAAAAGGCTGAAGTTGAAAAAAATTCTGTTGAAGTTGAAGAAAGTGAAAAAGCTCAAGTTGATAAAAAGTCAGTTATAGAAACTGAAAGTGCAGAGTCTCTTACGAAAGAGGATGTTATTGCTGATAGTAGAATTGAACAGATTTCTGAATATAGGAATCCAAATATTGATCATAGAAAAAATTGGTCTTATATTTCTCCTAGAACGATTAAAAAGGAAATAAATATTTTTGATGCTTTAAGAACCTTACAAGGTAGTGCTCAAGCCAATCTTTGTTATCCTAAAGATTTTTGGATTGTTCGTGATTTGGGATCTAAATGTTTTTCAAATATTATTGAAGATAGTGAAAAGAATAATAATTTAGATTTGAATGATACGAATTTATCTCATTTTTTGTCATTTTTCATCCTGAATATGGAGGGAAATCTCTAAAGAAAGTATTGGAAAATGGAAAACTTTCGCCAGAACAATTAACGAGCATTCTTTGTCAGATTTGTATTTTGGTGAGTCATGCTGAGCAAAACATCGGGTTGGTTCACAGTGATACAAGTCCCAGAAATATTCTGATACGACCGACTGCTCAAAAGGTTTTGAACTACGACATTGGAGGAGAGAATTATGAAATCCCAACCAACAACTGCATTGCCAAGTTGAAAGATTTTGAGATATCTCGACTTGTAAAGAATGATAATCCTAATCCGAGTGTTTTTTACGAGAATGTTTCTCAGCTAATTTGGACCCATAATAAAATGCAACTTGTATCGAGGGAAACTGTTTCTAGAACTGTAATTACTCCAATATTATATACTCTATTATTAAAGTTTTTTTTTTTCTCATAAATAGGCTGAGGTTATATTATTTTTCGAATTTTAGATTGAATTATTACTTTTATTCTATAGTAATTTTCTTTTATAAGTGTTTGTTATAGTTTTTCATTTTAATTTAGCACAATTTTTGTATCTGGTTATCTTTTTTGGAATCTTTTCATCTCTCTTTGGCATCTTTTTTTTTCTCATTGATAAGACCTAATCCAAATAATTTAATAGTGTGTGACGTTTCAGCAACAGCATCATACAAAAGAATAAATGAACTCAAGAATAAAATCTCATTTTTTCTTTTGTCTGATGATGGTGACATTTAGATTAGATCTTTTTCTCTATCTATATTATCTATATAGATAATACCGTAACAGAGTTTTCCATTGTAAAGTCTTGAGCTATCTCCTCCGAAGATTCTGAACTACACATAACAATCTATATACCAAAATTTTCGTTATTTTTTTCTTCGTGTCATAGGCCTGTTTTTATTTTCCTAATGTTAACAGTTATTTTTATTTTTTAATTTAATCTATTTTACAATCGTAGATTTTTTGCATTTATCATCAACGGTTCGTTTGTTTTGAAATCCGTATTTTGTTTACCTTTTACTAATTCTTATTTACTAATTTTTACTAATTTCTGCATTCATTTGATTATTTGTATTTGATTTGTAAGTACTTTGTTATAGTTTTTCATTTAAATAGAGCTCAATTTTTGTGTATGTTTCTTATTTGCATTATCTTTCCTAATGTCTTTGGCAACGTTTTTTTTTTCTCATAAATAGGCTGAGGTTATATTATTTTTCGAATTGTAGATTGAATTATTACTTTTATTCTATATTTATTTTCTTTTATAAATGTTTGTTATAGTTTTTCATTTTAATTTAGCGCAATTTTTGTATCTGGTTATCTTTTTTGGATCAATTTTTGTGTATGTTTCTTATTTGCATTATCTTTCCTAATGTCTTTGGCAACGTTTTTTTTTTTCTCATAAATAGGCTGAGGTTATATTATTTTTCGAATTTTAGATTGAATTATTACTTTTATTCTATAGTAATTTTCTTTTATAAGTGTTTGTTATAGTTTTTCATTTTAATTTAGCACAATTTTTGTATCTGGTTATCTTTTTTGGAATCTTTTCATCTCTCTTTGGCATCTTTTTTTTTTCTCATTGATAAGACCTAATCCAAATAATTTAATAGTGTGTGACGTTTCAGCAACAGCATCATACAAAAGAATAAATGAACTCAAGAATAAAATCTCATTTTTTCTTTTGTCTGATGATGGTGACATTTAGATTAGATCTTTTTTTTTTTATTACTTTGTTATAGTTTTTCATTTGAATTTAGCTCCATTTTTGTGTCTTATTTAATAAATGAACTAAAGAATAAAATCTCATTTATTCTTTTGTCTGATTATTGTGTCTGATTTTCTTTTTTACAGTATCTTTCATAATGCCTGATTTGATTACTTGATATTTTATAGTTTTTCATTTAAATTTAGCTCCATTTTTGTGTCTGTTGTTTTTTTTCTTCTCATAAATAGGCTGATGGCTTTATTTGATAGGCTTTGTGTACTCAATTGTTGCTTTTTGTGTCTGGTTTCTTTTTTGCTGTATTTTTTTGGAATCCTTTTTTTTTTCATCAATTGTTTCCTCACATGCTTGGCATTTTCTTTTTATGCCTGTCCTGGCTTTCAGTTTTATAGTTTTCCTCTGCTTGGTTCTTATTTTACCTTTTTTTTTTCAGCGTCTTCTGTCATGCCTCGAAAAGGCCGTGGAAGATTCACTCCCCTAACAGCTAGGGCGTGCTAATATGCCTCGCCGCAGACACAGAACCCCAATTACTATTTCTCTTGTACAACTATATTGCAGATAAGATAAGAGGACCTTATTAAAAAATAAATAAACAAACTGCAATTCGACACTATCGATAATTCGACCATTTTAAAAATGAAATTTTCAAGGTTGATTGTTGTTTAAATACAACTTTACCGGTAAAAAGGTATTACAGAGGCGAAGGCAGCCACTTTAAAATTAAACACAGGCTCTTGTAGGAAGAACCGAAATATTCAGAATGAATGGAAGTCTGAAATCTGAAGGACCAAAAGATATGGGTCATCTTTACATGTATGCTATCCAATGTTCGCACACTTTGTGTACTCAATTGTTGCTTTTTGTGTCTGGTTTCTTTTTTGCTGTATTTTTTTGGAATCCTTTTTTTTTTCATCAATTGTTTCCTCACATGCTTGAAATAGGCTGAGGTTATATTATTTTTCGAATTGTAGATTGACATTTTTTCTTTTGTCTGATGATGGTGACATTTGGATTAGATCTTTTTTTTTTTTATTGATTTGTTATAGTTTTTCATTTGAATTTAGCTCCATTTTTGTGTCTTATTTAATAAATGAACTAAAGAATAAAATCTCATTTATTCTTTTGTCTGATTATTGTGTCTGATTTTCTTTTTTACAGTATCTTTCATAATGCCTGATTTGATTACTTGATATTTTATAGTTTTTCATTTAAATTTAGCTCCATTTTTGTGTCTGTTGTTTTTTTTCTTCTCATAAATAGGCTGATGGCTTTATTTGATAGGCTTTGTGTACTCAATTGTTGCTTTTTGTGTCTGGTTTCTTTTTTGCTGTATTTTTTTGGAATCCTTTTTTTTTTCATCAATTGTTTCCTCACATGCTTGGCATTTTCTTTTTATGCCTGTCCTGGCTTTCAGTTTTATAGTTTTCCTCTGCTTGGTAATATGACTCGCCGCAGACACAGAGAGAGAACCCCAATTACTATTTCTCTTGTACAACTATATTGCAGATAAGATAAGAGGACCTTATTAAAAAATAAATAAACAAACTGCAATTCGACACTATCGATAATTCGACCATTTTAAAAATGAAATTTTCAAGGTTGATTGTTGTTTAAATACAACTTTACCGGTAAAAAGGTATTACAGAGGCGAAGGCAGCCACTTTAAAATTAAACACAGGCTCTTGTAGGAAGAACCGAAATATTCAGAATGAATGGAAGTCTGAAATCTGAAGGACCAAAAGATATGGGTCATCTTTACATGTATGCTATCCAATGTTCGCACACTTTGTGTACTCAATTGTTGCTTTTTGTGTCTGGTTTCTTTTTTGCTGTATTTTTTTGGAATCCTTTTTTTTTTCATCAATTGTTTCCTCACATGCTTGAAATAGGCTGAGGTTATATTATTTTTCGAATTGTAGATTGACATTTTTTCTTTTGTCTGATGATGGTGACATTTGGATTAGATCTTTTTTTTTTTTATTGATTTGTTATAGTTTTTCATTTGAATTTAGCTCCATTTTTGTGTCTTATTTAATAAATGAACTAAAGAATAAAATCTCATTTATTCTTTTGTCTGATTATTGTGTCTGATTTTCTTTTTTACAGTATCTTTCATAATGCCTGATTTGATTACTTGATATTTTATAGTTTTTCATTTAAATTTAGCTCCATTTTTTTGTAGCTTTTAGGCCTAAACCTTTATTTATTATTTTATTTATTGTTGACACTGATGTTCCTATTAATTTGGCTATATCTCTTTGTGGCATAGGATTTTCTTTTGTAATATTATTTTCACTTTTTTGACAGTTGCAGGAGTTCTCACAGATATAGGGTGATAATCTTTTGTCCATTTCTCCCTAGGTGCTTTGAATAAAAACTTGATATTTTTGTCGTGAATTATATTATAAATACCCTTTTTATAAATGTTGATATCAACTTGTTTGCATATTTTAATTATAATAACGAATAGATTCAAAAAGGATAAGTTTCTTTATTTGAAAAATCATTCGAGCTTTCGGGCGCAAGCTGCCCTTCTACAGGAATATTAGATACAATTTCAAGTAATCATGTATTTACAGTTATATATATTTTATTTAAATGGTTCCTCGCTTTGGTCTTGTATAGCGTGAGTGGATCACATGCCCGCGTGATTTAGTTTAAATCAAAGAAAAGCCTTGATAAAGAGAGGCGTGTTGCCCCTAGAAATACCAGCTGATCAATAATTTATATCCAGTATATGCCATATATTTATTTATACATACATATATATATATATATATATAAGCTGTTTTTTGCATATTTAGGATTATTTATTAAGTTTTATATTTTAGTATTTAAGAAATTTATTGCTATGTGTATATTAGTCAATTGGTTGATATTATTATATTCAATATTGTTAAGTGGTGTGATGAAGAGAAATCGGATAATTCTATTTTAGTTTTTGGACCAGCCTATCATATGTCTCTGGGATATCTATGTGTCTATTTATGCTATTATATTTAATTATGTCCAAATAGGTAAGATTAGCTCTTATTTGAAGTAAACGAAAAAATTGCGCTACAAATTTTAAAATAAAACTACAACCTTTCGCAATAAGTTTATTTTATTATGATATGCGCGAGCTTTCGGGCTGGAGCCGCCCTTCTACAGGCAAAAATGAAACATTTGATTCACGAGAGACAGTTATATACATTTGATTTGTTACAAATTTTAAATAAAATATCAGAAAGAAAAGTATTAAAACTACATAAATTATTACTATTTTTTTACTTTGTTTAACAATTGGAAATAATTTAACATTAAATTTCAATATTTTAATAAAGTTAAGTTTTAAACTATGAATTGGATAAGCGAGAAATCTGTTTTTGTGGTATGGAATATGACAAAATTGTTCTGGGATATCTATTCTACGATTAATGCTATTGTGTTGTTTGGAAATCAGCGATTCAAGGATTAATCTTTCAGATTTGGTGGTTATGTTACTGTAGTGGCAAGTTGGACTGTCTAAATTAAATTTGTGGCCGGTATTCATGGTATGTTGAAAAATGAGGGATCTTGGATCTTTGGTCTTCATATTGTAAGTATGTTCCTTCAATCTTGTCTGTATTTTCCTGCTTGTTTCTCATACGTATATAGATGGACAATCAAGGCATGACACGAAATATATGGCATTTTTCTTCTGAAGGGGGTTCTGGTCTGTGGTCGATTTTGTGATGGGATTTCTAAGGATATTCCCGATGGTTCTTGGGGTGCGGAAAAAGAACTTGATTCCGTATTTCTTCATTTCCAGGGCTATTTTTAAATTGGTTGGTGAATAATCAATATAACAGGTCGTTTTGAAAGTCTGCTGGGTTCTATGATGGGATGGATTGTAACAGTGTTGATCGATAAACAGTGGGGGATAGCCAAATTTTCTAAGATTTCTGTAAATATTATTTCTTTCTATTGCTTTAAATTTGGGGAGGGAGCAATGGGTGAATAAACGCTTGGTTAAGGTTTTCACTACTGTTATTTTGTGAGATATGGGACCATAAGATTTAAACGGGAGGTATGATGGTTCGAAACTTTTCTTGTAATACACTGTGGTGTGAAAACTATTTTCTGTTCTCATTATGAGGGAATCGAGATAGGGCAAAACTCTATTAATTTATTTTTCAATAGTAAAGGATATTCTACGGTGGTAGCCGTTGAGGGTATCTAAAATTAGTTGTTCTTTCTCAGATTCGAATTCACAATATATGTCATCAATGTAACGTTTCCATTTTATTATGCCTAGGCCTCCTTGACGATTTATCCATCTATCTATTTTCATTAGGACTATTTCTGCTGCTGCAAGAGATAAAGGGCTGCCCATAGGTGATCCACTGATCAGCTGGAATATTTGGTTTTGAAATATGAAATTACTAATGGAAAGACAGGCATTGAAAAGGACTGTAATTTTGTCTATTTCTGCTGGACTTATGCGAGATTGTTCCAACATTTCACGTAGATTTTCCAAGATGAGGTCATGAGGCAGACAAAGAAAAAGGGAAACTACATCAAAGGAAGCTATCTTACTGTTTGTTGCGGGGCGGGATTCTCTAATATCTTGAATGAACTCCGATATATTGTCTATGGAGAAGGTGTTATGGGAACGGATAATTGGCGAGAGGTACGAAGTCAAATAACGGGAAACGGCTATTGCTGGTGAGAGATAGTAGGCGATGATAGGTCTAAGAGGTATATTATCTTTATGTATTTTCGGCAGTCCATAAATATAAGGAAGATCTGTGGTGTTTGCGGTAAATATCTTGAATTGTTCTTTTGTTATTTGTTTTTCTTTTACAAGGGCCGATAAGGTTTTTCGAAAAATAGCTATAGATCTAGAATTTTCGGATTTGGAAATAGGTCTAAAGATGTCTGCGTCGTTCAACACTTCATACATTTTCCTATGATAATTCACTGTATTCATAACAACTGTGTTTCCACCTTTGTCTGCTTTGAATATGACCAGATTTTTATTTCTTTTTAATTGTTTTATAGCTTGAACTTCTTTCTTAGGTTCTATTTCTGTTTTTGACGTGTTCTTGATTTTATTAGCTACTAGGTTACGGATTTCTGTTTTTTGAGTATGATTAAAGGATACTATAGAAGATTCTATGGCACTAATGGTCATATAGGGATCAGTCTTTTTAGGGATTCAATGCTTCAAACCTTGGTTAAGGATCGTAATTTGCGCCGGAGAAAATGTGTGCTCTGTAAGGTTTACGAAATGGCTTTCGGTTTTCACAGGGAAAAAATATTTCTTAGACCAATAAGTGAATTTCTTTTCATGATTCTTAGCTATTCTCTGATTCTGAAGTTTTATTGCTGCGGTCGTTCGAATGAGTATTTCAGTGATTTCCTGCGTTGGTAAAGCTCTTGATAGAATAGATATGAGGTCTTTGATGGTTTTCCCAAGATACCTAATCATGGAATAGCATCCTTTGGTGCGGGATCTAAGTAACTGCCATTGAAGTTCAGTGACTATTTTCCTTGAAAAAACATTCTTAACTGGGTCTTTAATCCTGAGAGAAGGGGGAATGAAATTTGCCTCTTCACATCTTTTGTTAAAAATCAGATTGCTTCTCCATCTAGCAAGAAAAAGGGACTTCTTAAACAGTTTCGCTTTATAATAATCCAAATAATTCAAGTTGAGGTTCATATTTGAAGTAAACGAAAATATTTTGCGCTACAAATTTTAAAATAAAACTACAACCTTTCGCAATAAGTTTCTTTTATTATGATATGCGCGAGCTTTCGGGCTGGAGCCGCCCTTCTACAGGCAAAAAATGAAACATTTGATTCACGAGAGACAGTTATGTAACAAATCAAATGTATATAACTGTCTCTCGTGAATCAAATGTTTCATTTTTTGCCTGTAGAAGGGCGGCTCCAGCCCGAAAGCTCGCGCATATCATAATAAAAGAAACTTATTGCGAAAGGTTGTAGTTTTATTTTAAAAAAGATTAGCTCTGGAAGGTGGTAAATGAAGAATGGGATCTTTTGAGTACGACCATGATCAGAAAGTGTCTGCTATCGTGGAAAATCAGGTGCCGTTTTGTAAATAAAAAAAGGCTTTCAAATAGAATATTTGAAAATTTTCAATTATGGTGTTATTTTTTAATATTTTATAATAAAACTTGTTTCCCCTATAAGTGTGAACACCCTCTGTAGAGAGATTGTTAGTTTTTTATTATTATCATTATTATAGTAATCTATATGTAAGGTTTTATTTTTATTTTTATTATTGTATTTTATTAATTAATTATAATTCATATTCATAGAATTTTATTGTTACTTATCATCATTTTTTGTTTTTTTTTTCTTCTTCTGTTTTATTTTGTGTTAAATACAACTAAATCGCATTAAATCGTAGTGTAATTCTCTTTTGTTGTGTGAAATAAATCGAATTGAATCGAATTGAGTCAGCTCGTTCTTTCTAGAAGAAACATCAAAGAAAACGTGCTAACATTTTTTGGTGCCGAAACCCGGGAAAGAAGTAGAAGAAATAGAAAGTTTTTAGAAGCCATAGAAATAAAGAAAGGTAAGGTTTTGAATACTAATCTTTAAAATATGGAAACAGTGTTGGGGCACGTTTTTTGTAACCATACCCCAACAGAAGGCGTATGTATAATCAAATCAAATGGATACATGGCTTCCCTCCCACATAGACTTACAGACCATTCTTTTTGCCCAGAAACCTAGACAACAGATGACACCAGACTTCCATGCCGAAAGCTGATGCCTGGTAAAGAAGAAGACATCCAGAGACATCCGAGCTGGAAACTGTTGTTTCATATGTACATATATTCCCCTCACCAAAAATTTAGATAAAGGTGACCAGAAAAAAAAAAAAAAAGGAGAAAAATGGAGAAGGAAGATCTCTAAAGACTGAAACTTATAAAAATATCCTTCCAGAGAAAGGAAAGCATCACATTACAGTCCAGGTAAAAGGGCCTGGGTCAATTTTAGCCAAGACGGGGGGGGGGCGATATATATACCATCCCGAGAAAAAGGGAGGATCGTATTTCAACCCATGTGGAAAGACGGGGGGATGGAGTCTGAAATCTTACACTACCGCAGGGGTTGTTTCTCTCTTTAGATTTTTTTTGTTTTGGTAATACTATATATTCTATTTTGAAGGGGAGAGGCCTGGGGCGTCTATGAAATTGATACTGGAGCCGTTGGCCATTTTGATTGGTGTTTCTTTCGGCGAATGAAAATGGAGAATGAGATGATATAAAAGAAGGTTCTTTGCCAAAAGGCAGGATTCGATCGGAGTCGCTCAGTGAGAAGGACGATTTTTAGACGGGCCTGAGACGTAGAGGAGACCAGACCTTGCCGCCGCTTTCGAGAGAAGGTAAGCCCCTTGCCATTATGGCTTAGCCCCCCTTTTTTTTTTTTTTTTTTTTTTTTATTTTTCGAACAGAAGCTAATCTATTTAGATTCTGAATGGGCCCTAAAGGGCTTTAAGTGACTTAAAAGGAGTGTTAGGGTTCGTATATTTTGTCCCGCTAGAATAGATGGAGATCTAGGTTCCCCCCCCTTTTTGTGTAGTAGCCAACCTAGATTTCGCATGGGCCTTAAAGGGCTATAAAGTAACTTCAGGTCACCTCTATCTAAATTTTACTATGTAAATAGCATATCTCGTCAGTATAGACATGTTCCCAAATTTTAAGATATTTAAATAAATATCTAGAGAAATTTTCTTGTGTTCTCTGTTACCTATTTCATACATAATTTGCTTTATGGTGATATTCCAACTGTTTAAATGAAATGTTGTATGTTTATTACCTATTTGAAGGGAATGTTACTAATAATCAAGTCTACCATAAATTACCGGCCACATACATTGCCGCGAGTGTCTGTGTTTCAGTGTTTTATAGATTGCCCAATTTAATAACGATTTCATGGGTTGTCTGATAATATTGTATAATAGTGTCGCGACTGTTTCCATCTTTAGACCATTGTTCTGACAATATTATATGCTCGATCCTTGCTTTAGCTCAACTCTTAATCAATTACAGAGTTTTTTCCCCCTTTTCTTTTTTATTTATTTTATTTATCCTGTTTGCATAAATTGCATTACATGTGATGATGTAAAGACATATGCCGATAGTGCATCACTGACAGCTGTGCTGCTATTATACAACATTAAGGTCTTCCTGCGGGTTATATACATGGGGTTGTTGGCCTAATTTGCTATATATATATACTTAAGTAAGGAAACTTTTAATAAGATACATCGTGTACCCTCCCTTTTCAACTATCCAAACCAGGTGAAACCATCAATGTCGCCCGCCGCGGGGCTCGAATTTAGTATATGTTTCTTCCCCTATACTTTAGAAATATATACCTAATGAAAAGCCATACTATTTTTAAGTATTGGTGAAGTAGTCCACGCATCCTGAGATTAACAGTCTATTATAAATCGTGAATTTTAATTTATGCTTTCCGTTTCACTGGCATTTTATCAGGCAATGAAAGTTATGTTGAGGCGGTGTATACCGCATCTCTCGCCGCTGTCTTTTACGATTCACATTGTTTGTGGCAAAACCTTAATATTATCATTGATTTCTGATATCAAAGTAAAACGTCTATGGGGCTATTTTCTATTAATGCTATTGTGTTTTCTGAATAATAGAAAATCAATTATAAGCCTTTGATATTTGCTGTTTATGTTATTGTAATGTATTCTAGGTTCTCCTAATGCGAAAGTGTGACCTGTTCCTTTGCAGTATTGGAAAATTAGAGACCTATTGTCTTGATTAATAACGTTGCGTCTATGTTCATATATTCTATTGCTGACTCTCCTTCCTGTCTCCCCTGCGTATTTTGGCTTGGCAGCTGTATACACTCTGACAAGGGAAGGTTATCCTGAATTGACAAATGTATAATTTTTGTCTTTAGTAGAGATTTCCAAGACTCTATTTCTGAAACATTTTTTTTTTTTAGATGAAGACAAATAAAACCATCTTGATAGTATTGAATTTTACAGTAAATATTTGCCAGCAGAAGGCATGATGAGATTACATGAAATTTAAACCAGTTATATGTTTAGTATGTTCCTTCAGTTGTAATTTGACCCCGTCTTGAAATAAAGAAATTGGACGGTGCGCTATATCTTGATGCTGGATATTTCTGTGTCAGAAAGGTGTAGTTATTCTGTTTAATGAGAATTCCAATAATTATCGAAATTTAGCAGATTATCATTGGGGATTTGAACAACTGTCTTGAAAATTTTTGAACAGCCTGAGTAGATAAAGGAATCCTGGAGTTAGAGTGGAGAATTAGTAGTACAGACTGACCACTCGACGCAGATAACTCTAGAGAACAATTATTGTGTTAATCCGCCGTAGACAAGAAGAACATTGATCCTCAGGATATTCGATAGGCAGAATTTTGAGAATTGATAAGGTCATGGTTAAAGTTAACACAGGCATGTGGGAGTAAAGACAGTGATTTAAAGAGGCAGCCTTGTGTCTTAAATACTTTCAGTGGAAGCAGATGCCACTGCAAATATTCAGGTCTAATAATTTCCAAATTTGAAGTCATGCATGACGGGTTAGCACGGGATTGACGCCTGGACGGGTTTCCACTGGGATTAATCGAGCTTGCGAAAGAACTAGAAGAAGTGTGACATGTCACGCCACTGTACTAAATTAATAATTGAGAAGATTTATGTTGAGCCAACTGAAATTAGTAAAGAATTAAGAGATTAAGGTCTTATTCTTTGAGTTTTACACTAATTTCAATTACGCGATATGGACGGCGTTATAAGTTGGGTGGAAATGATTCGGCCGCAATGGGATGGTCTCCTGGAGATGGTACGATCAAATAATACTTATTGAATGCCGGGCGGGATCGCATAAAGCATTAAACGATATCAAGAAATGCTTAAAGAAACACCCTAGAAGATTGGGGATCGACAAAATGACGACATGGAAAATGCTCAACATTGTACATTGGCAGCAAAATGATATCTTGCTATTGTATGGACGACCACTCCTTCCTGAAATGTGCAGCGGATGTTAGTCCCAGAATTAGGTCCTTTGAGGCGACACTTTCCTTTGCAGATGACATAAAGACGCATGACAAAAACAGCACATGAGCATTTAAACTAACTTCAATTCCTGCCATTAATTAATTTAGTTGACCAATAGCTATAGAACCGCTGGAGACCTCCATACCCTGTGTGAATATTTTAGTGAGAAATGAGCGATTCAATTCTATGAGCCATGAGGTATCCTGTAAGATCAGAGCTGTACCCCATTCAATTTTTTTATAGTAGCCAGTGCGAGATATTTCCAGAATGTTTGTTTCTTTTTTTTTTAACTGTCATATAATTCGGAAACTAGAAAACTACACTATTTTGATACAGTTTACATCTAGCATCCATGAGAACTCAATATGACTATTGAACGTAGATTGAAGATTAATGAGCGAGCCAACCTAGAGAGAACGAGTTTAATAGGCTTACAATCAATAGTTGAAGCAAACTATTCGCACAAATTTGTTATGTTCTCTCTCTAAATGATCTATGACATTATAGGTTTTCTTAACAAGGTAACTACCCCGCCGAGTGTATATGGAGTTATAAAGCTTAAAGGTCATAGGCTGTTGGAATAATATTACACTAGTAATAATTAATAGTTCAAAATTAAGAGTGATAATAGATCGGGATCCAGATCCCGATGACGGGTTTCGAGGAAACACCAGAGGGATGAAAAGGCAGTGAAATGTGTAGAAAATGATGGAAGAGAGATGAGAGAGAGGTGATGAAAGAGGTGTTGAAAGTGATAAAAAGAGTGAGAAAGCGTTGAATGTTGATGAGAAAGAGATAGAGAGATGCAGAAAGATGTTGAAAGAGAAAGAATTGGAAAGGGTTGGATAAAGAGTTTTGTAAATAGTAGATAAAGGTTGATAGAAGAAAGTACATTTAATGTATAAAGCGTAGCTGTCGACCGCAATATCGCCTCGATAGAACTATTTCTTTTAAAATAAGACATATTATGCACTGGGGGTTTGTGTAAGCTGATTTACATAAGTTTCAGCGATTGTATACACTATTTAATATAGATAGGTCTTTATTAATTACAATATTAGGTTATATATTAAATAGCAAATAGGTCTTAGTGTTATGGTGAACTTTAAACAGTTTGCAGTTTTTTTTTTTTTTCATGTGTTCTAGTGCTAAGTGTTGAAAGGAGCTTTAACACCATGTTTCAGGGTTTGTGTGTTATTTGTCTCAACCTTGTCTTTGTGCAGAATACCGTCTCACAACCTTACTGTAGTGTTTGTTGCCATCTTTAAAGATCTTCACAATTTGTTTTAATATTAGTGTGTCATTTAGAGAAAATTGTCACAACCTTATCCTTGTATAGAACACCGTTTTATTTAATAAGTTATATGAGAGATTTTAGATATAGTATAAGAGTCACAAATTTGAGCCAAGGTATGGGGGTCCATATGAGGTACTAAAAAGAGCTGGTGATACTGTATATATCTTGAAGAATCTAGAAACTGGGAATTTGGATAAATACCATATAGATAGGTTAAAACAATACCATATACCAATTAGGATTTTCCCCACAGAGGAGGAGGAGACTAGTGATGGTAATTCAAGTCAAGGTTCCAGTGATGAAGATCATTGGATTCATCTTACAGGTCCAGCTTATCTCCCTAATAGGTCCGTTAATGTAGTGGTTCCACAAGGGGTGACAACCAGAGCGAACTCAGAAGTAATGAGACGAGGGGAAGTTGACAGAGTTAGTGTGAACAGTTTAACTTTACGCAGGTCTACAAGGGTAAAAAGGCCCACACAGTGTAAATTCTGCTTAGACTGTCGCCTCTAACTAGGATTTTGGAGTGTGTACGGAGAATCAGCTCGATAGAATGAGAAGTTTAGAGATTTCAACCTTTTTTTTTTTAAACCTTTTTTTTTTTAAAGTAGAACTTCATTAGGATTCCTTTTTTTTTTTAATACAAACTATTTCTTGTTAAAACCCGAGTTTCAAAGACCAATGAGAATAATGTATACCATTGTGAATTAACTATTTAGTGTAAATCTGAAATTTTAGTTATTATCAGGAGTAATAGGTGAAGGAAGGTGTAGGAAATCACAACTTAGAGGGGGGCTATGTCTAAAACAACAAACCTAATAGGCTTCCTATGGCTTGTGTTGGGTAATTCAGAAACCCTATAATCCCTGGCCTTCAGGTAGTAGCTTTGAAATAGGTTTCTAATGAGGACATGAAAGGTCAATCTTTCAGAGTAAAGTTGTGAAGTGTAGGGACCCTAAGCCAGGGGTAGAAGTTAAGTAGGCCCAGACCGTAGTCGATCCTTGGAAAGCACTTGAGAATGTTAGTGTTGGGTAGTGAATCATAAACCCTATAAATCCATCTTTCAATAGAGTGTTGAGGTCGGACTACTGCAAAGGGGGCAGACGCACGAGGAAGTAAGAAGAAAGTGACTTCACCCACGGTGGCTAGGGGAATGACTCAATTCCGCTTTTATGAGGTGTCACGTTTAATGGTCCTTTATTCACCATTATAATTTGTGTGTGTCTTTATAGAATTGTCGTGAAAAGTCGCTTAGTGTCAAGGCAAGGGCAGTTTTTGAAGTTACACTGATTCTTTTTTTTAGGTAGGTTAGCTTTCAGATTATTTAGAATTGTTAACCATTTTATTAACAATCATTTATCAAGTATAAAGTATTAGTATATATAGAGTTTGTATGAGGCATTAATTTAAGTTACTAGGGCTTTAGTTCCCACTTTGTTTTAATTAGAAACTTTATTTGATTTCACATTAGTCCTGGAATTTAGAAATAGTTAGGAAATGTTGACATTGATTATTGGAGTATTTTGGCTTATATAATAGAATTTAGCTTTAGTATGATTGCTCGCTATGAATGAATTGTATGAATGGGAATGCGAAATGAATGTGAGAAAGCTGCAGTCAATTATATTATGAGCCCAAAATAATTTACTGTAGAATAGTGTTAGGGAATTCAATAGGATCAATATTAAATTTGATTTCTTTATTTGTTAAGAACGATAGCCTCACAGGACTGTAAAAACTCTATTGTTAGGAAAATATTCGCTCCATTTTTGTTAGGTCTCCTTTTGGAGGAGTATAAATTTTTTTTTAAAATTTCTATTACTAGGGTAATAAAGTACTCTTTGTTATTTATATCAACTTGAATTTTAAGAGTCGTAGATAATGATCATATCTCGATTCTCAGACTGGAAGGTTGTGGGAGGTTATGATCAGACCAGAAAACCCACAAAACTTCTCCTCATTAGAGGAAACGAAGAGGTATAGATTGAATTTTATGCAGGATGGGGGATTTGTTTTAGCCATGCCGTATAGCCTGGGGTATAACGGCGCGACCTTGGGTAACCGATCTGACACCGTAGTTTCGACGCTTTTAGCGTGGCTGGAGCGAGGGTATTCCAGACGGGAGGTCCTGTAAGATTGGCATGTAGGCAGAGATTGCCCAGTTATTCTAGACGAAGTAGTTTCCGTCTATTGAATTTTTTTTTTTTGGTACCAGTTTGATCCCCCATAGCTAGCGGAAGTTTCTTCTAATAAAGGATTCGCCCTGCCATACGTTTTGTTGGAATGAATTCGAGCATAAGACCGATTCGAGAGGCAGAATAAGTAATTATTAGGACCTTCAACGAGTTTAGACTCGTTCCATGTTAGGATAAGATTTTAAAGTATTAGTTAACTATAAGGACCGCGAACGAGACGCCAGAACGAGCCAATGAGTCAAAGTTTTAGAAGTGTTGTATGGAGGACAGTAGAATTAAGAGCAGTTATACAGGAAGTAGAATCCTGAAGGAATTGTAAAAGAACCAAAATTTCAGATTGATAAAATTCAAATTTATAAGATGTAGATTTGTAGGATTCAGGTCAATGAATAGAGGGTATATTAGTAGATGAAAGTAATATGAATTTCTTGGAAGAGGGAGGTAGCTGAACTGTACACACCCCAGAGGCAAGGTAAACGGAGCCACAAACAAAATAGTAGAAATTGATTAGTCGCTCTGCCAAAACAGAAAAATTCTCTTCATACGGTTGTCACCCTAGATTTAAATGGACTGTGTAGTTTAATAGAGGTCTGGGCTATGTTCCATTTGACCAAGATTCTAAATGACGTACCCATCTGAGTTGAGAGTTTGTAACAGAGGAATCTAACACATAAGAGAAAACCCACCCTCCAGTAGGATCGGGATAGACGAATATTACCCAGTGACCAACTCGTGATTCCAGACTGAATAAGATTGAAAAACTTAACTGAGATACTAAACCTTGAACCTTCAGCGCACAAATATATATAATGTGTTTTCATTTTCTAATTGAATATGTTATTATTTTATATCATATATATTATATTATAATCATATGCTATTCATTTCAACAATTTTATTTCCTTTGATATTCATGATATTAGTAATATTTACCGGCCATGTTGCGATTTTTTTTAACATGTTGTCATGGCTTATTCTTCCCTTAAGGCATGATCTATTTTATCCTTATTGTCTTTTATCCGCCTTACTTGTATAAGTATATATATTTTGTCATCATATATAATTTTGTAGTAGTTTTCTTTATCATCTATCATGGGATGATTTTTTTTATCATATTTAATCACTATCTGCATGATACGTGTTTTCTTCAATATATATATTATACCCATCATATAACATGGAAGGATTCATTTTATCATTACATATTCGTGCCTTAATTAATAATTACTTACATAATTTGTTTTCTGTAATTTTTATTTAGCAAAAGTCATCATGTCATAGGCTAATCATTATATACCAAGATATTTCTTTCAGCTAACTATAATTATCCTTTCCTTTGATTGTATATATATATAACTATACCACACGAATGTCTTGATTGGTACGAAAATAAAGATGCTGGCATGTTTTAGGAGTTGGACTAGTCAGTTATTTCTAAACGACTTCTTGGCGCCCAATTTTTTATATATAATATGTAATAGGGAAATGTCCTAACTGTATTGTTAGCAGAAAGAAGGTAGCAATGAATCCAGTACCCCAAGAGGCATGGATGGGGTTGAGAGGACTTAGCACTAGGAAGGCCTACTCCTCAAGACCAAAGAAGAAAGTGGAAGGGTGGTATATATACCCATGAATGGTAAGACAGATGACCTTGCTTACTTCCATACATATGATATGACTGTCCCCCATAACCTATGTTGATAACAGTATGCTGACAGAATAATAACACATAAAAACCCCTTTGCCAGGATGCACAATGCCCACTAATGTTCGGAATAATAAACATCTAGAATAGCATACCATCATTTTGATTAGCCTTATCTTCCCTATAGGTTTCGGTACACCTGGCTTCACCTAGTAATGGAAAATGCATTTTTGCTAGAAATGGGCCTGCTTTCATAGTAACTGATGAAAGGCAGATGAATAATGAATAGCACAAACGCATTTGTCCATTACTTGGCAGGGGGAGGATTGTTGGGGCACGTTTTTTGTAACCATACCCCAACAGAAGGCGTATGTATAATCAAATCAAATGGATACATGGCTTCCCTCCCACATAGACTTACAGACCATTCTTTTTGCCCAGAAACCTAGACAACAGATGACACCAGACTTCCATGCCGAAAGCTGATGCCTGGTAAAGAAGAAGACATCCAGAGACATCCGAGCTGGAAACTGTTGTTTCATATGTACATATATTCCCCTCACCAAAAATTTAGATAAAGGTGACCAGAAAAAAAAAAAAAAAGGAGAAAAATGGAGAAGGAAGATCTCTAAAGACTGAAACTTATAAAAATATCCTTCCAGAGAAAGGAAAGCATCACATTACAGTCCAGGTAAAAGGGCCTGGGTCAATTTTAGCCAAGACGGGGGGGGGGGCGATATATATACCATCCCGAGAAAAAGGGAGGATCGTATTTCAACCCATGTGGAAAGACGGGGGGATGGAGTCTGAAATCTTACACTACCGCAGGGGTTGTTTCTCTCTTTAGATTTTTTTTGTTTTGGTAATACTATATGTTCTATTTTGAAGGGGAGAGGCCTGGGGCGTCTATGAAATTGATACTGGAGCCGTTGGCCATTTTGATTGGTGTTTCTTTCGGCGAATGAAAATGGAGAATGAGATGATATAAAAGAAGGTTCTTTGCCAAAAGGCAGGATTCGATCGGAGTCGCTCAGTGAGAAGGACGATTTTTAGACGGGCCTGAGACGTAGAGGAGACCAGACCTTGCCGCCGCTTTCGAGAGAAGGTAAGCCCCTTGCCATTATGGCTTAGCCCCCCTTTTTTTTTTTTTTTTTTTTTTTATTTTTCGAACAGAAGCTAATCTATTTAGATTCTGAATGGGCCCTAAAGGGCTTTAAGTGACTTAAAAGGAGTGTTAGGGTTCGTATATTTTGTCCCGCTAGAATAGATGGAGATCTAGGTTCCCCCCCCTTTTTGTGTAGTAGCCAACCTAGATTTCGCATGGGCCTTAAAGGGCTATAAAGTAACTTCAGGTCACCTCTATCTAAATTTTACTATGTAAATAGCATATCTCGTCAGTATAGACATGTTCCCAAATTTTAAGATATTTAAATAAATATCTAGAGAAATTTTCTTGTGTTCTCTGTTACCTATTTCATACATAATTTGCTTTATGGTGATATTCCAACTGTTTAAATGAAATGTTGTATGTTTATTACCTATTTGAAGGGAATGTTACTAATAATCAAGTCTACCATAAATTACCGGCCACATACATTGCCGCGAGTGTCTGTGTTTCAGTGTTTTATAGATTGCCCAGTTTAATAACGATTTCATGGGTTGTCTGATAATATTGTATAATAGTGTCGCGACTGTTTCCATCTTTAGACCATTGTTCTGACAATATTATATGCTCGATCCTTGCTTTAGCTCAACTCTTAATCAATTACAGAGTTTTTTCCCCCTTTTCTTTTTTATTTATTTTATTTATCCTGTTTGCATAAATTGCATTACATGTGATGATGTAAAGACATATGCCGATAGTGCATCACTGACAGCTGTGCTGCTATTATACAACATTAAGGTCTTCCTGCGGGTTATATACATGGGGTTGTTGGCCTAATTTGCTATATATATATACTTAAGTAAGGAAACTTTTAATAAGATACATCGTGTACCCTCCCTTTTCAACTATCCAAACCAGGTGAAACCATCAACAGAAATCTTAATTTTTGAATCTCTGATTAAAAGTTTAGAATTGATAAAAGCAGATGTAGAATATAATTTAGAAGGCAATGATAAATACGCACTTATGCAAAATAAAGAAGACTTGTTAAATTTAAAAGCTAGCTTTGATAATCAATATGTGAAATTAGTAAAATATAAAGGCATTAATGCTGAAGAAAAATTTAAGGTATCCTTTGAGGCAAAGTTTAAAATCAATTATTTTTGATAAAAATAAATAGATCGCTGGGAAATTTAAATAAAAATACATTTTCTGGTGAAACCAATTTAGAACTTCCTAAATTTCAATTGCCCACCTTTAGTGGTGATATTTCAGATTGGCTGAGTTATAAGTAAATTTTTATTAGATCTATTGATCAAAATCCAACACTGGGAAATTTTAAAAAACTTCAATATTTAAATTCTGCACTAAAAGGAAATGCCGCTAGACTTATTAGGGCATTCAATATTTCTGATGAAAATTATTCTATTGCCTGGCAAACCTTGGTCAATAGATTCGACAAAAAAAGTGAATTGGCTTTTAAACAAATTCAAAATTTGTATGATCTAAAAAATGTAAAACAAGAATCGACTAAAGATTTACTTGATCTCCTGGACACTTGTAACGAAAGCATTCAGAATCTCTCTATCCTCGGATTGGAACGTAATAATTTATCAGATATGATTTTAATTCAAATAATTCAATCAAAACTTGATCGTTCAATAAGAAAGGAATGGGAGATGAGTTTGCATGAGAAAGAATATCCATCGTATGAAAAGATGATTTCTTTCCTGGAAAGATTTGCTGGAAGTCTCGGGAGTTTTCAGAATAAAGAAAATTCAAAACAATTCTACAAAATGAATAAATCCACTCATTCTCATTCAGCAACATTTGCCTCTGGCTCTAGTATAGATAGCAGAGTCAAGTCATGCGTCTTATGTAAAGGTAAACATTTTTTGTTAAAATGTCCTAAGTTTAATGGTATGATGTTACCTGAAAGATGGACATTTGTAAAAGATAATTGTCTATGTTACAACTGTCTATGATCTAACCATAGAGTATCGTCATGCGTCTTCACGCAAAATTGCAAATCATGTAATAAGAGACATCATACTCTTTTGCATCAGTTCAAACCGGAAATGTTAAGTCCTGTTGCGGACATATCTCCATTGACCCATGCCAGTGTCTCATGTTTTGCAGATAACAAAAGTCATGATCGGATATTACTCTCTACGGCTTTAATAAAGGTCAAATCGGAAAACGGGGTTCTTCAAACATGTAGAGCCCTCATAGATACAGGCTCTCAAAGGTGTCTTATAACAAATAGTTGTCGAAAGAAATTAAATATTCCTCTTGCTGAATGTAAAACTATGTTTTTGGTTTGGGAAACAAACTTGTAGAACAATCAATGGGTGAGGTCTCTCTCCAATTTAGCCCACATTTCTCTCTCTCTCAAACCTAATATTCAACGCCAATCCTATAGTCATTGATAAGATCACATCAGAATTGCCCAATTTCTTTATAGAAAAGGATAATTGGCCTCATTTGAAAAATCTTCTGTTGGCTGACCCCAATTTTGACAAATCTAGCCAGATTGATTTAGTGATAGGAGCAGAGCTTGCTCCATGCTTATTTAACGGAAATGTTAGATTCCAAAATTTATCTGGACCCACTGCGTGCGGATCCAAATTGGAATGGTTACTTACAGGTAAAATATTACTGTCAGGTGAAAATTCCAATCAAGATATAACTATGTTCGCGTCGGAGGAACAAGATGATTTTCTCAAAATATTCTGGGAGCTGGAGTCAGTACCCTCTGCCAAATCTTTAACCAGAGAAGAAATTTCGTGTGAAGAAATATATATTAATAACCTCAGAATTCTGGAAGATGGAAGATACTCTGTTGGGCTGCCATTTAGAACACTGCCAACTCTTGGCGAATCTAGAATCAATGCTCTGAAACGATTTCTATCACTTGAAAGAAAATTACAAAAATCTCCAAGTATCCTAAAACAATATAGTGATTTCATGGACGAATATCTTTTAATCAATCATATGGAGCTTATTCCCAGTGATGAGCTGGATACACCTTCAGGACATGGTTATTATATACCTCATCATTGTGTTTTTAAGGAGCAAAGCACTACCACTAAATTAAGAGTTGTTTTTGATGCATCTTGCAAAACTAGCAATGGCAAATCTCTAAATGACTTTCTTCATGTAGGACCAAAACTACAACAGGATATCTTCAACATTCTGATAAGATTTCGAACACGCCCAATAGCTTTTTCAGGAGATATAGAGAAAATGTATCGCCAAGTAAGAATCGATTCTAGGGATTGTGATTTCCAGAGAATTTTATGGAGAAAAAACCCATCAGAACCTTTATTGGATTATAGACTACTGACTGTGACATATGGATTGTCTTGTGCGCCATATCTCGCCATACGTACCCTACATCAACTTGCAAGGGACAAGGTGTCAACTTTCCCAGTGGCCTCAAAAATAGTACAAACCGATTTTTATGTTGATGACTTGCTTTCTGGTGCAGACACAATTGAAGAAGCTACATGTCATATTCGTGAAGTCAATAATCTTCTTTCTTCAGCCGGATTTTCTCTTAGGAAATGGAGATCAAACGTCCCAGAGGTCCTTTCTGTATTATCAGAACAGGTTGAAGATAGGCATAATCTTTGGGATTTTGAGAGTGATTCATGTGTCAAAATACTTGGTATTTGTTGGAATCCTTCCTTGGACATTTTTCAGATTCTTGTTAATGACATTCCAGAACAAACGAATTCTAAAAGACATTTGTTGTCCCACATATCCAGAATCTTTGATCCTATAGGCTGGCTGTCACCAGTTATTATTCGTCTTAAAATTTTGCTTCAATCACTTTGGAAACAGAAGTTGAATTGGGATGATCCCTTGCCTGATACTTTGTGCTCTCAATGGAAGAAAATCGAAATGGAATTATCCGTATTAAATAAAATTCAAATTCCTAGATACTTCTCGTGCAGGGGAGCTTTACTTTCTGTTGAACTTCATGGTTTTTGTGACTCTTCAGAAGTTGCATATGCGGCAGTATTTTATATAAGATCGCATTTCAAATCGGGCCAAGTGAAAGTTTCTCTGATTGCTTCCAAGACGAGGGTAGCTCCTCTGAAAATGATTTCAATACCACGGCTGGAGCTGTGCGCTGCTCTTCTTCTCGCAACTTTATATACTATTCGCAATTCTTTATGCTTACAAATTGATAGAGTATTTTTATGGACTGATTCCAAAATTGTTCTCAGCTGGATTAAATCTGAATCTAGACATTGGAAACCATTTGTCGAAAATAGGATTGCTGATATTCAAAGATTGACTTTACATTCTTCCTGGCATTATGTCATTTCGAAAAATAATCCTGCAGACTGCGCTTCCAGAGGCATAACTCCTTCAGAGCTGGTGGATCACTCTCTTTGGTGGCGAGGACCAACTTGGCTCTCGGATGTGAACTTTCAAGATCCAATTCAAACTCAATATGATTTTCCGAAAGAAATTTCAGGTGAAAGACGAAAAACATTCTCTGTTTTTCATTCCACTAATCTTCTTTCCCAGACTTCATTTTCAAATACTCAAATATCAACGAACTTGTTAGAATTACAGCATGGATTTATAGATTTGTATTCAATGTCCAATGTTCTTACAATGAAAGAAAGAAAGGACATCTATCTTCAAGCGAATTAACAAGTTCAATTCACAATATCATTCGTTTCATCCAAAGTTCTGAATTTCAATCAGAAATTACCTGTTGCAAACAAAAGAAATCTTTACCAACTAACTCAAGGCTTTTATCTTTGATTCCTTTCATTGATGAATCTGGACTATTACGGGTTGGAGGAAGATTACATCATTCAAATTTGCAATTTGATGAAAAGCATCCAATAATATTGCCAAGAGATAATTTTATCACGGAATTAATAGTGCGACAGTGTCATCTGGATCATTTACATTCTGGTCTTCAACTGACCATGTCAGCACTACGATTACGATATTGGATTCCTGCAGGCAGAAGTTTGGTCAAGAAACTAATCCACCAATGCATGGTGTGTTTCAGGGCTAAACGCCAAGTTACCAAGCAAATCATGGGAGATCTGCCTATGCACCGAATTGTGAAATCAAATCCGTTCACTAAAACTGTAATCGACTTTGCAGGACCATTTTTGATGAAACCAAAAATCAAAAGATCCAAAGTAAAATTAAAATCATTTGTTGCTTTATTTGTATGTTTCTACAAAAAAGCAATTCATATAGAAATTGTATCAGACCTATCTTCAGCGGCTCTCCTCGCAGCTCTCAAGCGGTTTATTTCTCGTCGAGGAAAACCTTCTGATATATTTAGTGATAACGGGACCAACTTTAGGGGAGCTAACAACATTCTCCGAGAGCAGTTTGATATATTGAAAGCTTCAACAATTCAAAAATTCATATCTAATGAACGAATCAACTGGCATTTTAAACCTCCTTCCGCCCCAAATTTCGGAGGTATCTGGGAGGCTGGAATAAAATCCTTCAAATTTCATCTTCTCAGATGCTTAAAGTCTCAGATACTCACATTTGAAGAGCTTAGTACTCTGACAACTCAAAAAGAAGCTTGTTTAAATTCACGACCTATTTGTCCTCTAAGTTCAGATTCAGACGATTTTAATCCTCTTACACCAGGACACTTCTTAATCGGGAGACCCTTAACTGCCCTTCCAGAATATTATGATGATGATGATGTTCCGATAAACTACCTCGACCGCTGGAGCCTAAATAAAAAAAATTAAAGATGTATTTTGGAAACGTTGGAATCAAGAATACCTCAACAATTTGCAACAACGCCTAAAATGGCAAAAATCCTCACCCAACATTAAGGAAGGTTACCTCATCTTGCTCAAGGATACCATATCACCACCAGCAATGTATTGGAGCCTTGGTCGCATCACCAAAGTCTTTCCGGGAGCAGACGGAAAGGTTCGAGTCGTCGAGGTGAAGACCAAGCACCAAGAACACCTTACTAGAACTGTCTCTAAAATAGTACCATTACCTTTTGCTGAGGACTAAGTTAGTCCACCGGGGTGGAGTATGTTAGGTTTTTTTTTATTATCATTATTATAGTAATTTATATGTTAGGTTTTATTTTTTATTATTATTATTGTATTTTATTAATTAATTATAATTCATATTCATAGAATTTTATTGTTACTTATCATCATTTTTGTTGTTGTTTTTTTTTATTCTTCTGTTTTCTTTTGTGTTAAATACAACTAAATCGCATTAAATCGTAGTGTAATTCTCTTTTGTTGTGTGAAATAAATCGAATTGAGTCAGCTCGTTCTTTCTAGAAGAAACATCAAAGAAAACGTGCTAACAGAGATTTTGAGCATAAAAATTCAGTGATATACAAAATTTCTTGCTCATCAATTTTTATATCAATTTACATAAAGTGTAGAGAGATATCAAATATGTTTCCTCACATATGCCTTTAGTCAACTTTATATCTATAACTTGATATCTACCTAATATATAATTTGATAAATTATGTAATTGAAAATATATTTATCCATTTATAATTGAAAATTAAACACTCTGTGTGTACCTAAATAATAAGGATTCTATAATTCCATTTTCAATAATATATCTTTCATCAAACTATCATGTGTAACTGGGTAGTTGGCGCTCTACGCTCCAAGAACCCCTTGGTTATAAATACCTATCTCAATCATTTATATAAATGAGAAATTAATTGAATAAAATATTTTGAGCAGAACACAAGAGAAAGGGACAAAATTATTTATAATAAATTAAGCCATTATCTAACTATTGCTTCTGTTATTGAAACGAGCAGGTTTTTCTGCCAAACAGCGCGAGATAAGAGTAAGTGGTCCTTACAGTTGAAGGAGGTAAGCAGGAATTTGATAACGCGCTAAAGCTCTACCGGTTGACCTCCATGACTTGGAGACTGCTCAAGAGTTTCTTCACAAAACTCAGTTTCGTGGTTTCCTGTTGTTCCTTGTTGTCGGACCTCAACTGCATTCTTCCAATAAATTCAGGATGGAATAACCGCGAGATAACCACACACATAATATGTTTAAATAAATATTTATATATATATACATGTCATAATACCATATGTTGAAATTTAATCTTGTAGAAATATTTATATATAAATAAATATAATCAATAAGGAAAGCGAAGTCACCAAAACGCGGCTGATTCCACATTCGCATTTCAGTGATACGCTAACCTATGCAAGGTGGATTCTGTGGACACTGGACATACGTCGGACCTGGAGGCTGTTGTGTTCTGCCCTGCCTTGAGTATAAGAGATCCATCTATGCTTCCTTTCTGTGGTGATTCTGTATAAGACCGTGGCCTTAATAAAGCTGTTTTTATGTATGATAATCAGTGCGGATATATAAAAAAGAAAGAGAATGTGGCTAGTAAGATCAGCCCTAGTCGCTCATGTGATCCTGCCTTCTGTACATGAACGTTTTGGAGAAATGAAGGCTCAATGCTTAGGTCCTTTTCAGAATAGTACAAACCTCTCCAGATTTGATTATCAGGGAGCAGTTGTCTATTAAGCCGCCTCCACGTTGGTTGTTCCCAGGGTAGTCCTTAGACTTTCTCTTTCCTCCCCGACCTAATCTTCATGTGTTTTTACTCCAGTATCCTACCTCCTGTGGTGTCCTTGACACGAGCCACCCATAGCAATACAAATATTCATTGACCTTCAAATAAAGAGATACTTTCAATGAAAGTTAATAACATCATTCCGTTGAATATTCTCCTAATCTTTCTGTAGTAAGATGCCATTGGGGTTATAGAATTCTTTATTTTTTCTACACACAGAGAAGTAATCTGACTTGTTAGGTGCAGTCACCTGATGGATTTTATGAAGCAGCTAATCTTTAAATTATTGTTTTATAGAATGTTTGTATGATATTTTAATTATAAGGATTTGGTTAGGTAAAACAATAATATCTTAAGGATCAAAATTGTGGTATATAAGCTAAACTAATTTTAATTACAGTAGAGCCTCCCTTTAAAGGACACCTAATTCCAGAGTCAAAGTGTCATTCAGGGAGAGGTTTCCTCTTACCATATAGTTGCTAAATAATAAAAATAATAATTTTGCAAATGAAAAGAGAGGTGTCCTCTCATAGATGTTCTACTTGTATAAAAAATATATTTTTTAAGGGTTATTTTGAATTAAAAAATATAAAATGATAGAATTGTATAATAACGATTGTTCAGCGTTTTTTTTTACATTGTTTAGTGATGTAAGCAATTCAATATTTACCTAAAAGAAGATTCCCCATTTATTGTATATGCGCAGTGATAAATAAACATATTTCATGTATCTGCGAAATCTTTCCCTATAATATAAAAAACACAATTTTAATATTTCGTTCACAGAGATAGAAAGTAGGGAATTAAAACATTTAAATAATTTTATTAGCAATCCTTCATATTAAAATTATATGTACAGTGAAAGAATAAATTGTCATCTATATAAAATAGAGATATTTACAAAAAAATATATTAAAAAGTCAGTAGCTAAACTCTCAATTGCTGACATCAGAATGACCAACAGGTTTTTCTTTTTTGATATTCTGGACAATTGCCAAGAGTTTGCTTTTATATAAGTAGTCCCTTAAAAATATTTTGTCGTTTATTTCATATCTAGCTGTTGCCTCTTTTAATTTTTTCTCTAACCTTTTAATTTTCTTTTCATGATTTATCATATCGCTGTGTTTGTTCAAACGGCATTTAGCAGCAGCTTGCTTGTTTCGTCCTCGACGTCTGATCTCATGCAACAAAGTGATCTGGGAAATTGTATAATTCCTTTTAACCTTCAGCTCGTGGAATTCTTCAATGGGCATTGTAACAATAGCATCCACAGTAAGGCCGAGGTTCATTTCCTTCGCTCTTTTCTCATCTTGATTAGGAATGGTTCTGTCAGAGTGTCGTTCGATATAATCTGATGTGTCTTCTTCCTGGGAGAACAAATCTTCGCCAGACACCTCTGAAACACTGTTTTCACCTTGGGAATCAGATTCAATATTCAATGCCATTTCTTGTTTGATGTCTGATTTAAAGATATTAGCGTAATTATATTTGTCTCTGATATGTTGTGTTTCAGGTTGTGAATTAGTATCAAGTTCATTTTGGACAGAAGAAAATTCTGGAACTGAATAAATTGGTTTGGAAAACAAAAATTCAGGGCTTGGTTCAGTGGTTGTGTACGTTGCATTATCTTTCTCCAAGTTGTCGCAGAATGAATATTTTCCTACTGAATATTCCCTGAATTTCTTACAACTCCGTGGTAGATATCTACGAGAAATTGTATTATTCATTTTCCAAATATTAGATAGTTCTCAGAGAGAAGAGCTTCTATGAAACCTTTGCTATTGAATTGCCAATAGGACGTTATTTCTAAAACAAACTAAATTTTTCAGTGATTTCATACTGACAAAAATGCAATTCATCTAAATTTTGATTATACCAAACAGATTATAGCAAAATATTTGTGAAAAAATACTTTTTATCTATTTAGATTTCAAATATTATAAAAATGGTTGATGGTTTTGTACAATTCTATAGATATAATTTGATTTTCAAAATAGAGCAATCCATACTTAAATCATTAGATAATAAAAGGCATATATTGTATTTAATAAAATATTTATTTTGGCAATATTTCGGCAGGCTGAACGCCGACCTTTATCGAGGCATTACATTTTTGTATACACAAACTCAGCGCCGCATAGTATCATCATATTGACACTATGCGGCGCTGAGTTTGCGTATACAAAAATGTAATGCCTCGATAAAGGTCGGCGTTCAGCCAGCCGAAATATTGGCAAAATAAATATTTTATTAAATCCAATATATGCCTTTTATTATCTAATATAATTTGATATGTAGTTCAAAATTTATTATTATATTCGAATATGTGTAAATATATGCCCATTTCTTTATATTTAATATAGATAAAATGGACTCTATTTTCAATACCTTAAATAAAAGCTTGGTAAATTAAAATAAATAAAATGCAAATAAATAAAAGCTTGGCGACTGCCTAGCAAGAAAGAGCAAGTTGGCTCTACGATGGCCTTGGTTGTGGCATCTGGAGCACCTGATCCCGAAGGTCAGGAACGCCGGCCAGGTTTCGCCCTTAATCCCTAAACCAAGGCGGGTAGAGAGTCTCTCGATGTTTATTCTGTCGTGGAGGTGAATATAGGCCTCCCGGCGGCCGTCGGTGTAGCCGTACTCGCCGGCTTTTAGTTGCTTGGGAGCGATGGAGGTGACGCGCCCATAAGGCGAAAGGGCGTCAATGACGGAGGCATCCCCCACGAAGAAAGGAAGGTTCCCTATGGTTATTTTTACCGACCTTTTGCAAAAAGGGAAGGTCCTGAGGAGCATGCCCTCGACCTCAAGGCCTTCGTTAATCAGGCGTTCCGCCAGGCTTTTGTTGACCAGGCCTACCAGGACGTGGCCATTCATCCTAGTGAGCTGGATGATGTTCCTGGCCCTCCGACCATTCTATCGATCGCCCTGAGGTAGTGGTAAGGCGTAAGTTCAGGGAAGTGCTCTATGTAAATGCACTGTTCCTCAGTAGAGGACGCCTGCCGCGCCTCTGCTATATGTGTCCTTGTAGTTTTGACTTCCTGCACTCGTGGTGCCCATCCTGCCGACGATCGCTGTCGGCGAGTAATTTAGGTGCCTCTGGCGCTGTTGGAATGTGCGGCCGTGGTAGGTGCTTTTCCCGAGTCGCGGCGTCTTCTCTTGCCTTGCACGACAGTGTAGCCAACCCCAATTTCAGGATCTTCATCCCCTACTGAGTCTGCCCAGTTCTTTTGGGCTTGAAGAGAGTCACTTGAAGGCGTCTTAGTCGCAAAGTCGAGTGACGTGGCATATTTTGCATATTTTTTGCCAGCAGGCGGATTTGCATGACTAGCAGTTTCCTGCATATCAATTAAAAATTTACTCTGCAGATGGATTTTTTCAAATATCTCTGCACAGGTTTGAGGTTCGAAGCCGTACCTTTCAGGTACCTGTTCACCTTTTAAAGGGCTATCAGCTCGTTCCAAATTCGGCATATCTGCCAAGTGTTATCCACCCGCCAGGGCAGAAAAACGGCGGAGCTCGAGAAAGGCGTGACGCCCGCTCGAGTGTGTGTGTGTGGAACAGGTCGATGTGATGGCTGGCATTATCCAACTGAAGACCAAGATGGTACTTGTAGGTGGTAGCCTTCGCCACACTTGTCAACTTTATTGCCTCATAATGGAGGCCGACGCCGAACAGCCATGCCTGAAGAGCAGGGGATCTTCGCAGGAGGCGAACACCTCCCGGAGCAGGGGTCGCACGGCTCAGCAACTCCAATATTTGTGGGTCAGCGACCCGTCGCTGGACCCAAAGGCGGTACAGGTGGCACGTATCGAGGCAGGATGGTCAGGATGTGGTAGGGTGTGGAGGGCCAGCCGTAGAGCGACACCATGCCTCGTGCCCCGAGAAGCAATTCCGAGGCAGGTCGGCCCAGGGGATGGAGCAGGGCACATCCACGGTGGAGGTCCACCGCGCAGCCAGCTCTGCAACAGAATGCTCCTGCAGCCCTTCCGAGTCCAGTGCCCGGCGCGCCCTCTTGCTGATGAGATGGGTAAGGGGGTCGCCGATCCCCGTAGGACGATGATCTCGCCTCGAGCTCTACATAATAGCTGGAGCGCGTGTTTTCCTGCAGAAGACGCTGGCAGAAGACCTCCAAGCATTGGTCGTCGAGGAACGCAGCCCTCGTTGAGCGCACTAGGGCAGGGACGCTATTGGAGAAGTCACCGACAGTCGCCTGCAGCCAGCGCTCGGGAGCCAGCTGGTCTGGCGGCCGCAGGAACCTGCTGTCACCTCAGACTCTAGACGAGCCAGGATGTGCCCAGGGAGCCACGAGACTCGGCTCGTACTCTGCACGAAACACGCCTGCAGCCGGACGATGGTGGTTCAGGTGGAAAGTAGCCGTGGAGGTGGTGCATGATGGAACCCAGGACCAGGCTGTTGGCCGCGCGGGCACGACCCACCAGCGACAGGCCGCGGGTAAAGGGCGTCCACCTCGCGATCGCTTGCTCCAGCAGTCCCATCAGGTGTGAGGCCTGAGAGGCGACGGTGTATCTAGTGGTGATGGTGCAGCCCAGGACGGTCAGCGACTCGGACGTCCAGGAGATTCCCAGAGGAGAATCCGTCCGGTGCTTCCAGGAACCGCACCAGAGCCCGCAGCTCTTCGTGAAGTTGACAGCCACCCCGGAGGACATGCGGAACTCTTCGAAGATCAGGGTCACGAGCTCAAACTGAGCGTCGTCCCTGATGAAGAGTACGATGTCGTCCGCATAGGCGACCACGAAACCGCATCTCGACATTTTTACAGACAATTTATTATCTGATTCGAGAACTATCCAGCTTAGAAAATTATATTAAGGCTTTATTCGCCATGAAATCCAAAACATTAAGATTTTGTATTGAATTTTCACCAAATTCCTCTCAAAAATAAAACATGAAAACTATTTTTTATACTGATATTAGCCGTTACCATACATAGAGTTTTATAGAATACTAGGCGAATGACCCGGCTTCGCCCGAGAAATCCCTTGGGTGCAATTTCCTTCATACTAAAAGTATATCAATAATAAATATCAGAAGTGCCTTAGAATAGCAATACAGAAGTAACACATAAACTACAGGAAAAAAGTGTGTGTGATGGCAAAAATTGTATTATATTAGTGTTTAGGTATTTGATTTAATTAATATAGTTGATATAATAATCTATATATATAAAATTGAATGTCTGTCTGTCTGTTTGTCTGTTTGTTTGTACTCTATAGATTCAAAAACCATACATCCAATCGCCGTGAAATTTTGGGATATTATTAGGTATATCACCGGGAAGGTTTTAGAAAAATAATTTCATGAATATCTTGAATATCCTTAGAGTTATTTGCAGATTTGTAGATTTAACTCGCAAGCAGCGCCCCCATTGTGACGATGATAACAAGTTTTCTTATCACTAAGTTTGTTATCTTAAATATTATTTATCAAAAGTAAGATTATCTCAGGATGACACGGCAATGTGACACGGGAAAAAATGTTCACTAGATAAAACTATGATTTTCTATATGATATAAAAAGCCAACAATGAAGAGTGAATGTAATATAAAAAGCCAACAATGAAGAATGAATGTAAGATAAAAAGCCAACAATGAAGAGTGAATGTAAGATAAAAAGCCAACAATGAAGAATGAATGTAAGATAAAAAGCCAACAATAAAGAGTGAATGTAAGATAAAAAGCCAACAATGAAAAGTAAATGTAATATAAAAAGCCAACAATGAAGAATGAATGTAAGATAAAAAGCCAACAATGAAGAGTAAATATAATATAAAAAGCCAACAATGAAGAATGAATGTAAGATAAAAAGCCAACAATGAAGAGTAAATATAATATAAAAAGCCAACAATGAAGAGTGAATGTAAGATAAAAAGCCAACAATGAAGAGTGAATGTAATATAAAAAGCCAACAATGAAGAATGAATGTAAGATAAAAAGCCAACAATGAAGAGTAAATCTCTATCTATCTATATATATAAAATTGAAATAATATTATCATGCATATAGAAAAAAATGATTATATGCCTCTTCTTTATGCCGGACCAAACTACTCATTTCATCGACATTTTTGAAAGTAAAACAGTGTAAACGGTATTAAATATGTATAATGGAACAATGGCTTAAAATATAATAGAAAGTGAGCTGAATGAAGACAAAAAAAAAATGTTAAGAATTCCCTATGAATTGAAATGAAGTGATTTTGGATATAAAATATAAAAAAAAACTCGATTGATACACATTTAAAATGGTTAAAATGGCATTTATTAAGCCAAACAGTGTGAAAAAGTAGATACAGTAGAGCTTCCATTGAGAGGATGCCTAAAATCGTAGCTTAAACCGTCTCTCCGAGAGGCAGTCTCTTATTAAAGGTCTATTAGAGATTCTTTAATATCATTTAGAACCTCCAATGAGAGACCACCTACAGGAGAAACAAGTTGAGTCATGTTTTTAGGTGGTCTTTCTTAAGAGACTCTATTTACATATATTAAAATCAACATTTTCTTACTGTTACGTTTAATTACTGCTAATCTATATATATAAAATTGAATGTCTGTCTGTACTCTATAGATTCAAAAACCATACATCCAATCGCCGTGAAATTTTGGAATATTATTAGGTATATCACCGGGAAGGTTTTTGAAAAATAATTTCATGAATATCTATATATATAAAAATGAATGTATGTGTGTGTGTCTGTTTGTTTGTTTGTCCTTTATGCCTGACCAAACCACTCATTGGATCGCCATGACACTTTGGGAAGTTATTTAGTATAGTACTGGGAAGGTTTCTAGCAAATAAAATTTTTGAAATAACTTTTCGCCTAGAAATAATCAAGATAAATATTCTAATTTATCTGTTATAATTCAACAATCTGCTCTAAATATTATCATGATGATACGATGATTTTGTAATGTATAAAATTAGGAAAGACAAAATTCAGGATGACACGACAATTTATTTGAGACAAGAATAATGATACAATTCCAAGGCAAGATAATATTCCTTTAACTTCCAATTACCGAGGGAACCAATTAATAATGATTTTATTCAACTTATCGAGTATTTTTCAAGGGACCGGGAAAAAATGTTCACTTTATCGAGAGATTCGTTATACAAACCTTTACTCGGGTAAAACCCGGGCGAAGCCAGGTACGTCCATACAAGAATAATGATACAATTCCAAGGCAAGATACTATTCCTTTAACTTCCAATTACCGAGGGAACCAATTAATATTGATTTTATTCAACTTATCGAGTATTTTTCAAGGGACCGGGAAAAAATGTTCACTTTATCGAGAGATTCGTTAGACAAACCTTTACTCGGGTAAAACCCGGGCGAAGCCGGGCGGGTCCGCTAGTATATATTTATATTATATATAATATAAATGAGTTTTAAAAATTGTAAAAAAAATGCATCGGCCGGGAATCGAACCCGGGCCGCCCGCGTGGCAGGCGAGCATTCTACCACTGAACCACCGATGCTTTAAAAAAATGGCCATATTTAGGTATTCATTCCTTTCCGGATTAGTCCGCGTAAAAAAAAGTTCTTCAAATGAAAAAAAGAAATAGCCAAAAATACTAATCAAATGCAGCCGAACATTTTCCTCAGGTTTATAAAAAGCGACATGCAAAATTTGGTACCAATTGGTTCAATAGTTTTTGAGTTTATCGTGAAACAGACAGACAGAAATTGACTTTTATATATAGAGAGATTAGCGAATGTACCCGGCTTCGCTCGAGTTTTACCCGAGTGAAAGTTTGCCTAATCAATATTTAATAAAAATAACACAGGTCTACAAAAAATATTTTTTTTTTTGCCAGAGAAAACTTGATGTTGATTATAATGTAACTTTTCGTGCCGAATTCGAAAATGAAATCAGAAGTTTTCCATCACCCATAGTTCTTGCAGGATAACCATTATTTCTATAAATTGGTATATACAGTAATAATGCAGAAAATGTTACGTAAGCATTTTTAAGTAAACATCATTACATTAGCTAGCACTTTATTTTTCACAAGAAGAGTTGATATGTGGAGCCAAATGCTTTATTTTATTTGTTATTAATTAAATTTTGCTCTTTAAGAATCATAAATATTTATTTAAATTATAAATTATTGAATTTTTAATTAAATATATGTTTATTTTATAATGCAATCTGTTTTACATTCAACTCAAAAATAACGACAAGCTCTGGAATGCTATTTGCTGAATAACAGTTTTAATAAATATATTTAAATTGAATCTAACCATTTGTGTGTTTAACAGATTTGCATCAGAAGTAACAGGTAAATTTGAAATGATCAGTTTATTCTTCTCTATCGATTTGCTTTTATAAATCGTGTGCACTAGCCTGTGTCAATATGCCGAGGCGTTGCATTAATATTCCTGATATTTTCTGATACATTTGTGGGGAATTAACTTTCAAAGTTCAAAGGCGAAACTTTACACCGCTCATCGAAAAGTGCTATCAACTTATTTTGGCTGTAAAGTCGGTGACCAAGATAAGACTTGGGCTCATCATCATTGTTGTGAAATTTGTGCTCGACGTCTTACAGGGTGGATTAAAGGTGAACGTCATATGCCTTTTGCTGTTCCAATGATATGGAGGGAACCTAAAGACAATTCTTCAGACTGTTATTTTTGTTTGACAAAGACTACAGGTATTACATCCAAATCAAGACATACAGTGGAGTATCCAGATTTGCCCTCTGCTATGAGACCGGTTCCTCATAGTGATATTTTACCTGTGACACAGCCTCCTGAAAATGTAATATTTAGTGACGATGATTCAGATAGACGAGAGCAACAGTCGGATGACACAAATTTTGAAGCAGGTGCTTCATCTGAACCTCATTTGTTAACCCAAGGAGATTTAAACGACCTCGTACGTGATTTAGATTTATCCAAAACAACAGAGTGAACTTTTAGGCTCTAGGTAAAAAGCTGGAATCTGCTGCATAAAGGCACAAAAGTATGCTTTTTTCGCAAGCGTCAAGATGAATTTCAAGAATTATTTTCAGAAGAGAATGATTTAATATTGTCACTGAATAATTATTTTAAATATTCTGTGATATATCATCATTAATATTTGCATAGTCATCAACCCTTACCATTCTTGTATATTATTACTTGTAAATACTTTTTTAGAAATAGACCAGATGACCGGACGACTTTACATGTATATATTTGGTTTTAAATGAACAGGCTGATGGAAAAAAATAATATGCCACCGATTGTAATTAAATCGACGATAGGACCAACCGGCGAGAAACTATGCATAATCGAAGCCTCCTTAATAACGAAGATCCTAGACAAATGTGGAATCGAGTATAAACTTGAGGAAACGGTTCAATCAAAGAAGAGAACTCGCGGCTCCCAGGATGACTCAAGATCGCCAACTAGGAGCGAGCGTAATCTGAAGACGCCTAGAATGGACATCGACGAACAAAGTCCCGTCACTGGAGTTTCTCAACAAATGAACGCAGCTCACCCACCGCAAGACGACGAAGAAAATAACGACAACGATGGCCCATGGACCACAGTCACTAACGTGAAAAAGCCGAGAATTCCTCCTGTTATTGCAGAAAATGTAGCAGATTGGAAGCTTCTTTGCCAAGAACTAAAAGACTTGTGCATGGAACCATTCCAAGTCACGATTTCTGGCAAAAAGCACATAATTAAATCGAAAAACATAGGCGACTTCAAAAAATCAGGGAGTATGTACAGAAAAATAATGGAGGATATTCCTACAGACTACAGGAGGAAAAACCACTGAAAGTGGTATTGAAGGGGGTATCAACAGCCTTCAAAGAAGAAGACGTCGTAACTGAACTGGTCTCAATGGGCTTCACTGAGGTCATTGTCAAAAGACTCCATAGACAATCGACCAAAATACCGATGAATATAGTCCTAGTAGAGCTACCGAAAAATGAACAAAATAAACGAATCTATGGAATAACTGAAATACTTTACCAAAAAATAGTCGTGGAATCATTCAGGACTACAAAACGAGTGACCCAATGCTTTAACTGCCAGGGCTTTGGGCATGGCCAGCTAAACTGCTTTTTGAAGCCCAAATGCGTCAAGTGTGCTGAAGAACACCATTCGAAGGATTGTCCAAGAAAGTCGAAACAGCTCCCACCAAAGTGCGCTAACTGTGGAGAGGCGCACACAGCCAATTACCGCGGATGCCCAAATTTTCCGAAGCCACAACAACAGCAGCTAAAGCCTCCCAGACAAAACTCCCCTAACAACATACCTCAAGCAAGCTCCACTAAAACAGAAGAAGCAACTGTTGAAAAACAAAAGGCAAGTTACGCTGAAACTGCAAAAAAAAATTAAAACTACTCGTTCTGACACCAGGGAACTGTGCGAAAAGTTATTAGAAATTATCAAAACCTTCTTACAATGAAAGGCAAATTACTTTTAAAAATCGTTAATTTCGCAAAATAAAATCGCAATTTCAAAAATCATCAAATCCAACTATACAAGAATTTGTTCAAAATCAAGGTGACCTCATCCACCGAATCCGACGACCTGGACCCAATGGCTAGCTGACAGCCAAACACCCAACAACTGCCCTCCTGTAAGGTTCGGGGGGCCACTCCAGCATTACAACTCGCCATGTGTAAATAATCTGGACAAGGTGACTCGCGAGCTGTGCTCGAATGTAACACCTGCAAATTGAGATGAAATAAATAAATAAAAAATTTTAGAAATAGTTTGTGTTGTGGGTCGGTGATGCAAAAGAACAGCCAAATAAGTGATTTTATAAATATGGTATTATTATAAGATATAAGGATATATATGATGACACAAGAATAGCAACCGCACACAGCAGTTGAACAAAAGGCAGGCTAAGAACTTTATACAAGATGACGGCGGCAGGAAGGGGGGTGGGGCCGTTCCCATTGGTCAGTTATCTTCATGCAGCGCCGCCACGCGGCCGCGTCCACGCTTCTCTCATCATTCCCCCACAGAAGCGCTGGACTGGAGAACAGTTCATGAAGTCACAGGCGTTCTTGTGAGCCACTTTGCTCAGGGTCTTGGTGAAGACGTCGGCCAGGTTCTCCTTTGTAGGGATGTAGACAATATTGATCTCTCCGCTAATTATTCTTCCTCTGACGTGATGGTATCTTATGTCAATGTGTTTGGATCTGTTGTTCTCCACATTATTTTTGGAAAAATCTATAGCGGATCTATTATCGCAATGGATTATCAAGGGGAAGGCAAAATTCGATAAGAACTTTAATTCTTTCAAGATGGTAGCGATCCAAACTGCTTCCTTAGTGGTCTGGGATAGCGCTAAATATTCTGCCTCCATTGTGGAAAGTGAGACACACTTCTGTTTGCTAGTCTTCCATATGACTAAGGAATGTCCTATAGTGATAGCGGTCCCACTATTGGACCGTCTGTCATCGATGTCGCTAGCCCAATCTGCATCACTGTATGCACAAACATCATTGGAATCAGTCCGGCGATAAACGAGAGATAGATTTATGCTGCCGTGTAAATATCTTAAGACGTGTTTGGCAGCTTGCCAATGTCGACGTCCAGGGTTGCTGGCGAATTGAGCTAATCTCGTAACAGAAAACATTAAGTCTGGCCTAGTACAATTCGCAAGATAAAGGAGCGACCCGATTAGTTCCCTATATTAGAAAGAAGGAATCATATATCGCCGCAACTCTTTTTATTATTATAGCGGTTAAGGAAGCTTTCGGGCAAGCCCTTCTTCAGCTAATTATATTGTACAATTAAAGAGATATTATATATCGTTTTTAATATAAATCAAAATAAACGAAAATAAATTAACCACGCCCCTATCGCCCTCGTTTCAATAGCACCGCGTGGCCACGTTATGTCTGATCCTAACTTCAAATGTAATATGGTACAAAAATATCTTAAAAGAAAGTTACGTAATTGAATAAATATAAAGAATCAACTATAAACAATTCAAAGGATTTAGTGGAGATTTTTAGGATAGAAGGGGAACGTACTGTGATGGCAACTGTATACTTTTGTTTAATGGTTTAGGGTGCTTCATGGTTTCTATTGCTTCAAGAATGAGTCTTTGGGTTTTAGTTTTGGCATTTGTATGGAGGATTCTGGTATTATTGAAGTCTGTAGTGTGTCCGGTTTCTCTGACGTGGTCAACAATTAAGGAGTTTGGGTTTAGTTTAGAGATGTTTCTTTGGTGTTCTTTGATTCTGATTGAAAGATCTCTTGATGTCTCACCGATGTAGACACTATTGCAGTTGAGGCAGGGAATTTGGTAAACTAAATCTTTTTTCTGTTTCTGGTCGGTGCTTTTGGTGATTGGGTTTCTTAGAATCGAGCCCATGGACATCTCCACCTGTTACTTACCATATACAGAATCTACAATTACAATAGCTCGCAAACTCAAAAGTTTTGGCATAAAAACCATCTTCAGAGGTTCACCTTCCATGGGCTCGATTCTAAGAAACCCAATCACCAAAAGCACCGACCAGAAACAGAAAAAAGATTTAGTTTACCAAATTCCCTGCCTCAACTGCAATAGTGTCTACATCGGTGAGACATCAAGAGATCTTTCAATCAGAATCAAAGAACACCAAAGAAACATCTCTAAACTAAACCCAAACTCCTTAATTGTTGACCACGTCAGAGAAACCGGACACACTACAGACTTCAATAATACCAGAATCCTCCTTACAAATGCCAAAACTAAAACCCAAAGACTCATTCTTGAAGCAATAGAAACCATGAAGCACCCTAAACCATTAAACAAAAGTATACAGTTGCCATCACAGTACGTTCCCCTTCTATCCTAAAAATCTCCACTAAATCCTTTGAATTGTTTATAGTTGATTCTTTATATTTATTCAATTACGTAACTTTCTTTTAAGATATTTTTGTACCATATTACATTTGAAGTTAGGATCAGACATAACGTGGCCACGCGGTGCTATTGAAACGAGGGCGATAGGGGCGTGGTAAATTTCTTTTCGTTTATTTTGATTTATATTAAAAACGATATATAATATCTCTTTAATTGTATAATATAATTAGCTGAAGAAGGGCTTGCCCGAAAGCTTCCTTAACCGCTATAATAATAAAAAGAGTTGCGGCGATATATGATTCCTTCTTTCTAATTTGTCGAAATCCGCAAACCGTTTACCATGAGTTCCCTATATGGAATAGCTTTCATCCTCTCTTTCTCTTCTTCATCTGTGGGGCAATCTCCTTTTGAGATTGGAAAACTAATGTCTAACGGTGTGGATACCGGTCGACATTCGATCATGTTGAATCTTTGTAAGATTGATTTAACATTCGTACTTTGAGATAGTACTACAGTCTCCTCATCTGGATAGTCAATCTGAACTCCCAAGAAATTCCTGATCGCTCCCAAATTTTTAACTCGGAACCTTTCATTAATTTTCTGTTCTATATTCCGCAAAATCTCTTCACTCTCACCAAATAAAGCCAAGTCATCTACATACACGGCAATAATTGCCTTATCCAGATAAGTATAAATACAATTACAGGATTCTAGTCGGGTAAATCCCATTTCTTGTAAAGCATGATCGAGTGTTAAATTCCAATTCCGCCCTGATTGTCGCAGGCCGTAAATAGGTCGAAGCAGTTTGTAAACCTCGTTATCTTTCCTCTCGACCCCTTCTGGCAAAAGCATGTATATTTCTTCTTCTAAGTCGCCATATAGATAAGCGTTATCTACGTCGAGATGTCTATTGTACCATTTCATGTTCAAACTTAACGTTATCAAAACTCTTATTACAGCTAAGCTAAAAACGGGTGCATAAGTTTCCTGAAAATCGATTCCTTGTTTCTGTGAGAAATATCTGTGCAGAGAAGTGAATCCGGCTATGATGGAAAATGAAATAGTCGCACACTTGACGAAAGGAATATCGGAGGAGATATATCAGTCAATAATCATTTTAGACATCGCAACTATCGATGAGTTCATCAAATGGTGCCGAAAATCGAGGCTTCAAATAAAAAAACGTGTAAATAAACGTGTAGTATTCGACAGACTACCGAATGTTGCCGCCATCGATTCAGCAGACTCTGAATCAATGGAAGACTTAATCCGACGCATCGTGCGTGAAGAAGTTCATCGCGCACTAAATCCGGAGTCAACTACCCCTGAACCATCTTCTCTGAAAGAAATTATCCGAGAAGAGATAGAAAAAAACGTAGCTGCAATTTCGAAGCCTATTCAAAGACCTCCGCCACGACATTCGTACCCCAACCAAACACGTACATTCAACCAGGTTCCACGACGTCAGTACCCTACCCAAACACCCATATATAACCAGAGGCCACCACAACGAAGAACGGATGAATGGAGGACGCATGACAACATCCCAATATGTTTTAATTGCGGCCGCCCAAGCCATTTTAAGTGATATTGTAGAGAACGACGACAATGGACGCAGAGACCCGAAGGACATGCACCAAGCACCCAAGAACCTCAAATGGGTAACCACCAAGCCATAAGAAGCCAAATCTACCGCAGACAATCGCCGTATCCAAACAGAGGAAGATCCCCAAGACGCCAGTCCATTTCCCCAGGCCGCCATACAAGCCAATCCCCACGCCGCTACAATCTAGAAAAAAACTAAGCGTCGCGTCTTCTTTCGAGGGGGAAGCCGCAGGTGTGAAAACCCTCCATCGTCGACAGCCGCTAAATTACAACAAAATTATGTCGAAATCATCATTGATGACATTGCATTTTCTGCTCTGGTCGATTCAGGTTCCTCTTTTTCAGTTATCTCTGATGGATTAAGACGACAATTAAAAAAGACCATGTTCAAGGATAGCGGAATGACTCTGAAAGTTGCTGATGGCAAGAATGTTACATCGATCGGCCGATGCACAATCAGCTTGAGCATCAATGGATTGGAACAGCCGCTTGAGTTTATCGTCCTCCCTAATAGTAACCCAAGTATTATTCTCGGATGGGATTTCCTAGAGGCATCAAATGCCGTGATTGATTGTGGACGCGCCGAAATCAGATTGGAAGAGGCCAAAGATGCACTAAATTCACCAGCTTCCATGGGAAAGGTTGTGGCTAGCAGAAGCGTCGTAATCCCAGCCGAATCTACCAAACTAATAAATGTTATGAGTGAAGAGCTTAATGGGCAAAATCAGGTACTTTTTGAACCTTCGAAAAAGGTATTAATAGGAAAAGGGTTAACACTTCCCTGTGCATTATTCAGGCTTTCCCATAATAAAGGAAAACTTTGGATCGTAAATTCTAGCACCACAGCTCAAATAGTCCCTAAGGGAATGTGCCTGGGAAAAATTCAAAGGGTTGAAGAAAATAACTTGACGGCTATTTCAGAATGTTCTGAATTTAATAAGGAGGTGAATATGCGAATCATGCCAGTCATGCTGATAAAAGTGACTTTAAATTTTTACAAAATTTAATTAGTGATGATTTATCAGAAGAGCAGCAGTCTCAAATATTATCAATTTTAAAACGATATGATAAAATATTTGATAAAAATAATGAACCAGTAAAGCAAACTTCAGTAACCAAACATAAAATTGAAACTGGAAACCATCAGCCTATTAAGCATAGACCATATCGAGCCTCCCCTACAGAACGCCAAGCAATCCAAACGGAAGTGGACAAAATGCTAGAAGCCGGCATTATACGTCATTCAGAAAGTCCATGGTCATCGCCGGTTATTTTAGTGAAGAAGAAGGATGGTAACTGGTGTTTCTGTGTGGATTACAGACGACTAAACAAAGTTACTAAAAAAGACGTTTACCCACTACCCCGAATCGATGATACACTTGACTCCCTGAAAGGAGCCAAATTTTATTCATCAATGGACCTTCGTTCAGGATATTGGCAAATAGAGGTCGACGAAGCAGATAGAGAAAAAACTGCCTTTATTTCCCCTGACGGACTCTACGAATTCCTAGTCATGCCCTTTGGCTTGTGCAATGCCCCTGCAACATTCGAGCGCATGATGGACAAGATATTGAAAGGTTTGAAATGGACGATGGCCCTCTGTTATTTAGACGACATTGTGGTTTTTTCCAAATCGTTCAACGAACATTTACCCCGGCTTGAAATCATACTACAATGTCTCGACAAAGCCGAGCTACGCCTCAACCCAAAAAAGTGCCTTTTCGGAACCAAACGAATTAGAGTGTTTGGACACCTCGTCGATAGTAAAGGTATTTATCCCGATCCAGAAAAGATTGAAGCTATCGCCAAGATTCCGACCCCAAAATCTATAACAGATGTGAGAAGCTTCATTGGCCTATGTTCCTATTATCGTAGATTTATCGAAAATTTTGCTGAGAAAGCTGCTCCTTTACACAAAGTCCTCAAAAAATATAATAAATTCACGTGGAACTCTGACCAACAGGATGCTTTTGATTCCTTGAAAAAAGCATTGATGTCTGAACCTGTTCTTGCCTATTTCGAAGAACAACTGCCAACCGAGCTTTATACTGACGCCAGCGGTTATGGAATTGGAGCTGTCCTTGTACAGATCAACGATAGGAAAGAACGGCCAGTTGGTTATGCTTCAAGAACTTTATCTAAGGCGGAGAAGAATTACTCAACAACGGAAAGAGAATGCTTGGCCGCAATATGGGCCATCAACAAATTTCGACCGTACCTTTTTGGTCGTGAGTTTGTCATCGTCACTGACCACCACGCTCTTTGCTGGTTATCTAATCTGAAGGACCCGACAGGAAGACTAGCAAGATGGACTTTAAAACTCCAAGAATACAATGTAACGGTTATTTATAAAAGTGGACGCAAACACCAAGATGCCGACTGTCTTTCTCGAAATCCTCTCCAACTTGAATCGGAAGAAGCATACAATGATGAAGATGATGATATACCCTCAATAACTGATCTGACGTGCTTCGAGGCTGAACAAAAAAAATACCCTAAAATTTGTAAATTGATAGAGGAAACAGAAAGATTTGGATATGAAATGTTAAAAGGAACCTTATACAAAAAGAATTTCGACCCCCTGGGAAACCAACACCTTTTAGTTATTCCCAAGCACTTACGCTTAGAACTACTGAAAAGTTTACACGACGCTCCCACAGCAGGTCATCTTGGATTTTCGAAGACATATGAGAGAGTTAAAAACAAATATTTCTGGCCAGGACTTCTCCGTGACATAGAATGAAAGAAACTCCAAAGAAAGAAACAATCAACTCAAAAGCCACCCGAACTACTTAAGGCCATACCTCCTGCAACCTCCCCTTTTCAGAGAGTTGGAATGGACCTCCTTGGAAGGTTCCCCAAGTCTAATACTGGTAATAAATGCATCATAGTCTGTACTGACTATCTTACTAGATTTGCCATTACTAAAGCCTTACCTACAGGGGAAGCAAAAGAAGCAGCCAAGTTCTTAATGGAAGATGTTGTTCTCAAGCACGGAGCCCCCAGAGAAATCATCACGGACCGAGGACGAGTATTCCAATCCAAGTTGATTGCGGAACTCACCAATCAATGCTCGTCGATACATCAGTTCACGACAGCGTATCATCCCCAGACGAATGGACTGACGGAGAGGTTAAACAAAGCCTTGGCCAACATGATCGCTATGTAAGTAAGTTTTGAATAGAAGGACTGGGACGTAATCCTGCCCTACGTCACGTTCGCCTACAACACGGCAAAACAAGATACGACAGGTTTTACCCCTTTTAAACTGATTCATGGACGCGAAGCCGAAACAACTGTAGACACTCTTTTCCCAAATCCGCATGAAGATCTTCAAAGGATTACAGTCAGAAGATTGCCTCGCGAGTCGAAGAGACTAGGCAGCTAGCAAGATTAGAAACCTTGAAAGCCCAAGAAAAGGACAAGGCCAGATATGACTCAAAGCGCGAGGCAATGGATTACAACGTCGGTGACCTGGTATGGATTTTCATCCCGATAATAAAGGTGGGACTCTCAAAAAAACTGATGAAAAGGTACTTCGGGCCATACAGGGTTACTCGGAAACTCTCTGACGTGACCTTCGAAGTTGAACCTGTGGACCAACCAACCAGGAGACGCAAAACAAGAGACCTGGTCCATGTACTGAGAATGAAACCCTACCATGACCCTGAGGACCAAGCTGATCTGTTCAAGTGATAATTACAGCGGGACGCTGTTCATCTAGGAAGGGGGCAATGTCACTGAATAATTATTTTAAATATTCTGTGGTATATCATCATTAATATTTGCATAGTCATCACCCCTTACCATTCTTGTATATTATTACTTGTAAATAAATTTCAAGAAATAGTTTGCATTTTATAAATAAATTATTTTTACTTAAACTTTTGTTATACTCGTTATACTACCGTGACAATATATTGCAATGATGTTGTTAGTCTAATGGAAGCGCTTGGTCATGACCATGATACATAATAGGGGCGTTTATTCGTTGATTCGTCAAAAATTAGTTTGAAAGCTGTTCTCCTTCACAACGAAATTAAGTTCCCATCAGTGCCAATAGCACGTGCATTCAACATGAAAGAGACTTACGAAAACATGAAACTGCTTTTTAAAAAGATAGAATATGAAAGATACGGTTTGAAAATATGCAGTGATTTGGATGTCATTGCTCTCTTGCGTGGAAAACAGATTGGATATACAAAATGTTGTTGTTTTCTGTGTGAGTGGGATAGCAGAGATAGGGAAAGGCATTACATTAAAAAAAAGTTGGCCGAACCGTGATATCTTTACTCCAGGACATAAAAATATTGTAAATCCTCCCCTGATCGATTCAGAAATTATTTACTTGCCACCATTATATACATATTAAACTGGGGTTAATGAAGAACTTTGTCAAGGCAATGTATCGAAATGCCAGGGATTAGCCTACCTAACACAAAAATGTTCTAGCATAAGTGATGCGAAAATTAAAGAAGGCATTTTCGTTGGACCTCAGATTCAAGAATTGCTGCATGATGGAAATTTTCAAAATAGTTTGAATGAAGTTGAAGCAGCAGTATGGAATTCCTTTAGAAACGTTTGCAGGAACTTCTTAGGAAGTGTCAAAAGGTTGAAAATTATCGAGACATAATTAATGATCTGTTGCTTTCTTAAAAGGCACTGGGATGTAACATGCCTCTCAAGATCCATTTCCTGCATTCACATCTATATTTCTTTCCAGACAATCTTGGTGCAGTTAGTGATGGGCATGGTGAGAGGTTTCCACAAGATATATCAAGCATGGAGAAGCGGTACCAAGGTAAATGGAGTCCCGGTATGCTTGCTGACTACTGCTGGACACTTAAGAAGGATGTACAAGTATAAGTATAGAAGAAAATCCACTGTCACTACTTTTCAATAAAATAAATATATTTCGTTCATATAGGAGTATATATTAAAAACATTTCCAAATTTCAAGTAGGTGTATCTCAAAAATCTTGCGTGATAGAAAAACACTAATGATATATTTGTAATCAGCACAAAGAGATAAATTGAGATAAGATGCTGTTTCTTTTGGGACCAAAAAATATTTTTGATAAACTAGTGTAATGTAATAAGGTTTATGCAAAATTTCTTAAGTAATATTTTTTGCATTTTTTGCTGTATTTATCCCAATACCAGAAATAAGGCTGTCACGCATAAAACATGGGTGATGGAAATTTTCTGATTAGATTTTTGAGTTTAGCATGAAAAGTTACACTATAAACATCATCAGGTTCTCTTGGGCAAAAATGATGTTGACCAGTGTAATTTTTCGAGCAAACATCCACTCTCTACATAATCCTTTTTCTTTATATATATACACTGCGTGACATTGAAAAAAGAAAACCAAGAAATAGTGGCCAGAAAATTATGCAAATTTCAGGGTAGACGCGCCTAACCGAGTTATGCAAATGATGTAAAATGCGCAGCTCTCGTGCGCACATGGAGTAAGATATAAGGGAAGAACTTGCAGAAAGGACAGTATTCGTGTCGTTATTTCTTCAAGGAAAATCATTGTAGAAATTTTGTTCTTGTGTCAAAAGACACGTGTAATAACAGAGAATGCCAGGTCATCGTAAACGGAGGCAGTTCAAGCAGACAGACTCTTTTACGGGGGGCATGGTGATCGGACTGAAAAGGGCAGGTTGGTCCATACGTCAAATCGCAGCTGATACACACCTTGGTGCGTCCAGGTGCACCGACTGTGGAGAAGATGGTTGGAACAAGGAAATGGGGCAATTTATAGGAATCTCGGTGCAACCAGAGTGACGTCGGCACGTGTGGATCGGCGTATCCTTCGACAAGCAGTGGCGGCCCCACAAGCCACTTGTACCGCCATCCTGCAACATGTGCAAGACACCCTAGATCATTCCATCTCGACCAGAACCAATTCCCGTCGATTGGTTGCTAATGGCTTGCACTCATGCCGTCCGCTAAGAAGACTGCCATTGACCCCACCGAAAAGGCGCCAACGTTTGGAATGGTGACGGGCTAGATCGACGTGGATGACGGAATGGCACAGGGTCGTGTTCTCAGATGAGTCGCGTTTCTGCTTGTCCAGTGATAGTCGCCGTGTACGCGTGTGGCGTCGACGTAGAGAAAGGTCCAATCCGGCAGCAATTGTGGAACGCCCCACCGTGCGACAACGTGGAATCATGGTTTGGGGCGCAATCGCGTATGATTCCAGGTCACCTTTACTTCGTATTCAGGGCACTATGACGGCCCAACGATACGTTGATGATGTGCTGCGACCGGTGACACTCCCCTACCTTCAGGGGGTACCCAATGCCCTTTATCAGCAGGATAACGCCCGAACGCACACTGCTCGCATTAGCCAACAAGCTCTGCAAGATGTACAGATGCTTCCCTGGCCACCGTACTCTCCTGATCTCTCACCAATCGAGCACATCTGGGACATCATTGGACGCCGTTTGCATGCCTTGCTACAGCCGCGTTCAGAAGACGGACTGTGGCAAATGGTTGAGAGGGAATGGAGAGCCATCCCTCAGGACGCCATCCGTACTCTGATTGACTCTCTACCTAGATGTGTTGCTGAGTGCATCGCCGTCCGGGGTGGTTCTACTTGCTACTAAGCCGACGCCGTTCTCGCTCTGTATTATGACTATCATTTTGAAATAATGATCACTTATTGTTCGTCCCTGTCTCTCTCTGTCTGCCGAGTTTCATCACTTTCTGGCCACTATTTCTTGGTGTTCCATTTTCAATGTCACGCAGTGTATATATTATATCTATATTAATAAAATGGAAATTTCATAAGTGTTGTTCACTAAAAACTTTCATTACAATGCATCAATTTCGACCAAATTTTCAACATTTATGTAAAACGAAATGGAGCAGGTTTTGCTTAACATCAAAATATTTTTCCTAACTTTAACATGCGTAACTTCGCTGTTATCGATTAAATACAAAAAAAATCAACAGAGTTAATTTTATTTATATATAAATACAAAAAAAAATCAGCAATTCATTCAACTCAATCTAAAAAAATATTTAAAAAAAGAAATTTTAAGATAACACCATATGTAAAACAGTCGGCCAAGAAAACAAAAACGATATTACATCTTTCTCACATATTCACACACAATCTTGATTAATAATTAAAACTAATCTTTAACATTGTTTATTATACTTCATATTATATAATATTCGTTAGGCAAACTTTCACTCGGATAAAACCCGGGCGAAGCCGGGTATACATCCGCTAGTATATATATTGTATTTTAAACTGTATTAAAATGTACACCGTTTCTGTTTGCTGCCACCCCAATATTTTGTATATATGCTATATCTTTATTAATAATACCTGTAAACCCCTATTTGTATGTAAAACTAAAAATGTTGACGTGAAAATAAAAATCCATAGAACGGTCAGCTGGGGAGAGGGGTGGAAAAAGGCAACGCCCAGCCCATGTGAGGCCCCCAGGGACTCTTTATAAACGACCCCTGAAAACAAGACAAGTTTTGGCAGGGGGTCAGCAGATGGTTCTAGGGGGTGTTTCTCGGCAGTCCGCTTCAGCTTTTCTCTCTCACACACACTCTCTCTCCATGTCTCTGTGATAAACATCAAAGTTGGTGTCATGGCCTCTACCTCTGTCCCGTGGGCTGTCCCCGATCACTCTATGTGCTAAAATCTAGCCCTGCCTCTGCTTCTTGTTGTCCGCGTGTGGGAAGAACCTCAACACTCGTCTCACGTACACGACTGCCAGTTCATCCATACGTCGGCACATTGCAACAATAATACATATAAATACTAGCAGATGTGTACCCGGCTTCGCCCGGGTTTTATCCGAGTGAATGTATGCCTAATGAATTTTTTGATAGTAATATTCCGGAACATACAGAATATTATGATAATAATGTTAATAATATTCGTTACATTTAATATTTATATAATACTAGCGGACGTACCCGGCTTCGCCCGGGTTTCACCCGAGTAAAAGTTTGTCTAACGAATCTCTCGATAAAGTGAACATTTTTTTTCCCGGTCCCTTGAAAAATACTCGATAAGTTGAATAAAATCAATATTAATTAGTTCCCTCGGTAATTGGAAGTTAAAGGAATAGTATCTTGCCTTGGATTTGTATCATTATTCTTGTATGGATGTACCCGGCTTCACCCGGGTTTTACCCGAGTAAAGGTTTGTTTAACGAATCTCTCGATAAAGTGAACATTTTTCCGGTCCCTTGAAAAGTACTCGATAAGTTGAATAAGATCAATATTAATTGGTTCCCTCGGTAATAGGAAGTTAAAGGAATAGTATCTTGCCTTGGAATTGTATCATTATTCTTGTATGGATGTACCCGGCTTCGCCCGGGTTTTACCCGAGTAAAGGTTTGTTTAACGAATCTCTCGATAAAGTGAACATTTTTTCCTGGTCCCTTGAAAAATACTTGATAAGTTGAATAAAATCAATATTAATTGGTTCCCTCGGTAATTGGAAGTTAAAGGAATAGTATCTTGCCATGGAATTGTATCATTATTCTTGTATGGATGTACCCGGCTTCGCCCGGGTTTTACCCGAGTAAAGGTTTGTTTAACGAATCTCTCGATAAAGTGAACATTTTTTCCCCGGTCCCTTGAAAAATACTCAATAAGTTGAATAAAATCAATATTAATTGGTTCCCTCGGTAATTGGAAGTTAAAGGAATAGTATCTTGCCTTGGAATTGTATCATTATTCTTGTCTCAAATATATTGCCGTGTCATCCTGAATTTTGTCTTTCCTAATTTTCTACATTATAAAATCATCGTATCATCATGATAATATTTAGAGCAGATTGTTGAATTATAACAGATAAATTAGAATATATATCTTGATTATTTCTAGGCGAAAAGTTATTTCAAAAATTTTATTTGCTAGAAACCTTACCCAGTACTATACTAAATAACTTCCCAAAGTTTCATGGCGTTCCAATGAGTGGTTTGGTCAGGCATGAAGGACAAACAGACACACACACACACATACATTCATTTTTATATATATAGACTAGACGTATGACCCGGCTTCGCCCGAGAATTCCCCCGATTGCAATTTCCTTCATACTGAAAGTACATCAATAATAAATATTAGAAGTGCCATAGAATAGCAATACAGAAGTAACACATAAACTACAGGAAAAAAATGTGTTTATGGCAAAAATTGTATTACATTAGTGTTTGGGTATTTGATTTAATTAATATAGTTGATATAATAATATATATTTATCTACTTATATATTTGCCTTATTCTGTCTGTTTGTTTGTCTGTCTGAAGCTCACGGATGGGATTTTTCAAAACCATCGGTGGTTCAGTGGTAGAATGCTCGCCTGCCACGCGGGCGGCCCGGGTTCGATTCCCGGCCAATGCATTTTTTTTTTTACAATTTTAAAAACTCATTTATATATTATACAAGAATGACATCCACGGCGCCAATTTATAATTGTAACGAATAGTATTTGAATAAAAGCATTTAATCGGGTAAAACCCGGGCGTTGCCCGATTCATTCGTATATAATAATTGTATAAACGAATGCAAGACAAAATCACCGCGAATGTTTCTTTTTTTTTTAAGGCAATTTCTTTTTAAGGCAATTATCGTTATTTATCGTTAATTTTTGTTTCGATTTTATTGGAAAAAAAAACGATATGGTGCCTTTAAAAAATGATCTTTATTACTATGCAGTTTTCTATTTAGTCAATATACCTAAGTTCATGTTGCAAATGTAATTATCTCTATCGATTTAGTAGGTGAAATGCAAAAAAAAAAAATCGACATGATGAACACAGTTTGGGGTGGGACGTTTCACAAGAGAGACATCCACGGCTCCAATTTATAATTGTAACAAATAGTGTTTTAATTAAAACATTTTAAAAACACACAGTTTGGAACGGGACGTTACAAGAGTGACATCCATGGCGCCAATTTATAATTGTAACGAAAAGTATTTGAATTTTACCCGAGTGCGTATATATTTTTAAAACGTTTTAATTCAAATACTATTCGTTACAATTATAAATTGGCGCCATGGATGTCACTCTTGTGAAACGTCCCGTTCCAAACTGTGTGTTTTTAAAATGTTTTAATTAAAATACTATTTGTTACAATTATAAATTGGCGCCGTGGATGTCTCTCTTGTGAAACGTCCCGCCCCAAACTGTGTGTGTCTTGAAAATATAAAAATAAAAATGTGAATTTTCATAAAGATTTCATCATGTCGATTTTTTTGTTTGCATTTCACCTACTAAATCGATAGAGATAATGACATTTGCAACATGAACTTAGGTATATTGACTAAATAGAAAACTGCATAGTAATAAAGATCATTTTTTAAAGGCACCATATCGTTTTTTCTTTTCAATAAAATCGAAACAAAAATTAACGATAAATAACGATAATTGCCTTAAAAAGAAATTGCCTTAAAAAAAAAGAAACATTCGCGGTGATTTTGTCTTGCATTCGTTTATATAATTATTATATACGAATGACCCGGACAACGCCCGGGTTTTACCCGATTAAATGCTTTTATTCAAATACTATTCGTTACAATTATAAATTGGCGCCGTGGATGTCATTCTTGTATAATATATAAATGAGTTTTAAAAATTGTAAAAAAAAAAAAAAATGCATCGGCCGGGAATCGAACCCGGGCCGCCCGCGTGGAAGGCGAGCATTCTACCACTGAACCACCGATGGTTATGAAAATTCCCATCCGTGAGCTTCAGACAAACAAACAGACAGAATAAGGCAAATATATAAGTAGATACGAATGACCCGGGCAACGCCCGGGTTTTACCCGATTAAATGCTTTTATTCAAATACTATTCGTTACAATTATAAATTGGCGCCGTGGATGTCATTCTTGTATAATATATAAATGAGTTTTGAAAATTGTAAAAAAAAAAAAAAAATGCATCGGCCGGGAATCGACCCGGGCCGCCCGCGTGGCAGGCGAGCATTCTACCACTGAACCACCGATGGTTATGAAAAATCCCATCCGTGAGCTTCAGACAGACAAACAAACAGACAGAATAAGGCAAATACATAAGTAGATAAATGAGTTTTAAAAATTGTAAAAAAAAATGCATCGGTCGGGAATCGAACCCGGGCCGCCCGCGTGGTAGGCGAGCATTCTACCACTGAACCACCGATGCTTATAAAATGGCCATATTTGGGTATTCATTCCATTCCGGATTACTCCGCGTGAAAAAAAAAGGTTCTTCAAATGAAAAAAGAAATAGCCAAAAATTATAATCAAAATGTAGCCGAAAATTTTCCTCAGGTTAAATATATCTTTTTTTTTATAAGTTTATAGAGAATTGTTTTAACAAATATTCGTTAGACAAACCTTTACTCGGGGAAAACCCGGGCGAAGCCGAGTACGTCCGCTAGTATATCTATAAAAATTAAATCCAAAATCGATGTTTGTTATCGCGTTGCGCAAAATCTACGGAATCAATCATTATGAAATTTCGCATGAAGGTAGCTGAAGCTTTCTTTTAACATAAAGACTATTCAAAAAACTAAGAGGTTTAATGTGCTTTTTCATAAATGTAAAACCAAAAATTGTTAGTTCCAGTCTTTTCGCCCTTGGCACATCACTGGTCGCGTTGATAAATGAATTTAATTGGTTAAAATTCACACCTAGTTTGTTTGTTTGTTTACACGATAAATGTTTTTAAAAGGTAAGATTATCCAATCGCCGTGAAACTTTAAGAAGTTATTTACTATACTACTGAGAAGATTTCTGGTTTGAATTTGATTTGAAATAAATATTCGTTGCAATTTCATTTGCAAATTTTCAACTTTCACTCGCAAGCAGCACTCTCACGGCATCTGGTGAAATTACATTTATAAATTGTGAATATGCTAAAATGTGTTCCAAGTATAATAAATTCAATATTTGATTTGAAGATTTAGTAACATAATATTCCAATGACTTGTAAAAAAACTTGGCATTTCAATATTAATATATATTTAAAGAAAATATCCTATTTGAAATTTAATAAATGTTTTCAAAAATATTATGTGTTTCAAAAATATATTTAAACGCATATAACAATATTTATATACGTTTATAAATCTATTTAAAGGAGTATTTGATGTTTTATAGAATCGTTTTAACAAATGTTCGTTAGGCAAACTTTCACTCGGGTAAAAACCGGGCGATGCCGGGTACATTCGCTAAATAAAGTTATTTACAAATGTTCGTTTTTGGCAAGATACTATTCCTTCAACTTTAAATTACCGAGTGGACCGATTAATATTGATTTTATTCAATTTATCGAGTATTTTTAAAGGGACTGGGAAAAATATTTTCAAATTATCGAGAGTATAGTCAAGTATAGATTCAGTAGGGATTGTTCACTAGCAATTGTTCACTTTATCGAGAGATTCGTTAGACAAACCTTTACTCGGGTAAAACCCAGGCGAAGCCGGGTACATCTATACAAGAATAATGATACAATCTAAGGCAAGATACTATTCCTTTAGCTTCCAATTACCGAGGAAATCAATTAATATTGATTTTATTCAACTTATCGAGTATTTTTCAAGGGACCGGAAAAAAATGTTCACTTTATCGAGAGATTCGTTAGAGAAACCTTTACTCGGGTAAAACTCGGGCGAAGCCGAGTATATCCGCTAGTATATTATATAAATATATAATGTAACGAATATTATTATCAGTATTATCATAATATTCTGTGTGTTCTGGAATATTATTATCAATAATATTCGTTAGGCTAACTTTCACTCGGATAAAACCCGGGCGAAGCCGAGTACACATCCGCTAGTATCCCTATATATATAAAAGTCAGTTTATGTATGTATGTATGTATGTATGTATGTATGCATGTTTGTCGGCTATACACGTCCACAATACGTAACTAATCTTAATGAATTTTTAACAGCATATATACATGTATAAATACTTGTAGTAGAATCTGGAAAACATATAGTCAATATTTCAGGTCTCTATCTCGAATATTCTTAAATATATTTAAAATGAAAAAAAAAAAGATAAAAATATATAAAAAATAAAGTTGTCAACTATATTGCCTAATGCCTCTTCAGAATGAAGGGAAGGCTGTTTTCTGAAAGCTAAAGATATTTTTGACACCAATACAATGTGTCCAACATTAGTCCCTGTCATTTTTTGCGCTTCAAGGACATGAGAACACTTGCACTGTATTACCATGCGTGTGCCATTGTAAAGACTCTGCTTAGGATTAAAAATTTCTCAGAAGCATAACCATAGCACCAACCTAGAGTTTAACTGGTGTAGAGGCATTCCTCTGGGAGTAAGGCAATTTAAAAACTCAGTAGGGAGTTATTTTGCTCCTCCACAATCTTACACTCCACACTGTTAACAATGAGGAAACACTGACTCATGTTTGGTAAGATATTTCGGGAAAGATACCATATATAGGCATTGGTTGAAAAGTTTATATAAATATATTTAAATTGAAAAAAAAAGAAAATTAAACCAATCTATATTAATAAAATGCAAATTTCATAAGAGGACATCACTAAACACTTTCGTTACAATGCATCAATTTCGACCAAATTTTCAACATTTATGTAAAACGAGATGGAGCAGGTTTTGCTTAACATCAAAATATTTTTCCCTAACATTAACATGCGTAACTTCGCTGTTATCGATTAAATACAAAAAAAATCAACAGAGTTAATTTTATTTATATATAAATACAAAATTAAATTTCAACAGAGTTAATATTTTACATACTAGCTAATAATCTCAATCTAAAAATATAATATAAAAAGCCAACAATGAAGAGTGAATGTAAGATAAAAAGCCAACAATGAAGAGTAAATGTAATATAAAAAGCCAACAATGAAGAATGAATGCAAGATAAAAAGCCAACAATGAAGAGTGAATGTAATATAAAAAGCCAACAATGAAGAATGAATGTAAGATAAAAAGCCAACAATGAAGAGTGAATGTAAGATAAAAAGCCAACAATGAATAGTAAATGTAATATAAAAAGCCAACAATGAAGAATGAATGTAAGATAAAAAGCCAACAAAGAAGAGTAAATCTACTTATATAATTGCCTTATTCTGTCTGTGTGAAGTTCACTGTGTGAAGTTCACAGATAGATTTTGGTCAGAATATAATATAAAAAGCCAACAATGAAGAGTAAATATGATATAAAAAGCCAACAATGAAGAATGAATGTAAGATAAAAAGCCTACAATAAAGAGTAAATGTAATATAAAAGCCAACAATGAAGAATAAATTTAAGATAAAAAGCCAACAATGAAGAGTAAATATAATATAAAAAGCCAACAATGAAGAATAAAGGCAATGTGACACGGCAATGTGACACGGGAAAAAATGTTCACTAGATAAAACTATGGTTTTCTAATGTAGAAAATTAGGAAAGACAAAATTCAGGATGACACGGCACACAGGGACCGGGAAAAAATTTTCACTTTATCGAGAGATTCAAATTTACGAGTTTCAAATTATCAAAATATATCTTTTTTTTTAAATAAGTTTTTAGAGAATTGTTTTAACAAATGTTCGCTAGACAAACCTTTACTCGGGTAAAACCCCGGGCGAAGCCGAGTACGTTTTATAAGTTTATAGAGAATTGTTTTAACAAATGTTCGTTAGACAAACATTCACTCGGGTAAAACCCGGGCGAAGCCGGGCACATCCGCTAGTCAGCAAATAAAATTGCAAACAACACAACTATATTGCATATAATACAATGTATAAAAGGAATGAATTCATTCAAAAGACCTCATTAAAAACTACACTTCTAGTTTTATATATACAGTATCACCTCATTAATTCGACACACGATAATTCGACCTGTTTTGATGTCCTAAACTATGGCCTATCATATAACAAACTAATTCGACACTATCGATAATTCGACCATTTTAAAATTCAAATTTATACAGTTGATTGTTGTTTAAATACAACTTTACCATCAAAAAGATATTACAGAGGCAACTGAAAATGTACAAAATTTATGTATAGAGCAGTAGAAAAAAAATTAGTAAATAAAGAGAAGACCAAAATTGAAATAAATGAAAAAGTTTATTAGCAAACAAATAATACAAAAAATCCTTTCAGGTGTGAATGTATAGGCATTGGTTAAATTTATATAAATATATTTAAAACTAGCGGATGTACCCGACTTCGCCCTGATTTTACCCGAGTAAAGGTTTGTTTAATGAACATTTGTTAAAACAATTCTCTATAAACTTATTAAAAAAAAGATATATTTTGATAATTTGAAACTCGTTAATTTGAATCTCTCGATAAAGTGAACATTTTTTCCCGGTCCCTTGAAAATTACTCGATAAGTTGAATAAAATCAATATTAATTGGTTCCCTCGATAATTGGAAGTTAAAGGTATAGTATCTTTGCCTTGGAATTGTATTATTATTCTTGTCTCAAATAAATTGCCGTGTCATCACCAATTTTGTCTTATCTAATTTTCTACATTACAAAATCATCGTTTTATCTAGTGAACATTTTTTCCCGGTCCTTTGAAAAATACTCGATAACTAACTTTGACTTGTGCGCAATTAATAGGTAGAAATCTTACTTTTGATAAATAATCTTTAAGATAATAAACTTAGTGATAATAAAACTTATAGATAAAAAACTTGTTAACATCGTCGCAATGGGGGCGCTGCTTTCGAGTTAAATCTGCAAATAACTCTAAGGATATTCAAGAAATTATTTTTTAGAAACCTTCCCAGTACTATACTAAGTAACTTCCCAAAGTTTCATGGCGTTCCAATGAGTGGTTTGGTCAGGCATAAAGGACAGGCAGACACTCATACATTCATTTTTATATTTTAAGATGAAAAAAAAAGTAGTTTTTGCTCCTCCTCATTCTCATGTTTGGTGAGCAATTTCTGGTGAGGAAATATAGCCATTGGTGAAATGTTTAGATAAATACATTTAAAGTGGATAATTGAAAATATATAACAAATCAGAAAATAAAATTGCAATTCTAGTCTATATATATATATAAAACTAGCGGATGTGTAGCCGGCTTCGCCCGGGTTTTATCAGAGTGAAAGTTTCCCTAACGAATATTATTGATAATATTATTCCGGAACACACAGAATATTATGATAATAATGATAATAATATTCGTTGCATTATATTTTTATATAATACTAGCGGATGTGTACCCGGCTTCGCCCGGGTTTTATCCGAGTGAAAGTTTGCCTAACGAATATTATATATTATGAAGTACAATAAACAATGTTAAAGATTAGTTTTAATTATTAATCAAGATTGTGTGTGAATATGTGAGAAAGATGTAATATCGTTGTTGTTTTCTTGGCCGACTGTTTTACATATGGTGTTATCTTAAAATTGCTTGTTTTGAATATTTTTTTAGATTGAGTTGAATGAATTGCTGATTTTTTTTTTGTATTTATATATAAATAAAATTAACTCTGTTGATTTTTTTTGTATTTAATCGATAACAGCGAAGTTACGCATGTTAAAGTTAGGAAAAATATTTTGATGTTAAGCAAAACCTGCTCCATCTCGTTTTACATAAATGTTGAAAATTTGGTCGAAATTGATGCATTGTAACGAAAGTTTTTAGTGAACAACACTTATGAAATTTTCATTTTATTAATATAGATATAAAATATATTTTTCGAGCAAACATATCCACTCTATCTACTGAATATATTTTTAAAAAGATATATATAAATAAAAAATATCTACAGATAAACTACACGATCTTAGCCAAAAGGCCGAGAAACGATATTTTATATATTGAGATGACCTGGCTTCGTGTGTGTCTTCTGCTCGAGTGAATGTTTCACAGGTAGAATTTTGTTCCTGCCTACTGATAATTATTATCTGGCTTCGCCCGTTGTCTGTTTTAGTGAATATTCCCCTAAAGAATTTTGTTTATGTCAATCAAGCATGATACAGCAATATTGTCATCATCATTTCTGACTAAAAAATATTGTTGCTCAGTACCTGGTTATTTATAATTTTTCTTGGTTAAAGCGCGACAAAAAAACTCTTCCAGATTTAACTCTCTGTCCTGTTCAAATTTCAGCGAGTTTAGTTACATATTGAGGGGGTGCATAGCCGACAAACATATATATATATATATATATATGTTCCTGGTTTTATCCTAGTAAAGGTTTGCCTAACGAACATTTGTTAAAACGATTCTAGCAAACATTCAATCCCTATATTGAATCTGAACTTGTCTATACTCTCGATAATTTGAAAAATTTCCCAGGTCCCTTTAAAAATACTCGATAAGTTGAATAAAATCAATATTGATTGGTCCACTGAGTAATTTGAAGTTGAAGGAATAGTATCTTGCCACAAACGAATATTTGTAAATAACTGTATTCAGCGAATGTACCCGGCTTCGCCCGGTTTTTACCCGAGTAAAAGTTTGCCTAACGAACATTTGATAAAACGATTCTAGAAAACATCCAATCCACCTATATATTATATCTTATCTATTTATATAAATAAAATGGAAATTTCATAAGTGTTGTTCGCTAAAAACTTTCGTTACAATGCATCAATTTCGACCAAATTCTCAACATTTATGTAAAACGAGATGGAGCAGGTTTTGCTTAACATCAAAATATTTTTCCTAACATTAGCATGCGTAACTTCGCTGTTATCGATTAAATACAAAAAAAATCAACAGAGTTAATTTTATTTATATATAAATACAAAAAAAATTCAACAGAGTTAATTTTTTTACATACTAGCTAATAATCTCAATCTAAAAAAATATTCAAAACAAGGATTTTAAGATAACACCATATGTAAAACAGTCGGCCAAGAAAACAACAACGATATTACATCTTTCTCACATATTCACACACAATCTTGATTAATAATTAAAACTAATCTTTAACATTGTTTATTATACTTCATAATATATAATATTCGTTAGGCAAACTTTCACTCGGATAAAACCCGGGCGAAGCCGGGTACACATCCGCTAGTAGATTTATAAACTGTGTGAAAAATTGATGCAAGTAATCAAAACATACCTACAATGAATTGCAAATTACCTTTTAAAATTATTGCTTGGAATTGTAACGGAATCAGATCAAAGAAAGAAGAATTATTGCACTTTTTAGAAGATAACTCAATTGACATTGCTCTGCACAGTGAAACTCACCTTAAACCCTCAATTGATCTAAAGTTCAGGAACTATCAAACCATTAGAATTGATCGAATTACAGGAAAGGGTGGGGAAACAGCCATCATTATAAAATCCTTTTTTAAATATAAAAATATGCTGATTCATACTTTAAACTTGGAAAATACTTCAATTTTGATAAAACCAGATGGAAAAACCCTCTTGCAAATCACAGCAATTTATAAGAAGCCTGATGCACCATTATTGGAAGAAGTATTGAACCAACTGATAAAACACAACCACTCAATAATCGTTGCAGGAGACTGGAACTCCAAACACCCTCTTTGGGGATCAAGGACTTCAAATAACAGTGGAATCGTGCTGCACAATTTCTCTGAAAGAGAAAGCCTCGACATTGTCGCACCTTCGTCACCCACGCATTACAGTCCACTCGGCAATCCCGATTTCCTAGACTTCGCTGTACTTAAAAACATTCCCTGGACCCCAAAGGCCAGAACCACCGACGATTTATCATCTGACCATCTCCCTGTAATCTTTGAATTGAATTGCCCAAAGGATGAATTCACAACCCATCTCAGCCGAGTAACTAATTGGGTTCATTTTCAACAAAATCTAATCTCCACCACGCCCTGCAGACTCCCCTTGAAAACTGAAGTAGACATTGATTCAGCAGTTGGAATTTTAAACGAGAAAATTAATAATAGCTAGTCGAAAAACACCATAGTATCATCTTCCAAATTAATAAAGAACCCAAAAACCAAAGCCTTAATAAGGGAGAAAAATAAAGCTAGGAAAAGATGGCAATCAACCTGGGATCCAGCTCATAGAGCTACTTACCTCAATCTTCAAGGAAAGGTAAATCAAGCCCTTGAAGCAGAGAAATCTGAAAATTGGAATAGTTGTTTAAGCAAACTTGAATCGAGCCCAACAGACTTCTGGAAAAAAACAAAACCCATTAGGAAAAAAAACTGACAAAATCACTAGTTTAAGTGCAAATGGAAAAACCTTGCTGACCGACAAAGAAATTGGAAATGATCTTTCAGAGCATTTTTCCAAACACTTTTCCAAGGCGGAGGATGAGGTTCCGTCTTACCTAACAGATAACACTTGCCATCATCCCCAAGAGAATATACTATCAATGACAACGCCAAATGAAGTCAAGGAAGTGATTAAAAACCTAGGTAATCACAAAGCTCCAGGCCACGACAATATTACGCCGCAAATGACTAAAAACCTCCCCATCAAATGGATAGTTTTCCTCGCTGGGATCTTCAATGCTGCATTACACCTGTGCTACTTCCCGAAGACATGGAAACATGTCATTATCATAACCATTCCAAAAAAATCACCTGTCAAATCACCTGAA